>CAMTDV010000011.1:43949695-44552032 GCA_947069175.1 Scalesia atractyloides
AATGAACCTTCTATAGTAACCGACCAATCCTAAGAAACTACGAATCTCCGATTGGGTTTTGGGTACTTCCCAATTCATTCTAGCCTCAATTTTGCGGGATCCACTTGGATATCATGCTTACTTACCATATGTCCAAGAAACTGGACTTCTCTAAGCCAAAACTCACACTTAGAGAACTTAGCATAAAGCTTTTCTTGCCTTAGCAGTTCTAAGATGCATCGAAGATGTTTCTCGTGATCAACTTGATTACGAGAATAGATAAGTATGTCATCTATGAAGACAATAACAAACTTATCCAAATATGGTTTGCAGACTCTATTCATGAGATCCATGAATGCTGCAGGTGCATTTGTGAGCCCAAAAGGCATCACCAAGAATTCAAAATGACCATATCAGGTCCTGAAGGCAGTCTTATGAACATCCTCACTCCTAGCTTTCTGTTGGTGATATCCAGATCTTAGGTCAATCTTGGAGAAATAACTCGCCCCTTGAAGTTGGTCATATAAATCGTCGATCCTGGGCAAAGGATAACCGGTTCTTGATTGTTATCTTGTTTAGCTCACGGTAATCAATGCACATCCGCATTGAACCGTCTTTCTTTTTAACAAAGAGGATAGGAGCTCCCCAAGGCGAGGAACTTGGCTGAATAAAGCCTTTCTCTAAGAGTTCATCTAATTATGTCATCAACTCCTTCATTTCTGTTGGTGCTAGTCTATATGGAGCTCTAGCTATGGGTGTTGTCCCTGGTATGATATCAATCCTAAACTCCACTTGTCTGTCTAGAGGTAGGCCGTGTAATTTTTCGGGAAAGACATCGGAATACTCCGAAATAACTGGGAGGTCTTCAATGTTTGCCTTAGGCTCGTTGATAGTGACTTGTGCCATGTAAATGACACAACCTCTCCCTAAACACTTGGATGCCTTAAATAAAGACACCTTGTCTGGCAATCCATAGTGTGAATCTCCAGGAATGGTGATCATTTCACCGGATGGGGTTTTAATTTCGGTAAGTTTCTTATCGCAGGCGATGCGGGCTTGGTTATGAGATAACCAATCCATGCCTAAAACTACATCGAACCCCGCCAATTTCATTGGCAAAAGAGAGATAGGGATAGAATGACTCTTAATGAATATAGAACATCCATCAAGAATGGAAGACACAGATTCTAAGCTTCCATCAGCAAGTTCTATCTCATAAGTTTTATCTAGAGTTCTTATGGGCAAGTTTAATAGTTTACTAAACTTATGATCAACAAAAGATCTATCTGCACCCGAATAAACAAGAACTCTAGCATAAATATTGTTAATGAGGAATGTACCTGTTATGACATTGTTGTCATTAACAGCCTCTCTTGCAGTCATCTGAAAGACACGAGCATTTTGGCATCACAACCGACTTGTTTTGGTTCCTTTGAACCCAAATCTCCCTTTATTTTTCTTATTAAACCTTTGGAAGTTGTCATCTTCACTCTTTCTTTTCCAGTCAGTTTCAGACTTAACTGACTTTTGCCTCACTAGATCAAGGGTGAGAGATAGGGACAGGTGAACTGCGGACCTATAGGTACTGGGCTGAGCAGCCTTTACCATGCCCTTAATCTCAGGAGCTAACCCATTGATAAAATGCTCAATGCGTTTGGTTTCAGGGGTGATCAGATAGGAAACTAACCTAGATAGGGAGTTAAAGTCAGAAACGTACTTCCGACAATGTAGGTTTTTATTGAAAGAGACAAAAAAGTTTGTCTCTAATTCTCCACCTCATGAGGTGGGTAGTAAGTTTCCTTGACTAATTCGACAAACTTAGGCCATACTAAGTTGTATAGGTGGAGTTTACCCGTAGATTAGATCATAGCTTTCCACCAGATTAGGGTATCGCCCTTAAAGGACTGTGATACGTATTTGACCACACCCTTATCAGCACAGCCGCTGATATCTACGATTGTCTCCATCTCATCCAGCCACTTTAAGGCTTCCACAGCTCCTTTCTCCCTATTGAAGTCTTGGGGCTTGCAGGAGACGAAATACTTATAGGTACATCCGTCTTTAAAAGAACGGGACCTATCCGTAAAATCTATTTTCTTTGGTTCACTCTTCGCATTAGAAGAGTGAACAAGCTCTCCTTACGAGCTGAAGATGGGGTAATCGATAATGGTCTAGAGTGAGTAGCACTCGACTTTTTAAGCTTTTCTTTGGCCTTTCCCATGGCCTTTTCAACAGCCGCATCAATGCGAGCTTGAAAATTATCATTATGAATATCTCTGTTTTTGGCTTTGTTAGAGTCAACGTCCCGGTGGCTACTTTGTGCCTCATCCGAGTTAGCCATTCCTTGAGCTTTGGTTCTATACACCAATAAAACTTCCCTTAGCCATGGTATTAATAACCATATTGGCGTCAAACATTGGATATAACAATCCATCGCCTATTCTAGTGTGAATAACATCACAAGGCTTAACATATCTATATTTGGCTTAGGTCTTAACAGGACCATTAAAGGCAAATTAAAATTTGGACATAATCCATATATTACTAGACAGTGGATTGTAATATCACAATTGTCATTGTCGTATTCGACAATCATATATAGCTCTTAAGCTTGTCACGAAGGACATAAAATTTATGGCACATAGGCCTGTCGGTAATGGACATAAAATATGACACATAGGCCTGTCACTAATGGACGTAAAGTATGGCACATAGGCCTGTCACTAATGGACATAGAGTTTGGACAGGGGTTATATTACCCACAATTTTCGTTGTCATTTGACAATATAATATTACTCGAAGGAAAATAATCACTAAATATATGTTTAATCATAGCCCCAAGGGCAATACATCACTAATGGATGTTTTATCATAGCCCCAAGGGCAATACATCACTAATGGATGTCTAATCATAGCCCCAAGGGCAATACAAATGTTTAATCATAGCCCCAAGGGCAATATATCACTAAATGGATGTTTAATCATAGCCCAAGGGCAATACATCACTAATGGATGTTTAATCATAGCCCCAAGGGCAATATATCACTAAATGGATGTTTAATCATAGCTCCAAGGGCAATACATCACTAAATGGATGTTTAATCATAGCCCCAAGGGCAATACATCACTAATGAATGTTTAATCATAGCCCCAAGGGCAATACATCACTAATGGATGTTTAATCATAGCTCCAAGGGCAATACATCACTAATGAATGTTTAATCATAGCCCCAAGGGCAATACATCACTAATGGATGTTTAATCATAGCTCCAAGGGCAATACGTCACTAATGGATGTTTATTATCATCGCACTGATGATATTAGCCGGGATCAACTTTGATCACGTAGGCTATATAAGGTTAGGACATAGTCCATTACCTTGAAAACTAGTGTGGTTCCTCAAGTCACACTACCAGGGGTATGAACATTCCTCAATGTTAACATAAGAGTACCTTAATGTTTGATTAATAGTCCCGGTTGCATTGACCTTGACGACTTGGAGGCTTAAACTTAAGTCCACCACCTCCGGATAGAAGGATAACTTCCCTTAACTATCCTGATAGAAGGCCCTTTTATCCTTAACTATCATTTATAATGTTGGCCAATTATGTGGTCTGTGCCACTTGGCTAATCAAAACCATTAAGATCTTTATGGAACTATACTGCAGAGCATAAATTTCGAGTAAAATCGAGATGCTCGTTTGAAGAGGATGAATACATATATATAATTCCAAAAATACTTCATTAATTTCAAATAGAAATTACAATACTAGAAACAATGAAATAAACTGTCCATGCAAGGACTTAAAGAAATAAAAATGTCAACGCAGGGACTAAGGAAATAACAATGTCCTCGCAGGGACTAACATATATTAGAAGAGACTTCACTCGTCCTTCTTTCCCTTAACCAACTTGGAGAGTTTCTTGAAGAACTTGTTTGTCTTTTTCTCCATTTTCTCCGCTTGTTGTTGCATTTCTTTCATTCGTTCTAAGGCCTCATTAATGGCCTCGAGTGGCGGCGTAGGTTGTGGTTGTGGTATACTTGAATACTGGAATCCATAACTCGCATATCTAGTAGATGGATAAGCAGGTGGGAAAGGTGACAGGTAAAGTGCGTTAGGCATGACCGCTTGCATGTATGGGTCATGCGACCATGCTTGGTTAATTAATTGGTGTAGATGGGTTAAAAGGATCATATCCAGTATTATCTGTATATGTTGGGATAGGGTTATTATAACCCGATGGTGGTGGTTGAACCACGGGTGATGGCTGAACCACGGGTGATGGCGTTGGTTCCACCACAGGTGAGGTGTTAGAGGGTCCACCCATTTGTGAGTTCTCTTGAATTGTGGGGTAAGGGATGGGCAAAGGTGGCAGCGATCCCGACCTTTGACCTGCACGTATCGACGTACGTGCTCCACGCTTCCTCCTTGGTGGTTCAGGTGGTGGTTGAGGTTGGTCCACCGGTTCCATGTGGACGTCTTCTTGTATAGGAGGTGGTTGAGAGTGATGGGAAGGAGTGTTGGCGAAGATAAATTGGTTCCAATATTGGTCCCACTCATTAGGACCTTGGTAAGGCGATCCGGCATAAGAGTTCGAATCGCTTGAGATTTCGATGGGATGCGTATGCGATCCCGACGGCGGCATCTCCGGGTCGAAGTCCTCGTCTATGGGGTTTGGTTGGTCCAACTGATTTTGATCGGCTGAAGGTGTATTGAAATATTGGTTTGGATTAAACTCATCATGGTAAGAATGATCAGAGTGATGGGAGTGGTGAGAGTGGTGCGAATGGTATGAGTGGTAAGAACTTTGAGTGTGGGTAGGCGAATGTTAGGCAAATGGCCATGAATCTCTCGAGTCCTCATAGGGGTTCGGGTGATGTGGATGTGGAGGGATATGTCCTGAGGGTCCTCCCCTCATTGGTCCTTTTCCTCTTCCTCGCACACGTGGCGGCATTTTCCTGTTAAGAAATCAATTAAAAAACAATACTAGTAACTTAATAATGAAATGAGTAATCCTAGGTCAATGCCTAGACTCGGAAGTCTAAGAAATGTGCTCGTGTAAGTTTGAGATTAAACACAAAAGGCTAGTGTTTAATTCTCTCAAACGTCGGCTCTGATACCAACCTGTCACACCCCAGATTTCCAACCCAAATCCATACACCGGTGGGCCCAGGTGGGGAGTATCGTGACGTCAGTTGATAATCATCATAGTCAATTAAACATGGCACAATGGAAGTCTTGGAGTAAAATTACTATTACAAACCAAATGTTCGGAATACAAAATAATATACAGGCTCGTAATTGAAGATCCACAGGCGGATCGTAAAATGTACAAGGAAAGAATATAAAACAGATTTCAGGGCACATCTAAGGATTTGCAAGATCCTCTTATTTCACTACCGAGCAGCTTCCGGCCTATTTTGTATTGTACCTGTAAGCTTAATCTTTTTGAAAATACGTCAGCTTTCGCTGGTAAATAGACCCGACTGACTCGTTTTGAAAACATTTAAAAACTAGATTTAAGTGCACAGGGCACAAATCATTTATAACTTGGGAAAGTTACTTTGTAACCTTGTTAACAGATTTACATGTTTGTCCATACATACAGGGCCCAGTACAGATACCGAGACATGACTAAATACACACCACTTAGAACTCACGGAGGAGTTATCCCCAACGTCTTGGGTAATTTGCATTTGAGCGTCCGTCAGGTGTATGCCTACACCCCGCGTTAAGGTCGTTGCCATTATCTAATGTAATGAGCCGAGGATATCCAGGACATGGTAATTTAAACCCCAATGTTTAAGTTATCAAACAAAACTGATTAAAACAGAATATGTGGATTTACTAGCCACAATCCGGCATTCGATTGATCCCAATTCTGGCCAAGCGGTAATAATTTACCGTGTCCCAAGCCCGTATAGGGAAAATAAGTCAAGGGTATTTTCCTGAATTAGCCTTGTTTAAAATGCAAGATTATATTCCAGCCGTATTCAAAATGATCTAAGTGTAGATAGCATTTACCGGAAGGCTCTAGTTTGGATGATGGCATAAGCTAACCAATTAAATACTAACGGTCTTATTTAAGTCATAGTCTTAGACCGAGTAGTGTACAATATAAAAACGTATAACACTTGATTAAACGATGATCGGATAGAATGTAGTTTAAGCCCGACAATCATAAGTTTTATGGAAAAATAATTAATTTATGATATAATATCAGTAGGATATCAATTATATGTGTAATTTATATTTTATGACCAAACTATGCACCGAAAGGGCATTTTGGTCATTTTACACATAGTTTATAAATTATTTGGAATTCTAAGTTTGTAACATGTACTTACTGTAAATATGTTTAAATTAAGTTTTAAAATCAGTAGGTAACAAGTCTTGGTTGATAGTTATGGTTTAAAACCACACTATGCGCCGAAACGACGCTTATGTCATAAAATGACGATTTATACGATGTTTAACGAAAAATGATGTTAAGGTTTGATTAAAATGTTTAAGATATGTTATTTAATATAATATATTAGTAGGTAAGAGATTTACCTTGAAAAGATATGATTAAAATCATTTTATAAACCATAAGGGCTTTATCGTCATTTACCGACACACTACAAGAACTTGTTTATAAACTCACTTTATAATCTAATTTATCATCCAATATAATCCTACTTATAATATTACATTAGTAGGAAACTTGTTTTCAAGTTCATTATCTTTTAAAACTTATTTTATGCAAAAAAGGCATTTTAGTCAAAATGGCATAATTACGGAACTTGTGTATTAACTTAGATTCTGATTATGATCATGTAATACAAACTCAGAGGGTTATGCTAAATTATATTATAATCATAATGCAACTTTAGATCAGTAGGTAACTGATCTAAATCGGGTCAGAATCGAAATTCAAGCAGAAGTCAAACTTCGCGACTTTCGGTTGCGAACTGACCCTAGAACTGAAATTGACGAGCCGAACATGTTATAATAATTATTACTAACTTGTTTAAGTGTCAAAACAGGTTTCATAACATATATAAGATCAATTTATGATTTTTCTGAAAAATGGTTTGTTTGACTTTTTAATATCATAACTTTGACCCGTCAATTGGTCTAGCAAACATGATCTTCAGGAGGTGCCCTTTATAGGGACTAACGACTACCTTATCACGATCACTTAGCCATGTTAATTTCGAACAATGGCTGGAACATATTGGTCTTAACCGAAAGCCAAGGCGTGTTTTGTAAGACGCTTGACTTTTGGCTATAAAAGCCTATAAACTAAAATGCAAGAATCTTTTGGGGTCCAAAACAATAAGAATCTTTTGAGATTCTAAAACATAAGTTGAGAAACGCTCCAGTGTTATCTCTACCTGAGGGTATTGAGAATTTTGTTGTTTATTGTGATGCATCACACACCGGTATGGGCTGTGTGCTAATGCAAAATGGCAAGGTAATTGCCTATGCATCACGACAATTAAAGGTGCATGAAAGGAATTACACCACCCATGATTTAGAATTGGGTGCCGTTGTATTTGCACAAAAACTATGGAAACATTACTTCTATGGTACGAAGTGTATTACATACACTGACCATAAGAGTCTCCAACACCTGTTCAATCAGAAAGAATTGAACATGCGACAACGCCGTTGGATGGAAACTCTTAATGAATATGATTGCGAGATTCGCTACCATCCCGGCAAGGAAAATGTAGTTGCTGACGCCTTAAGTCGCGAGGAAAGGGTTAAATCTATTAGGATTAACGCCAAGAGCATTGAGCTCATAAATAGCTTGAGTGAGAAGCTACTAGATGCGCAGAAGAAAGCTCTATTAGAGGTTGATATCCCTAATGGGGGATTAGGCGTAACTGTTGATCAGTTAGTGCCTGGAAAGGATGGAATCCTTATATTCAATGATAGAATTTGGGTTCCAGTCTTTGGAGGACTTAGAGATCTAATCCTCCAAGAAGCGCATAGTTCAAGATACTCAGTTCACCCGGGAGGTGACAAGATGTATCAAGATCTAAAGAAGAATTATTTGTGGATAGGTTTGAAGAAATCCATAGCCACTTATGTAGCTAAGTGTCTGACGTGTTCGCAAGTTAAGACCGAACATCAGAAACTGTCAGGACTTCTACAACAACTTGTGATTCCCATTTGGAAATGGGAAATGGTAACAATGGACTTGATTACCAAGTTACCTAAGACCAAATGTGGTAATGGCACGATTTGGGTCATCGTTGATAGGCTAACTAAGTCAGCACATTTCTTGCCAATTAAAGAAACTTATAATTCTGACAAGTTGGCTAAGTTGTACGTAGACAAGATTCTACACGGTGTGCCACTATCTATAGTATTTGATAGAGATACTAGATACACATCTCACTTTTGGAAAAGTTTCCAATAATCTCTAGGCACACGATTAAATTTCAGTACGGCTTACCATCCGCAGACTGATGGTCAAAGTGAGCGTACATTCCAGACACTGGAAGACATGCTTAGGGCATGTGTGATTGATTTAGGTGAAAGTTGGGATGACCACTTACCCCTAATAGAATTCTCCTACATAACAGTTATCATACAAGCATCAAGGCTGCTCCTTTTGAGGCCTTATATGGGAGAAAGTGTCGAACGCCCGTGGCTGGGCAGAAGTTGGGGAAACCCAACTATCAGGACCAGAGATTGTCCTGGAGACCACAGAAAAGATTGTGCAAATCCCTGATCGTCTCAAAGCGGCCCGGGATAGGCAGAAGAGCTATGCTGACAAGAGGCGTAAACCTCTTCAGTTCCAAATAGGGGACAAAGTCATGCTGAAAGTATCACCCTGGAAAGGTGTGATGCGTTTTGGAAAGAAGGGCAAGTTGAGCCGAAGATATATAGGACCATTCGAGATAATCGAATGTGTCGGCATTGCAGCTTACAAGCTCAGATTGCCAGAGGAGCTTAGTGGAATCCACGATGTATTCCACATATCTAATCTTAAGAAATACCTAGCCGACGAGTCGCTAGCAATGTCGCACGAAGATATTCAAATTGATGAAAACCTGAGGTTCGTTGAGAAACCAATTTTGATCGAGGATCGATAGGTTAAGAAGCTCCGAAGAAAATTGATACCTATAATAAAGGTTAAGTGGGACGCTTTTAGAGGTCCTGAGTATACATGGGAGGTTGAGTCCACTATGCGACAAAAGTACACCCATATTTTTGAATAAATCTCGAGATCGAGATTTCTTTTAAGGGGGTGAGGATGTAACACCCTGTAAAATCTGTCCAATAATATAGTGACATGTATTGCATTTTTATATATAGTCTATTAAAGACTAATATGGACTAAAAGTGACAACAAGCTCAAACTAAGCCTCTGAAGGACTTTCTGATGTTAACATGCATAAACCTAGCCTCTGAATGACCATTAGCGTCGTCATGCATAAAACGTAGCCTCTGAATGACCATTAGTGTCGTTATGCATAAAACATAGCCTCTGAACGACCATTAGCGTCGTCATGCATAAACTTAGCCTCTGTGTGATATCGGAGTCAACATGCTTATACTGAGCCTCTGAGTGATCCTTTACGTAGTCCTAACTCTCATATGTCCCCTTTATTGGACGAGAGTGATTAAATCCATTATTATATGAAAGTTGGACAATGGAGGGATTAAAAGTGTCAACATGTTAATTTATACCTCTGAGTGACCTTTTAACGAACCGAGAGCTCGACAATGTCCGGGCATAATCCCGGGTATGCCAAGTATTGGCTACAGAGGGCTAATTATGCCAAAAAGGTGTTTTTGAAGGCTTTTATAAGCTTTTATAAGTTAACGAGGCTAAAGTATCAAAGTTTTAAAGTAGCCGTGGGGCGGTCGCGGGTCGCGAGAGACATGCCTTGTGTCTCTCGCGGGGAGCGAGAAGCCCTCTGCTGCAGAAAGTTTGTTTGGCTTCCAAACAAAAATGCCAAAACCAGTAAAATGAAACCATGGCTTCCCAAACTGCTTGCCACGTTTTAGGACACTTGTAAGCTTCTTCTTACACCCCTAAACACCTGGCTTCACCTCCTTTGAGTTCTCCAACTATAAATAGGTGCTTAAGTTTACCATTCCAACTTTCACCTTTCTCATTTATTCACTCTTCTCCCTCCTCTGGAAGTTCCTAGCTAAAAGGAGCATCCAACATAGTTCTTTTGCAGCTTAGGAATCACTGGTAAGTGTTCCTTCTTTGTGCATTTTCGTTTATAAGCTTTTATAGCCAATAGTCAAGCGTTTTTTTGGTTAAGATCATTATGGTCCAGCCATTGTTCGAAATGAACATGGCTAAGTGATCGTAATAAGGTAGGTGTTAATCCCTATAAAGGGCACCTCCTGAAGATCACGTTTGCTAGACCAATTGACGGGTCAAAGTTACGATATTAAAAAGTCAAACATGCCATTTTTCGAAAAAATCATAAATTGATCTTTTATATGTTATGAAACCTATTTTGACACTTAAACAAGTTGGTAATAATTATTAGAACATGTAAGAACATGTTCGGCTCGTCAATTTCAGTTATAGGGTCGGTTCGCAACCGAAAGTCGCGAAGTTTGACTTCTTCTTTGACTTTCGATTCTGACCCGATTTAGGTTAGTTACCTACTGACCTAAAGTTGCACTATAATCATAATATAATGTAGCATAACCCTATGAGGTTATATTACATGATCATAATCAGAATCTGAGTTTATGCGCAAGTTCCGTAATTATGCCATTTTGACTAAAATGCCCTTTTTTCATAAAACAAGGTTTTAAAGATAATGAACTTGAAAATAAGTTTCCTACTGATGTAATATTATAATTAGGATTATTTGGGATGTTAAACCAAGTTATAAACTGAGTTTTCAATCAGGTCCTTAAACTATGTCGATAAATGACGGTTTTAGCCCTTGTGGCTTATAAAATGGTTTTAATAAAATCCTTTCAAGGTAAATTATTTACCTACTGATATGCTATATTAAATAACATATTTAAAACATTTTAATCTGACCTTAACATCAGTTTTCATAAACATCGCATAAAGACGTCATTTTATGACATAAGCGTCGTTTTGGCGCATAGTACGGGGTTTTAAACCATATTATTGACCAAGACTTGATACCTATTGATTTTAAAACTTATTTTAAACATATTTACAGTAGGCACATGTTATAAACTCAGAATCCCAAATAATTTATAAACTATGTGTAAAATGACCAAAATGCCCATTCGGTGCATAGTTTGGTCATAAAAGATGAAACACACACATAATTGATATCCTACTGATATTATATCATAAATTAAATATGTTTCCAGAATACTCATGATTATAAACTTAAAATATGTTCAAGTTCCTTTTATACGGTATATAATTACCAAAATGCCCTTATGAGGCATAGTTTCATTTTAAAACCTCAACGGGCATATAAGTTGATATCCTACTGATATTTTAACTTATTTAAAATATAATGGCATATATAACTTGTCCATGACTTATCCGGTTACCCATTATCGCTTTTAAGCATACGGTTAAGTATATATAACTATTTTACGAAAATTAACCGAAACGGGTTTAACCTTGTCATTTAAGTTTCAAAATCCAGAATGTTTATAGTTTACAAATATTATACAAGTCAAGGTACTTGTTGAGATTAAAGTACATTCTATCCAATCATCGTTTAATCAAGCGTTATACGTAATGATCATGTACACTATTCGGTTTATAAGACCGTTAGTATTTAATTGGCTAGCTTATGCCATAATCCAGACTAGAGCCTTGCCGGTAAATGCTATCTGCAATTAGTACTTTTGTATACGACTGAGTTATTTAAAAATAAAAGAAGAAGACTAGCTCAGGTAAATACTCTCGACTTATTTTCCCTATATGGGCTTGGGATACGGTAAATTATTACCGCTTGGTACGAAATGGGGTCAATCGAATGCCCAATTGTGGCTAGTAAACCCGCATATTCGTTTTAGTCAGTTTTGTTTGATAAATTAAACATCGGGGGTTAAATTACCGTGTCCTGGATATCCTCGGCTCAATACATTAGTTATTGGCCACGACCTTAGCGCGGGGTGTAGGCATACACCTGACAGGCGCTCATATGCAAATTACCCAAGATGTTGGGGATAATTCCTTCGTGAGTTCTAAGTGGTGTGTATTTAATCATGTCTTGGTTTCTGTACTGGGCCTTGTATGTATTGACAAACATGTGAATCTATACAAGGTTGCAAAATCAACTTTCCAAGTTAATAAAAGATCTTCTGCCGTTTTGCACCTAAAAATCATTTTAAAGTTTTCAAAATGAGTCAGTTGGGTGTATTTACCAGCGTAAGCTGACGTGTCGTCCAAAGGCTAAGTTGCAGGTATAATACGAAATAGGCCGGGAGCTGCTTGGTAGTAAATAAGAGGATCTTGCAAATCCTTAGATCTGCGCTAAAGTCTGTTTTATATTCTTTCTTGTACATTTTATGATGGCCAGTGGATCTTCTATTACAAGCCTGTATATTATTTTGTATTTCCAAACATTTGGTTTGTAATAGTAATTTTACTCCAAGACTTCTGTTGTGCTATGTTTAATTGACAATGATGTTATCAACTTACGTCATGATACTCCCCACCCGGGCCCACCGGTGTATGGATTTCGGGTTGGAAATCCGGGGTGTGACACTTACAAGTGTCCCAAAACGTGGCATAGCAGTTTGGGAATCCATAGTTTCGAGTTAATTTGTTTTTGGCACTTTGTGTGGTGGCCAAGGCAATTTTCTACAGATACAGGTCTCTGGCGGGCCGCGAGAGGCACAAGCCATACCTCTCGCGCCCCTAGACCACTTTCAAAGTTCGACACTTTTAGCCCCTTAACTTATAAAACCTCCTAGAACCCCCTAAAACATCTTTTTAGCATATTTAGCCCACCGTAGCCAATATTTGGCGTACCCGGATTATGCCCAGACATTGTCGAGCTCTCGGTTCGTTTAAAAGGTCACTCAGAGGTATAAATTAACATGTTGACACTTTTAATCCTTCCAACGTCCAACTTTTATATAATTACGGATTTAATCCTTCTCGTCCAACAAATGGGACATGTGAGAGTTAGGACTTCATAAAAGATCACTTAGAGACTTAGTTTGAGCATGTTGACGCTTTTAGTCCCTGTTAGTCTTTAATAGACTTAAAAATAAATACGACATGTGTCACTATATTACTGGACATGATTTTACAGGGTGTTACACTTCTCAGCTTGTTTAGCTTTCAATTTTAGATATTCATCTAAATTTCTTGGCTTTCTATATCCAAAGAGAGATGGGAAGTCTAGTTTTGAAATATCCTCTGTTGTGAAGAATGATTCAATTTCCTTTTGAACAACAAGAATTTCTAGAGGATATCTTGTAGCCAGTGGGATTTTAGGTGGTGGTTTGTTCATGGGTGGTATTGAAGTGGATTTAGATGGTATTGATGAGGGTGATGTGGAAATGAGTTTTGATGATAAAGGGATTGGTGATGGAATCTCTTCATCATCATCAACAACAAAACTTTTTCTTTTGCATTGGAACTTGATTTTTCGTGATGGTGGTCGTGTTGGCATTCTAGGTGGTGTTGATAATGGTTGGGTCAAAGTTGGAAAAGTGATCATAGCAGAGGTTTGGTTAAAATCTGTTGATACATTTGTTGTATCAACACCTGCTGGCTGATTTGGTAATGGAGATGAAACATCTGTTGGTACAATTGCTATACGAACATCTATTATTGGTGATTTTGGTAAAGGTGATGGTTTTTTTTGAGTGTAGGTTTAGTTGTGGTTTTGATAGAGGATACACTTTTTGTTGCCTCAGCAGAGGTTTTAGAAGGGGTGGAAATTGGTTGTCTAACTTTTCTAGAAGACTTTCTTTTCCTTGAAGTGCCAATGTCTTCTTTTTCCATCTGCTTGGCTTGTTCTTCTTCAATCAGTCTGGAAGCTTTGCTTTCCAATGTATCTTGTCTCTTTTTCTTTTCCGAAGCAATCTCTTCAGCTTTTTTGTTCAGGGTCTCATCAATCCCTTTTTGAACTCCAACATCTGATGCTTCAGCAGAAGGTCGATTTTATGTAAACACTAGCTTTTGTTGCACCTTTGGATCTGGATGCAACTCAATTTATCACCCCCCCCTTTTTGGCATCATCAGCTTCTTCATCAAGAATGATATTGTAGGGGGACAGCAAGTGGTCTTTATCAAATATTCTTTGATGGCCTTAATATCAGCTTGAGTGTCTTTATATCTGGCCACAACCATAATTCTGATATGTTCCATGTGAGTGTTGTGGTTGATATCAACCAAATTCCTCTGAGCTTGAATGATAGGTTGCACAGAATTCCAGATCTTATTGGTAACTTGTTGTGTGGAAGGCTGGCTTTGAGAATTTTGTAACATCTGCTTCATCATATCTTTCATTTCAGCAACTGAAGACTCTATGGATGTCATTCTCTCCGTCAATTCCTTATATCTTAATTCATCACCTAATCTTATAGGATTATCTGAATTCCTACCAGAGGTAGTTGTATTTGGATCATCAACAGGGGAAAAATCCATGTTATGAGAACCAAATGCCCCTAGGTCTTGGTACTAGGAACTTCCACTTGGAGCAGAGGTTACAGTTGTAGCCTCAACAGTTGTTGCCTTTAAGGAAGTCTTATTGATGTAACCATTGTCCAACTGAAACACTGTTGTGTCATCGGTTGTAGTGGCTGCTTCACTTAAATTACCACCAAGAGTTATTTGTAACTCATGGGGTGTAGCCTCCTTAGCTGTTTCTGGGTTATCAATGAGATTTATCTCAGACTCAGTCACATGTGGGGGAGTACTCTCTTGAATAGACGATTGAGAGGAACTGATTAGTGTCTGAGTTATAATAGTAGGTGAAATTAAGGGAGATGGTTGTGGTGTAGAAAGAGGATTTGCCCTGGGAGAGGGGCTGTGAAACAAATTTTTAATTGAAAGATTTGTTTCATAATGTGGTGTCCCTGTGCTTACAACTAGATCCTTTTGTGAGGATGCAGGAGGAGTTTGGAAGGGTTGAGATCTTTCCAACTATTGTGAGGAAGTAACAACAGTGGGTTCTGGTGGTTTTTGTGTTACCACAAGGTTATCCTCTGGGATCTCATCTTCCAGAGGTGCCTTTTAATTTTGTTTGGTTTTGGTGGGCTTTTTGGATTGGGAAGGCTTCTTTTTGGATTTGGCTGGTGTAGGTTTCACAACATCGGTTGTGGTGTTGTGATCACCAGGAGCAGTGGGATTAGCAGCAGGTGTTAGAGCTTGTGATGTGGACTCATCTAAATTTTGCTCAACCCTCTTTGCTTGTATTTTTAAAGATTTTGACTCTTTATCAGACATTCTTGTAAAAGTTTCATGTGTAAGGATTTTAATTCGAAAAACACAACCTTGTAAAAATCTTGTTCAAAAACTTGTTTTGAAGATAAAAGCTTAAGATTCTTGGATACATAAGAAAAGCTTTTGGTTTGTTTCCTTGATAGCAGTCACATTTGCAATCAAGTCCAAGAACAAGGCTTGGGATAGATTAAAATCTAATTTTGTTAAAATTGCATATCCCAAATATTGTACTTTTTGTGGAATCTCATTAAATGAGGTGGTCTTGGGTGAGAGACAAATCAAGAGAGTATGGAAAAAATATCTCATTTCAGGAGGAAATTGAGGTTTATAAATTGTAACTCCGGTCAACTGACCCTCATACCCTCTTTCAGTGAACTCTGTATGAAGTGCTTGTTCATCAAAGGATGTGTTACCTGCTAGGTCATCCAGACCAAATGTTGTGGATATTGAAGATGGAGAAATTTGAACAATGGTGTTTTCGAATTTTGAAGTGATAGCATAGGGCCTTTTCTTCTGAGTTTAAACCTCAACATTTGACCAGGATTTGTCAGAGTGTATCACTGTAAATTGGTGCATCAATAGTAAGTATGGTGTTATACTTTGATGTTTGTAAAACATCAATTAATGAGTGAAAGGAAGTATTTTTGTCAGTTTTCTCAAAAGTGGGAAGGTAGTTGTGCGGTAATTTGATGTTCAGAGCCATGATCAGAGATAAAAGTGAATGATAGTGAAGAGAATAAAGAAATGAGAATAATGGAAACCGCTTTTAAGAATTTTAAATTCGAGACGACAGTTAAAAGCTCCTTTTGGATGGAACAGTGATATTTATAAAGGAAAAAGTGAATGCTGATGTGGCAGCTGCATCAAAGATCTGATGGCTAACATTTATCCACGTGTAACCTCTATTATAATAATGGATGACAGTTGTTGTGGAACCTCTGCTGGAAAGAAACAGAGGTTGGGAACAGTGTATGGAACACTGGTGATTTTACTATATCAGTGGATCAGTGGTTAGGACAAAATAGTGGTTTAAGCCCAAACAATGGATGTGAACAGTGGCAAATGAGAACAGAGGATACACTTTAACAGTGGATAGACTTTTAAGTCAAACAGAAGTTTTTTGAGAAACAGTGGTTCTGAACAGACTTTTAGGATTATTGAAAATTTCCAATTTTAGCTATTTTTAAGGATGGATTTTTGACTTTCTGAAAACATTTTAATGTTTTTTATTCATGGAAAATAAAATGATGCGTTTAATCCATGTTTAGCATGCCAATCCTAGAGATCAAACTTTCAAAGGTGGATGTGTTTAAAGCTTTTGTCAACACATCTGCTAGTTGATCCTTAGTTGGAACATGATGTAGAGAAAGCAAACATTTTTCATAGCAATCCCTCACAAAGTGATGTCTGATGTCAATGTGCTTGGTAGTGGAATGTGAAACTGGATTTTTAATGATGTTTTCAGCTGCTTGACTATCTAACATGAGATGAGTCTTTAGAGCAGTTACACCAAAATCCAGCAGTAGATTTTTAAGCCACAACAGTTAAGCAGTGCAACTAGCAGCAGCAACATACTCAGCCTCTGCTGTGGATGTTGAGACTGCAACTTGCTTTTTGCTTTGCCAAGAAATTAAACAATTGCCTAGAAACTAACAACCTCCTGATATGGACTTTCTTGTTGCATGGCATCCAGCAAAGTCACTATCTGAATAACCTGAAAGCTCAATATTTTCATTAGCAGGATACTAGATACCAAGTGTGGGAGCACCTTTTATGTATCTGAATATCCTTTTCACAACAATAAGGTTTGACTATCTAGGTGCTGATTAGGATCTGGCACAAACATATGTTGCAAACATGATGTCTGGCCTAGATGCAGTTTGGTACATTAAAGACCCAATCATGCTTCTATAAAGAGCTTGATCAACCAAGTCATCTTTGTCCTCAACAATGACTAATTTGGATGTTGCCATGGGTGTACATGGTTTACAATCATTCATATCAAATTTTGTAAGTAGTTCTTGACATACTTGATTTAATGAATGAATGTACCATTTTGCAGTTGCTTAACTTGGAGACCAAGAAAGCATTGGAGTTCACCCATAGCACCCATTTCGAACTCTGTTGTCATGAGTTCTCTAAACTCTTCACACATGGCATTGCATGTGGATCCCAAAATGATGTCATCAACATAAATTTGGATAAGCATCAAATCATGTCCACTCCATTTTATAAACAAAGTTTTGTCAATTTTACCTCTTGTAAAGCCTATGGATAAGAGAAACGTGGAAAGAGTTTCATACCAGGCTCTAGGTGCTTGTTTCAAGCCATATAAAGCTTTGTTTAGCTTGTAAACATGATCTGGATAAAAAGGATCTTCAAGACCAGGGGGTTGACATACATATACATCTTCCTTGATTTTGCCATATAGGAACGCACACTTGATATCCATTTGATACACCTTGATGTTGTGGTTAGCAGCAAAGGCTAAGAATAATCTGATGGCCTCAAGTCTTGCAACAAGAGCAAATGTTTCATCATAATCAATGCCATCTTCTTGTCTATAGTCTTGAACCACAAGCCTAGCTTTGTTTTTAACAACAATACCCCTTTCATCTGTCTTATTCTTGAAGATCCATTTTCTGCCTATGGGACATACATCCTGAGGTAGTGGTACAAGTTCCCATACTTGTTGTCTTTTGAACTGTAGGAGCTCTTCTTGCATCGTCTCTACCCAACTGTTGTCTTTCAGTGCCTCTTGGTACTTGACAGGTTGTGTGAGTGATAGAAAACCAGCAAAAAGACAAATGTTTTGGGATTGACTTCTGGTGAGAACCCCTTCATTGATGTTGCTAATAACTTGGTCTCGTGGGTGATTTTTAAGGTAGATTAGATCTCCATTGTATGGAATGATGGCATTGAGAGGTGAAGGCTGCAGATGGGAATCGCCTGAGCTAACATCTGTTGGCAATTTTGAAGAGCCAACATCTGTTTGAAATGGAGGTGGAGGTATAGGTGGGATAAGGGGTAAAAATGGGTTGACTTTTGTTCACTGAAAATGGATTTTTGTTAACATGGGTTTGACTGGATGAATTGGCATAGGTTTGAGGATCAACAACAGTTTATCCAGCTGTGGCATAGTTGTCACAGTTGTTAGTAACATCTGTTGCTCTGGTGGAGGAAGTGACTTTGTATTGTGGAATTACAATGTCATATTCATAATCTTGATGGGGAGATTCAGGTGTAACTGCAGTGTTAGCCTTGACAGACACATCTTCAAATGTAAATTTATCTAAATCAAATAATTTAGCAGGATTTGCTGGGACTTTTAATGAAGAAAGTTCATTTAACTTTACATTCAAGGTCTCTTCCACACACCTAGTCCTTGTGTTGAACACTTTATAGGCTTTGGTAGTGGTTGAGTATCCCAGAAAATAACCACAATCTACTTTGGCTGCAAATTTTGAAATATAATCTTTTAAGTTTAAAATGAAACATGGGCAGCCAAAGATTTTGAAATATGAGATCAGAGGTTTGATCTTGTACAGAATTTCATAAGCAGTCTGTTGATGCCTGAGGTTAATTAAAACTTTGTTCTGTACATAGCAAGCAGTGTTCACAGCCTCTGCCCAAAAAGACAAGAGTAAACTTGAGTCTACAAGCATTTTTCTAGCAGTTTCAATTAGTGTTCTATTTTCTTTTCAACCATCCCATTTTGTTCTGGTGTCCTTGAGATGCTGTATTGCCTAACAATCCCTTTTGACACACAGAAATCTTCCAACTCCTTATTTTTAAACTCTGTTCCATTATCACTCCTAAGACTTTTACTAGCAAGTCAAATTGCTTCTCGACTTCTCTTACAAAGTCATGCAAAATACCTTCAATCTCATCTTTAGAGTGCAAAAAGTAAGTCAATGTAAACCTAGAAAAATCATCAACTATAACAAGATAATACCTTTTCTTTTTAAGACTCATGATTTTTACAGGGCTAAACAAGTCCATGTGTAACAATTGTAGACACTGACTTGTTTTGGACTCTTCAATTGATATGTATGAACTTTTATGTTTTTTACCTTTTAAACAGGAAACACAATGTTCATCACATGTGAATTGTTTTGATGGAAGACCTCTCACAAGACCTTGTTTAGAGAGTGTGGTGATAGTTTTGAGATTTATGTGAACAATTTTTTCTATACCATAATTCTGTCTCTTTATTTGAGGCAACTGAGAACAGACATGCATTAGACATTAGATTATCTTTCAACATATCAACCACATACACAATGCCACCCCTATGAGCAACAAGCTGTGCTTTGCTCTCGGCAATGATTGTTTCAATATTTTTAACCACTTCTGGCCCAACAATCTAACAATGCTTCTTAGTAAAGAATGATCCATAACCTTTATCAGTCATTTGAGATACACTAAGAAGATTGAATTTTAGATCGTCAATAAGATTGACATTTTCAAACTTGAGTTTCCCTGCTTGAACTGTCCCTGACCCCAACACCTTACCTTTTGAATTGTTACTAAAGGATATATCACCCCTTCCATGTGCTAGCAAATCTTTAAGAAGGGCTTCACATCTTGTCATGTGCCTGTAGCCTCCACTATCTACATACCATAAACTATCAAGGCAAGTAGAAGCTCCCTGCACATCAGTAACATATTAGTTTTGGTGAGTGTCCAAAGCAAAAAATGGCTTTGGATGGGGTCACAGACATTTCCGCCTCTAGTCCAGGAGAATGGTCACTATATTGAAAAGATTTTTGAAACATCTATTGTGGACCATTCCCTGTCAAATGATTATATCCATGAGGATGCTTGTTTACTCTTGGTTTGAGGTCTTTTGTAGACCTCATAGCCAAGTGGTACACTCTTATAAGCTGGTAGGCCATATCCTCTTGGAAATTTATTATCTGGTGGTGCATTTGTTACCTGAAACTCTCTGGAAACAGGGGTTATATTTAATTGTTTGGTAACAGATGTTTGAACTAGGACAAAAGTCTGTTTGGTCTTTTCTTTTCTTGAACTCTAAAGTGTTTTGGATTTATACTCATTTCTTTTGACATCAAAAATTTTGAGATAAACACACTCTTGAGATTTGTGGTTTTTCTTACCATAGATGGTACAGTGAGATGCATCAATAATCACACTTGTTTTGTTAATATCATATGCTTTTAGAAGAAAACAGTTTTTAGTAACACGATTCTTCTTTTCACAAAAATCACAAAACACGTTTGTTATCTTTTCTTTCTTCTTCCCTTTTTCACCTTTTTTGTTAATAGATGATGCAATATCTGCTGTAAGGTCTTTTAAGGGAATGATCTTGACTTGAGGTGCTTTTATACCTTAAGTGGTTGAAAAATCTATTGGCTTAAAATTTTCAAGAATGTCACACTCATCTGACCAAGTAGGTTTGAATTGGTATTTCTCAATCTCCTCAAAAGTTAAGGATCCTTCTGGTCTTTCTAAAATAATTTTCCTACCATTTGATTCAGTGACTTTTATTTCTTGACCAACCAAAATTGTTGGAATAATTTCAACCAAACCACAATCATTTACAGCAGTGTTTTGAAAAACTTGGTCATTTTTTCTAAACCCTACACCAAATTTTACATTGCTTTTGATTTGTGATTCTAACATCAACTCATAACCTTTGCAGGACTCTACCCATTTTTCACAAGTGATCTGGGTAGATTCAAGCTCCTTTTTACAACTTTGATATTTTTCTATCATTTTTTGAAGTTGATCCTTGGTTATGCTTGATTCAGGTTTGAGACTGCTGATTTCACTATCCTTTTCTAACAGTTTTGATTTTAACTATTTTGTAAGTTTTTCAAACTGTATTTCATCATTTAAGATCTTGTTTCTAAGATTTCCATTCACCTCTTTAATGTTAGCAAAAGCAATAATACATTTGTCTGAACATAAATCTTTAAGAACTTGAGATAATACCTTAGCAACAACCATCATGGCACAATCACATTCTCCTTCACAAACACTAGAATCCCATGGGTCAGATAGAGGTTTTATTATTTCTTCACCAACAGTTTCTTCAGTAACATCTGTTGTAACATTTGTTTCAACATTTTCACAAACCTTATCAATATTGGACACCACTTCCTCAGATTAATTCCCCTCCAAAATAGTGTCTAGTGCCATAAAACAAAAAATTTCAGTTTCCTTATCAGAATTAGCAACTAGAGCAAAATTTTCATCAGTGAGTTCCTCAGGTAAGCTACGTCAATCAACAAAGCCTTGTGTAAAGAAGCTCTGTTGACTTGTCTCTGCCTGAGCAGAGGTTTGTGTAGCTTGTGGTGCAGGTTGCACTTGGACCTTAGGAGCTGGGGCTTGAACATATTGTATCTGAGGAACAGTGGTTTGGACATACTGGACAGGAACAGTGTTTACACGGTATGCTAAATGAGCAGTGTTTTGTATATGTGGAGCAGGGGTATATTGGGAATAATGGATAGTGTTTGAGTGTTTTGAGGTCTACGACTTGGATGTGTAATTATAGGACCATTTGATTAGCTCCTGGATTCTCTAGCAAAATGACCTAGCCTATTAAACTTATAGCACTTGATTTTTTACTTATCTAACCAAACTTTTAAACCCCATGAAATCCTAGAAACTTCCTACCAGTTTTCTTGTAAAACTTGCTAGTCCTAACACTTAGCAAGGCCAATTCATGCTAGATGTCCATTTCTTCCAAATCAACATGGTCAAAATGTTGAAGATCATTTAACTCAAAAGATAAGTTGTCAGAAACTTGGTTTTTCCCATTCGCTACAAAAGCATAATTGGGTGAGTAAGACTTAGAGTTGAAATTTCCACCAGAAGTTATATCAATAAAATGATCAAAACTCTGATCCTTACTACCACTAGAGGTTTCTTCTTAACCAAAAAGTGCTGGACTACCAAAGGATAGTCATCAACAACTTTTCCTGACTCTTGTAGCTTCTTTTTTTGGTTAAGCTCTCTCTCATAACTGAGAAGCCTACCATGAAGCTGAGTCAAACTCATCTCTTTGAACCCAACAGCGGTTCTAGTTACAAAAGCAATATTGTCCCATTTTTCTGGTAATGACCTTAGAAATTGGCTATTCAAGGTTGAATTAGGATAGTTAACATTTACCAGTTTTAATTTACTAATTAGACAACTAAAGCTTTCAAACTGCTGAGTTAATGACTCTCCTTTAACATGACAAAATGTTTCATACTGTTGGTTCAAAACTTCATGATTGTTTTCTATAACCTCCTCTGTCCCACCGAATTGTTCTTTCAAAGCATCCCACAACTCCTTTACACTGTTGCAATGCAACAGGACATCATAGATATCATTTGGCAAAGCTGTAGCAACGATGCTAAATGCCTTTGCATCTAGCTCGATTTTCTGAAAATCTTGCTCAGAGTAGTTTTCAGGTTTCTTTGGAACTTGAACTTTTGGGTCTCTAGCACTCGGTACCATCGGAACATGAGGTCTGAAGATAACTGATTTTCAGCAACCCGTATTCTGTTGTCCAAGTATGTGACCCATCTGACGTTGCCAGATGTTATACTCCGATCTGACAAGCATCGAGGGTTTGTACATGGTGTCAGTGTTGTGTGGATCTTGAGGATTTTGAGACCTCTCTGATTGTTTACAAATAGGTTTTTGTTTAAAAATACTTTGAACGTAAATAAACTATTACTTTGTTTTCAATACGACGAACAAACGAACCAGTAATAAGAGCTGATATGTGTTTATCAAAATAATTGTTAAATCAAATTTGATTGACCAAGCTCTTATACCAATTGTTAGGATCTGAGTTTGATATTGTTGTGAATGTTTAAGATGAAACCAAATGAATGGACATAAACAATAAACTTTCAAACCACAACAATTGAGAGATTGTTTTCATAAACAAGCTTTTGTAAATTCATGTATGCATGCAATATTACAACTCCTCCTCAGCCTAAGATCACTCTAATTTGTTCGTACAAAAATTTTAGTAGGAAAGTGATAAATAGAACAGTACATGCACTACTCTATTTATAGTACAAATCAAACCACTGAGGAATCTAAGCTGACGTCACCTTGACAGTGACACCTGACAGTCTAACAAATTCTAACATCTGCTAAGCTAAACACTATTACTTTAATAAATAGAAACTATGTTGGTCCAGCAGACCTGTGACTTGGACAGAGCTTGTCTTCAACAGATCTTGTATAGCAGAACTTAGCTTCAACAGATCTTTGAGCAACAAATGTTTGATGTCTTTGCCTTTGGGAGGAGTTATATATTCAAAGTACTGTTTATTCTTGATTAGATGATATATATCATTTTGGCTTTCCAATCATCTGTTCTATTATAAGGTTCAATAGATCCAACAATTTCGTACTTTTCATCGTTTCAAACCTTGTTCGCGCATTTGGAACTTCCTAAATCGTAAAATAACATTCTTCCAAGCCCCCAAATCATTCTAACACCTTACTCCACACCCCATAACCAAATCCTATACTTTTATCTTACTTTCTAGATTTTGACATGTTTAATTTTACCAAGTTATTTCCGACATAGTTAATTACTTTTAACCTTCTACAAAATACATACCTTAGTACTTCCATTAATTACACATTCTTACATAACTCCCACATTCATACATACCAAAACTCTCTTTACATACTAAAAGTGAGTCGGTAATCACTTACCTTAAGCCTCCATGTTCGTGCTTGCTTCCTTACCTCCTTTTGACCCGTTAGCTTCCGTGCTTGAGTCTGTGCTAATGTGGTTCCTATCCTTTCATGTCACCACATTCATATAATTCATTAGCATACAAACTCATACATATCATCAACATTTCCAATTCATAACCTACATCAGACTTTCATTAGTCAATTTTAACAATACATGGCATATATAAACAATCACATCTTTTCAACCTCATATAATTCAACATGTCATCATACACAACACGTAATGAAAAAAACATGTACCATGTGAGTTACAAGTCTTACATTCATGTTAATAAGGGTACCATATTATTCTCACATTTGTTGATTTTCCAGAAAGTCAACTATTAAACATACAAGTTTTCATCTTTATAAGCATACATTTATGTTGATATAGTTAATCATACTAATAACACCCTATGCATTTCATACTCATGTTCTAGGACACATACAACCATATAATTACTTACTTACATGCACACATATACGTAATTCATTCCATTCATACTAGCATTTTCATAACTCCACAACTAACATTATAACACATATTTAGCTATCCCAATATTATTCTAATATTACTCCTTTCCAGAAATCTCATATTTTTAACATTTACTTTTAAATCACGATCAGTAAATCAAACTACCACATGGTGTGCATCACATCATGTAAGCATATAGTGCAAGCCACTAGTACACACTTCTACCCAAACATGAAATCAACACAATCCCATATGGACTTAATCTAACACGTCTTCGTCATGTAAGTATACTAACAATCACGTCATTTCCACCTTTTATATGTATCCACCCAATGTTAACATATAATTTCATATACTAACCTATACTAGACATTTCATCAAACACTTGATGTGTGTACTACTGTCTAAGTATAATTTACAAGTATTTCATGCTTTTCTTCCTACTTTTACTTTCATTCATCATATACAACTAAACATCAATTAATTCCATACGATACTCAAGCTATCTAGCAAGAATAAATTACATACAACATAACACATCAAGATTGAACAATAATTGGACATGGGTGATACGCTCATGTCGCCACCTTCATCATCACAAATGGGTTTCTCTTAAAAAAAAAATAATTTACTTGAAATCATACATCATCTAAGTTCTATTTGGTGATTCTAACACGCCTTCATACTTACTTTCATACTACTTCATGGATTGATAAGCCCATTTATTACAATATCACCAAATCGAAATTTAAAACTTACCAAATGATTGTTAGGGCTAAATGATGCAAATTATTGATTCATGCACCTTGATCATCAATCAATCCCTTCCAATTTGCTGAATTTTCTTTCATGTTCTGAGAGGATTTTTCACCTTGATGCAAACTATTGATTCATGCACCTTGATCATCAACCATATTTAGTCCCTCAAGTTTGGCATTCCTTCCTATTTGTCACAAACTTTATACCCACTATTTAACCCATACTTTAACTAAGTTATTTAAATCTAGCTAAGCGACTTCATGCCATAAAACAAGAAAACATATTCATGAATGAAACATTCGGGTTATGGGGCATTACATAAGCATTGTTCACAAGCTTTATTACACGAGTGGGTAATGATTACAAATTGTGTCAATGACACAACTCTCAGGTTTAGGGTTGCAAGATTAGTGTTGTCAAGCATTGGTACTTTTAACCCCAACTACGCCCACTTGAAACTCCTTTCAAGTGATATTTTCCCTTAATTGGTGACTGTGGAATCGACATAAGTTATTTAGAAATCGCAGTTCCACTTCTCACCAAAACCGAAGGCCCAAACAAAGGGGTTTCGGATAGATCGGTTCAAGAGTCACCAAAAAAGGGTGGTGTAAAAATATCGATTTTCATTTGCAGTTTAGTTTAGTATTTTAAATTACCATGACAGGTCATATTAGTTTGGGCGATTTGTTGCATGAGGTAGGTTATGCAATTCTAGTAAAATCCAATTTTATGCTTGTTCGTGATAAGTTTGAAACACCTTTAAGCTCTTGACACAATTCAATTTTAAATACTCTATATAAAACTATGTTAATCATTTATCGCAAACTTGATTTTAAATTGATAAACCCTTTATTAATTTTTGGTGTTTTCAATACACAAATTTAGTTTAAAAACCAAAACGTGTTTTATCTTTTAATAAAACTCCTTTTGTTAATACCTTTCAGAATTAACTTAAAATCAATATAATGCTTAACCGTTTAGAGTTAAATGTCTGGTCAGTTCAAATTAGAGATCTTAACCATTCAGACTCAGTATAATGCTTAACTATTCAGAGGCAAATGTCTGAACCATTCAAACATATGCTTACGAAACAAATAGTCTGAACCATTAAGTGTTGAACCAATAAGAGGTCTGAATCATTAAGATCCCCATTAAGAGCTAAACAAACAACCTCTTAATCTAAGATCTCTATCTTCACGTCAAGTTTGTCTCTGTCTTCTTTCTTCAATAACTTGTGTTGTCCGGTTTACATTTTTATAATAAATATAATTTTACGATAAAATAAACCTAACTATTATAAGGGTTCCAAATAACCTGAAAAACACATTTCAAGTTCCTAGGCTTGGTTTACATTACAATCATCAAAACAAAAGGCACCATCCTTTTTCAAACAAAAGTTTTTTGAGAAATAAATAGAGATCATTCTAAATATAATTATAACCAAACAAGTGTAAAAGTGGCACTGATATTACCGAGGGAATCATTGTACTGTTTTAAATACTTTGTTTATTTAATAATTAATAACACTTATTAATATTTAGTGGGAATGTGTATAATTTGCGCGTCAAAACAATCCCACCAGAAGTCCAATTATATTCGAATAAACAATAAACAACCAGAGGGGGTTTAGGGTTTTATACCTTAGATGAAAACTAAAGACCCACACTAAGAGAAACAAATGTACCGCTAGAAGACACGTTCACAAAAAAACTGGAATACCTAGTTCAACACTCGAAACGAGATGACAGCGGCAACAATGATGGCTGTGGCGGTGGCGTGTAGTGTATTGGAGGTGGCGACGATGATGGGTGGCAGACCAATGATGGCCGCTGCAGCTTATGACCCGGTAGCGGAGCGATGACATGAGGCAAAGTAACGACGTGAGGTGGCGCTCTGTTGGGCCGGCTGCGATTGCGAATGGAGAAATGGATGGGAGGCGATGTCTGTGGGGTGTTAGGTTTCCTTGATCGTCTAGGTTTGCAACAGATGTGTGTATATAACAAACCTGATTACAATTAACACCCTCTCCTAACTTGCACATCCTTCTGTAATTAATCCTTAATTACCAACTATCCCTAGCTCTATTATTTATCAAATAAATATAGAAATTAGTTGCATTTAATTATTTCACAAATAACCAAAAATCCCAAACTTTGATCGATTGACTAGTTATTTTATTAAATAGTTATTCGCAATCCCTTTAATTATATCTTCGTATTAACCATCACAAAAAAATTCCGCGTTCCGTAAATCAATATTTAACAATTAAATATTATTATTTGTTTGTTGTCAAAAGTGTAACTCTTTGAACTATACATCGTTAGTAACATTGAATTATCGATGATCGAAAATCCAATATCCAACACTTTCAAGTGTGATTTTTTTTTGTTTTTAGTATTGTTGTAACGCGCTTATTTTTATATAAGCCTGGATATAAATTATTGTATTAAAAAACAAGTTGTGAATAGTAATATACAAGTAATTCAAGCTCAAGCATACATTTTATCAAAACTAGCTCACGGTTTAGTTTTCTACGACATTTCCCCTTTTGTTATTTTAATAATGTAATGTAACGGTTTAGGAAATTTGGCATATAATGTTTGTTGCGACGTGCTTATTTTTATCTACGTTTTGATAAAAGTCATATTCAAAATCTTCGTTTTATCTACATTCTGATACATCTTTAAACCATTTAAGTTGATTTTTCTCTAATATGTTCTGTTTTCATGATATTTTTGTAACATTTGTCAAAAACGGGTTTTCAAAACCCGCTCCGTTTTGTAATCGAATATCAAGTTATAAAAGTCACGTTGAATATTTATGATTATTTTGATTTAAAATGATACATAATTAATAAATAAACTAAACTATAGAAATTATATTTGATAACAAGTTAAAACAAAATAAATAAAAAAAATATGTTGCTGCCGGGACTCGAACCCGGGTCAGCTAAGAACAACTCCAACGACTTAACACACACTCAAATCACCACTCCGCCACTTTGTGTTTTCTGCTATCTCTAGGAAACAAATGAGATTTATACACAAACTCGGTTAAACCGGTTGCGCTCAACTGAGAAACGGAAATCGGCAAATCAATCGTCAAATCGCTTATTTACTCGCACATTCAGTTTATAACCGATGCACCGACGATTTTTAATCAAGTCGGAATTGATTGAGCATCAAGTCTCATCATTATCGGTTTTTATAACCGAAAAGTAATCAAGTCCAGATTACTTCAATTCAAGACCACTCTAGCGACTCAGAAATATCATACCAATACTCCATTTCACTCTCGTCACATTTTCAGACCGTCAGAAAGTCTAAATCAACTCGCCGGAATTTTCTGCAAAAGTCGCCGGAAAACCGTATTCATCCTCAAACGGTAAATCTTTCAATATCATTGTAGTTCAACAATTGTTAGGCTATTTCTAACTTAAACCTCTCAATTGAAATCGAATTCATGCGCTATATTCGGCTAATTTCAGTTCGCCGGAAAGATTCTGAAAATCGCTATATTCATCTGGGAATCGGTAAGGGCATTCAAACCCTCTGTTAACAATTGCTGAACACTTCAATTCCACGATTGACTAATCAAAACAGTTAATTGTCTTGTTCAGTTGAAGAGCATAAAAACAGAGCCGACGCAATTACCGAATTCTGAAATAAACCGCTCATCGGTATGTTCACCTCTAATTTCCATCTCTGTCATTTCATTATAGCCTTAGGAATATTTGTCAATCGTAAAAACAAGAAACGGATCATTGATTCAGTCAACGGAAATTTGAACGAAGAAGACGAAGTTAATTAAGTTATAAGTATATTTAAAACCAGTAAAATGAACGGGTTAGACACACAGTCCAGCGGTGGACTGTGTGCAAAACATATACGCATGACCCGAGTTCGAACCCTGATACACGCACTCCTTATATAATAAAATGCCTTTTTGTTTAAAAACTAAACCGGGTTAACTCAGTTAGATATTAAGTATAATAAAAACCGAGATAATAACCAGGTTAGACACACAGTCCAGCGGTGGACTGTGTGCAAAACTAAGTCACACGTCGCGAGTTCGAAACCCGTCACTAGCACCGAGTTGTTGAATTAAAATGTTTTTGCAATTAAAAGAATTTCGGTTAAACTGAATAAGTGTATAAATATAATTAAAAACAAGATTATTTCGGGTTAGACACGTAGCTCAGTTGTTAGAGCTGCGTGCACGCGTACGGGAGGTCTCGGGTTCGAGCCTCACCCGGCGCAAATTATGTCACTGACCGAACCGGTCAACAAGTCAACAGGTCAACGGTCAACGGTCAACGCGAAATAAATAATTTTTTTTATATATTTTTATTTATTTAATTTAATTTAAAAATCAATTAAAAATACTTAAAAATAACATTTTTAAAGATAGAAAATAGCCTTAAACTCACAAAAATATATCTAAAAATTTCATTAAAATCTTTAATAAATCCACTCATTTAATATATTTTTCCATTATTATTTAGGTTAGTATTTCTCGTTGTTCCGCTCATCTAATTCGTGCGCATCTCACCATCTCCAATCCAACGCACCCAATGTGAGTGAACCTTTACAAATTCCCCGTTTTAATCACGTTTTGGGGTGTATCATGTGTCTTGTTATATATATTATAATTAAACCATTGTGCATACATCATATCATGAACTTGTGTATTCAGTTTGTTTCTGTTGTGTAGTTATTATTGGATGCAATTTATTATTTTCAGTACATGCAATTTCATAGGCCGCCGCTCCCCATTACATTATGAGCGTTGAGCATGTTCCCCATTTCATTATGAGGTTGAACCTGACGTGCCCACATACGATCGGCTCCGTTTGATTGAGCCTTGATCGCACAGACATTTTCATTTTCAGTACATGCAATACGATCGGCTCCGTTTGATTGAGCCTTGATCACACAGTTCATTTATGTTATTTATCATATGATGTTGGTATGTTCATGTATGCTGTCATATGTTATTGTATGTTATAGTTGTGACTGCTATTTGCCACTGCTTGATTATTTACATTTGCTCATCTATGAGTATGCACAATTTTTCATTGATAAACTAACAAGTTATTCTTTAATAAATGTTTATCTAATAAGGTTCACTCGCCAACTTATGTTGACCCAAAAACCCCCATTTTTACACATGATACAGGTGAAACAGCAGCAGCTAGGAACACATAGGATTTGGACTAGAAGAATAAAATGTTTTAGAGTTGGGATTGTTATGTTTGGTTTATTTTCTTTGTATTGTATGAACATGTTTGGATATTTGGAAACGTAACTTTGACTTTATTAAGTATGAAACATATTAGTAAATGTCATGAGCTTTGGTGATAACCCAATTATGCCCCGACTCTTATTCCGCTGCGGGTCGGGGTGTGACAGATTGGTATCAGAGCCATGACTATAGGGATATAGGATAGGTTATTAGACCCTTAGAGCCTATACTATAGTTGATTAGAAACTTATAAGATTTTGTGTGTTACTTGCCAAATTTCATGATGTTTATATGTTTTATGTTAAATGTTACATTCAATATTATGCAAGCATGTTCATAAGTATGTATTATCATATAATGCCCATCATGAATCATATACTCATAACATATCACATCCATGAAAGCACACACCACATCATGATTGCTTTTACAATGATTTTTGTGTTTTCAAATCTCATCAAAGTGAGTTCTCGTAACGGGCATGTAGTAACTGGAAGGGTACCAGTACCGGTAGTCGGAACGTCCTGTCTAGGCTGGCATTCGTATAAATCCAAAATAAAGGACCAGTTTGCCTACCTGGGGACTAACGATGAGAGTACGAAGTACCTATTAGGCCAAAGCATGCTATACCAAACGTCGTGTGAGCTAACCCCACTTTGAGTTGTCATTGTGTCTACACCTGGACACGTTCCGACCAAACATCTCATGAACATATTTTGTGGTTTGCATTCGGGGTGATGCGAGTGTTAAATTGCCAATACTAATGTGAATCCTACCAAGCCAATAGCCATGGGGGCCCACATGACTATATAGGTGAAGGTATGGGAGACATTTGAGGCCCAACATGAGCAAACCCAAGACATCCTATGGATGTAGTTGCATTATTGATATTTATGTTATTTTCATTTTCTTAAAGACACATGACACCTAAAAAGACACCATAAACTCACAATCTTCTCATTGTATGATCCTGTAGATGTCGTCTAGACAGCAACGAAGGGGTAAAAGATCAGGAAGGTCTCAGGAACGTTTGGCCACTCAGATCGCGAAACAAATGGCCACGATACTGCCTGACATTGTGGTTCAAGTACAACAAGCCCTCGCTACAAATCCTACTAACCCTCCCCAACAACATGACCAGAACATCGACAACCCTCCTACCAGCAAGTGTTCATACAAACATTTCAAGTCTTGTGATCCTCCTAAATTTGATGGGACAGAGGGTGTCACTGCTCTCCTACATTGGTTCGAGGAGATGGAAAACACCTTTCTAAACTGCGATTGTCCTGAGGATCGCAAGGTTCGATACGCTACCGGGAGACTATTTGGGGTAGCTCTCACTTGGTGGAATACTGAGAAAGGGAAGAGGGGAACTGAAGATGCAATGGCCTTAACTTGGGAGGAGTTAAGGGAAATCATGACTAGGCGCTTCTGTCCTAGGAGTGAAATTAAAAAGCTGGAGGACGAATTTCATTCTCTAAAGCAAAAGGAGGGTGATCACACCACCTATAACAAGAGGTTCTTGGAGTTGAACCAAATGGTTCCAAATTTGTTCACCCCAACCTATCGTCTGATCGAGCATTATATTCGAGGACTTCCCTCGAAAATCCAAGATTCAGTTCTCAGCATCTCACCAGTAACTCTTGAAGCTGCTATGGAGCTAGCAACTGAACTGACCGAGAACCGAATTCGCAACGGGAAGTTCAAAGAAGAGAAAAAGAAAGCCCCTGTTGAGGGTCAAACATCAAACCATCCCATCTCTTCCTCTAAGTTTGCTAACAAGAGGAAGCGCAACACCAGAAATTTTGCAGTTACTCAAACCAACTCCCCTATTCCTGCTGCACCCATTACTCAAGTCACTCCTTCACCCGCACCATACAGAAGACCTTACACTGGCCCGTTACCAAAATGTAACCGTTGCCAATATCACCATTCCCCTGATCATCCTTGCCAATATTGCACCGGCTGCGGTCGCGCAGGTCATACTGTTCAAACCTGCCGCATGCCTCAACGAACGAACCGCCACCAACCTTTAACTCAAACCCACCAACAAATAATGGGCCAAGCCCAACAACCCCTACTACTACTACTACCACCCACCCAACATTTAGCCCAAACATATTACCAGCCCAATTATCCTATGGGTCAACCTATGCGGGCTTGCTACAATTGCGGTGACCCGAGCCATTTCAGAAACACTTGCCCAAGGTTGGTAAACATTATTCATGCTCAGGCTCAAGCCAACCCGGTGAATCAAGCAAACCAAGCTCCTCCACCTGCAAGAGGAAGAGCTTTCAATATCAACGCTAACCAGGCTAGAGCTGACGTCAATGTGGTTAACGGTACGTTCCTTATAAATGGTAGATATGCATCTATGTTATTTGATACTGGTGCGGATAGAAGTTTTGTGTGTTTAGAATTTGAACCTATCTTAAGCAAAAATCGGGATAAGCTCACGGAATCCATAACGGTAGAAGTTGCGGACGAGAAACCAGTTTCATTAAACTTTATTATACGCAACTGTACACTCACCTTAAACGATCACGATTTCTCAGTCGACCTTATTCCTATGAAGCTGGGAAGTTTTGATATCATAATCGGCATGGATTGGCTCAGTCAACATCAGGCAGAAGTTGTTTGTCGTGAAAAATTTATTCGTATTCCTCTTTCAAACGGTCAGACTCTTCGAATCATTGGAGAAACCTCGTCAAAAGGGCTCAGCTTAATGTCTTGTCTTCAAGCTCAAAAATATCTTCGCAAGAATTATGTCGCGTTTTTAGCTCATATCATCAAAAAGGGAACCATGGAGAAGAAACTTGAAGATATCCCTGTAGTAAAAGACTTCCCGCAAGTTTTTCCTGACGACATTTTAGGACTCCCTCTAGTTAGAGACGTCGAATTTCGTATTGATCTTAACCTGGTGCTACACCAGTTGCAAAGTCTCCTTATAGGTTAGCCCCCTCTGAAATGCAAGAGCTAGCCAGTCAATTACAAGAGTTGACTGATAAGGGATTCATACGTCCCAGCTCGTCGCCTTGGGGTGCACCTGTTCTTTTCGTAAAGAAGAAAGATGGATCGTTTCGTATGTGCATCGACTACAGAGAGCTCAACAAATTAACAATCAAGAATCGCTACCCTTTACCTCGCATTGATGATCTTCTTGACCAACTTCAAGGTGCCAATTGCTTTTCAAAAATCGACCTTCGATCTGGCTATCATCAACTTAGAGTGCATGAAGAAGACGTCCCTAAGACTGCTTTTCGAACTCGTTATGGCCACTATGAATTCATGGTTATGCCATTTGGTTTAACCAACGCACCAGCTGTCTTCATGGACCTAATGAACAGAGTCTGCAAACTTTATCTTTATCGATTTGTTATAGTCTTCATCGACGATATTCTTATTTATTCAAAATCTAAATTTGATCATGAGCGTCATCTTCGACTCATCCTTGCACTTCTAGAAAAGGAAAAGCTTTATGAAAAATTCTCCAAATGTGAATTCTGGTTAAAAGAGGTGCAATTCCTCGGGCATGTAGTCAATGACAAGGGAATACATGTCGACCCTTCAAAGATCAAAGCGGTTCAAGAATGGCAAGCTCCACGTACACCAACTGAAGTAAGATCTTTCCTTGGTCTAGCTGGCTATTATCGTCGGTTCATTTCAAACTTCTCTCGCATTGCTGTACCACTCACGGCTTTAACTCATAAGGGAAAACCTTTCATATGGGGACCCAAGCAAGAAGAAGCCTTTCAAACTCTTAAACAAAAACTTTGTGATGCACCAATCCTCACTCTTCCTGAAGGTTGTGATGACTTTGTAGTCTATTGCGACGCGTCAGGGCAAGGATTAGGCTGCGTTCTAATGCAAAGAGGAAAAGTCATAGCTTATGCTTCGAGACAACTCAAGACACATGAAAAGAACTACACCACTCATGACCTAGAACTTGGAGCCGTTGTGTTCGCTCTTAAGATATGGAGACATTATCTCTATGGTACTAAGTGTGAAATATACACTGACCACAAGAGTCTTCAACATATCTTCAATAAAAAAGAGTTAAACATGAGGCAACGAAGATGGGTCGAACTTCTAAATGATTACGACTGTGAAATTAGATACCACCCTGGTAAAGCAAATGTGGTGGCTGATGCACTTAGTCGAAAGGGTTATGCGAACTCCATTCATCTTCTATGTTCGCAAATTATAACCGACATTAAAGATCAAATTCGAGAAGCCCAACACGTTTCAATAACAGAAGAAGATGTACGAAAGGAGATGTCCTGTGGAGCTGAGCTAAAAATTGAAACTAAATCTGACGGTATTCTGTACTACCTAGATCGTATCTGGATTCCTAAACACACCAATCTTCGTGAAACTCTTATGAATGAAGCTCACAAAATGCGATACTCTATACACCCAGGGGCCGATAAGATGTATCAAGACCTACGATATACCTATTGGTGGCTTGGAATGAAGAAAGATATTGCTGTGTTTGTTTCTATGTGCCTTACATGTTCCAAGGTGAAAGCTGAACACCAAAGACCCTCAGGGCTTCTCGTCCAACCTGAAATACCTGTATGGAAGTGGGAAAATATAACCATGGATTTTATTACCGGGTTACCTCGCACTTCCGGTGGGTATGACACTATATGGGTAATTATCGACCGACTTACAAAATCAGCTCACTTTATTCCTATCCGCGAAGATTTCAAGAACGAAAAGCTTGCTCGTATTTATATCAACGAAATCGTAAGCCGACATGGGGTACCGTTAAGCATTATTTCTGATCGTGATGGTCGTTTCACTTCACGAACATGGCAAGCAGTACAATCCGCTATGGGCACGCAATTAGATCTCAGTACCGCCTATCATCCTCAAACTGACGGACAGTCTGAGCGCACCATTCAAACTCTTGAAGATATGCTTCGAGCATGTGTTATAGACTTCAAGGGAAATTGGGACGCCCACCTACCATTAGTTGAATTTTCGTACAACAACAGCTATCATTCAAGCATCGGCATGGCACCTTTTGAAGCCTTATATGGTCGTAAGTGCCGATCTCCTGTATGTTGGCACGAAATTGGGGAAGCTCAAATTACTGGTCCAGAATTGATCCAAGAAACCACAGACAAGATCCATCAAATTCGAAACAATCTTCTAGCGGCTCAAAGTCGTCAAAAGAGTTATGCAGATAAACGACGGAAGCCCTTAGAGTTTAACATTGGTGATCATGTACTACTAAAAGTATCACCGTGGAAGGGAGTAGTTCGTTTTGGTCAAAAGGGCAAGCTAGCACCACGTTACGTAGGACCTTTCAAGATGCTCGAAAGAGTAGGTCCTGTAGCATACAAGCTTGTTCTACCAGAAGAACTCAACAGGATTCATCCCACATTCTACGTGTCGAACTTGAAGAAGTGCCTCGCTGATGAGAACCTCCACATTCCGCTGGAAGATATTCAGATAGATGAATCTATGCATTTTATTGAAAGACCTGTAGAGATCATGGACTTCGGAGAGAAACGTCTACGACGAAGTCGCATTCCAATTGTTAGGGTACGCTGGGAGTCGAAACGGGGACCTGAGTTTACTTGGGAACGTGAAGACTCAATGCGCGAAAAATACCCGCATCTTTTTCCTACTACTTCAACTACTTAAATTTCGGGACGAAATTCCTAAAAGTAGGGGATACTTTAACATTTGTCAGAAACGGGTTTTCAAAACCCGCTCCGTTTTGTAATCGAATATCAAGTTATAAAAGTCACGTTGAATATTTATGATTATTTTGATTTAAAATGATACATAATTAATAAATAAACTAAACTATAGAAATTATATTTGATAACAAGTTAAAACAAAATAAATAAAAAAAATATGTTGCTGCCGGGACTCGAACCCGGGTCAGCTAAGAACAACTCCAACGACTTAACACACACTCAAATCACCACTCCGCCACTTTGTGTTTTCTGCTATCTCTAGGAAACAAATGAGATTTATACACAAACTCGGTTAAACCGGTTGCGCTCAACTGAGAAACGGAAATCGGCAAATCAATCGTCAAATCGCTTATTTACTCGCACATTCAGTTTATAACCGATGCACCGACGATTTTTAATCAAGTCGGAATTGATTGAGCATCAAGTCTCATCATTATCGGTTTTTATAACCGAAAAGTAATCAAGTCCAGATTACTTCAATTCAAGACCACTCTAGCGACTCAGAAATATCATACCAATACTCCATTTCACTCTCGTCACATTTTCAGACCGTCAGAAAGTCTAAATCAACTCGCCGGAATTTTCTGCAAAAGTCGCCGGAAAACCGTATTCATCCTCAAACGGTAAATCTTTCAATATCATTGTAGTTCAACAATTGTTAGGCTATTTCTAACTTAAACCTCTCAATTGAAATCGAATTCATGCGCTATATTCGGCTAATTTCAGTTCGCCGGAAAGATTCTGAAAATCGCTATATTCATCTGGGAATCGGTAAGGGCATTCAAACCCTCTGTTAACAATTGCTGAACACTTCAATTCCACGATTGACTAATCAAAACAGTTAATTGTCTTGTTCAGTTGAAGAGCATAAAAACAGAGCCGACGCAATTACCGGAATTCTGAAATAAACCGCTCATCGGTATGTTCACCTCTAATTTCCATCTCTGTCATTTCATTATAGCCTTAGGAATATTTGTCAATCGTAAAAACAAAAACGGATCATTGATTCAGTCAACGGAAATTTGAACGAAGAAGACGAAGTTAATTAAGTTATAAGTATATTTAAAACCAGTAAAATGAACGGGTTAGACACACAGTCCAGCGGTGGACTGTGTGCAAAACATATACGCATGACCCGAGTTCGAACCCTGATACACGCACTCCTTATATAATAAAATGCCTTTTTGTTTAAAAACTAAACCGGGTTAACTCAGTTAGATATTAAGTATAATAAAAACCGAGATAATAACCAGGTTAGACACACAGTCCAGCGGTGGACTGTGTGCAAAACTAAGTCACACGTCGCGAGTTCGAAACCCGTCACTAGCACCGAGTTGTTGAATTAAAATGTTTTTGCAATTAAAAGAATTTCGGTTAAACTGAATAAGTGTATAAATATAATTAAAAACAAGATTATTTCGGATTAGACACGTAGCTCAGTTGGTAGAGCTGCGTGCACGCGTACAGGAGGTCTCGGGTTCGAGCCTCACCCGGCGCAAATTATGTCACTGACCGAACCGGTCAACAAGTCAACAGGTCAACGGTCAACGGTCAACGCGAAATAAATAATTTTTTTTATATATTTTTATTATTTAATTTAATTTAAAAATCAATTAAAAATACTTAAAAATAACATTTTTAAAGATAGAAAATAGCCTTAAACTCACAAAAATATATCTAAAAATTTCATTAAAATCCTTAATAAATCCACTCATTTAATATATTTTTCCGTTATTATTTAGGTTAGTATTTCTCGTTGTTCCGCTCATCTAATTCGTGCGCATCTCACCATCTCCAATCCAACGCACCCAATGTGAGTGAACCTTTACAAATTCCCCGTTTTAATCACGTTTTGGGGTGTATCATGTGTCTTGTTATATATATTATAATTAAACCATTGTGCTTACATCATATCATGAACTTGTGTATTCAGTTTGTTTCTGTTGTGTAGTTATTATTGGATGCAATTTATTATTTTCAGTACATGCAATTTCATATGCCGCCGCTCCCCATTACATTATGAGCGTTGAGCATGTTCCCCATTTCATTATGAGGTTGAACCTGGCGTGCCCACATACGATCGGCTCCGTTTGATTGAGCCTTGATCGCACAGACATTTTCATTTTCAGTACATGCAATACGATCGGCTCCGTTTGATTGAGCCTTGATCGCACAGTTCATTTATGTTATTTATCATATGATGTTGGTATGTTCATGTATGCTGTCATATGTTATTGTATGTTATAGTTGTGACTGCTATTTGACACTGCTTGATTATTTACATTTGCTCATCTATGATTATGCACAATTTTTCATTGATAAACTAACAAGTAATTCTTTAATAAATGTTTATCTAATAAGGTTCACTCGCCAACTTATGTTGACCCAAAAACCCCCATTTTTACACATGATACAGGTGAAACAGCAGCAGCTAGGAACACATAGGATTTGGACTAGATGAATAAAATGTTTTAGAGTTGGGATTGTTATGTTTGGTTTATTTTCTTTGTATTGTATGAACATGTTTGGATATTTGGAAATGTAACTTTGACTTTATTAAATATGAAACATATTAGTAAATGTCATGAGCTTTGGTGATAACCCAATTATGTCCCGACTCTTATTCCGCTGCGGGTCGGGGTGTGACAATTTTTTGAAAACGTTTCATACTCAGTTATATTCAAATATAAAATTTTATTATACTTGTACTCAAATTTGATATCATAAACCATACTTAGTGTTATCAATTACACTAGTTCACTTTATTTAGAAAATCTTATATAGTTGCCTTAATAAAAAGCTGGAACTGTGATATTGTTCTATTGAATCTCTGTTTTGGGCTTTCAAGTGTTAAATGGGTTGAGCGCTTACCGGACATGAGTAGTTTATGATAAATATTCAGCAACGAGGTTCAAGCATATTGAAATTTGAATCAAAGATATTTATTAATGGGGACACCACGCAACGTCTTTCATCATTTCATGTTAAATGTCTGAACGCTTTTCAACTTTTGTCTTTAATGATTCTTTGACTCACATTTTGAAACAAAACATATTTACTATTTAGGATTACGTATCGATATATTGTTTACCAATAACCTAAAACACAATATTTGTAAGGATTATTTATGTTATAAGTCAATTTTTTTACAATAATAGTTATAAAATATGTTTATTACTTTGTCTACTAGAAATAGTGTATAAAACTGATGTGTGTCATATTTAACATATAAATTACATCAAACAAGACATAAAATTAACTTTTTTTTTGTGCTGATATTGGAAAAAAAACATGTTTCTTTGTTTACTTTTAAATTCAATAACCAAAATAGCTTAAACGAATAAATTGAGCAAATTAACAGTGGAAACCAACACAAATACAAAGAAAAATGATTGACATGACTTGCCAAACTCCCATCCACCACCAAAACAACAAAAATAGAAGCTTAGGTACGGGGTAGTGCCCAGTCAAGATTCTCTGAAGATAAAGACACAGAAACAGACAAATCAACATGGGGTCGTGCTAACCAAACACGGGCCGTGGTCAACTATAAGATTCGCAGAGTCTGCGATAGTACAGCAAGTACACTGACCATGAGGCCATGCTATGACACCACGGGGCGGGTTAGTACAAGACCTGACATCTGCAGTTAATGAATGTAGAGAAAAAGATGACCACGGGGCCATGCCAGGTGGGCACGAGACCGTGTCTGCCTTCTGTTTCCAGCTATAAATATAGGTGCTTGGTTCATGATAAATGTATCCTTGGCAAACCCCTTCTCTCACACTTTCCATCAATCCGTCACCGCTACAACACCAACACCCACCACCATCATCCACATTTCATCTTTTAGAGTGTGTAGTAGTCTCGGGATCCAAGACTGATTGTAAGAGTTCTTGTCAAACAAAGGCCATGCTTGTATAAATCTCTTACATCACTTGGTGAAGACAAACCTTTTTATAGTACTTTTGATTTTCGATCTATGGCAACTTTTTAATTGGGTATGTATTAATAACTAGTTTTTATATTGAAAGTGAACTTTGGTTAAATTTTTTCCCATGTTTTGTTGATTCACTCATTTGTGTCTTTACGGTCTATATAAGACGCGTTAACTACCTTGAAGGGGGTTAGAAGGGTGTTTGGGTAAAGTTTTTTACTTGTTCAGTGTATAGATCCTACAAGGACTTGGTTCAAGCTTATTAGGACTTTCCTTGAGGCAGATAGCATCAAATCGGGGAAGTAAAAACGACTTGAACACCATATAAATAAACTACTATTAAAAGTTTATCCGGCCTTGCGGGTCTATATCCCTGCTGACTCAGACCAATATGGCCGAGTGTAACATCACCTTCGCAAGAGGGGCCTACCACTTACTTATTTAATTATCTTTCAATATTCCGGCCTTGCGGGACTGTATCCCTGCTGACTCGGACCAATATGGCAGATGGTAACGTCGCCTTCATAAGAGGGACCTACCACTATAACTAAGATAATCTCTTAAAAAACCCAAAGTGCGGAAATCATTAAATGATACATAAAAGAGAAGTCGGAACCAAGTGATTCTTTCTTGTCTATTTGTTTTTATTTATTTCTTTACATTTTTACATTTAGTTTATCTTTTAAAACTTTCAAAACTTTTATCAAAATTTGGTTAGATTAGACGTTAACAATAAGCCGATATTAAAAGCTTCGTGTCCTTGGACGACCTCGGTATCTTACCATCACTATACTACGTCAACGATCGGTGCACTTGCCCTAACATGTGTAGAGTGGTAGTATTGTGTCGTGTTTTGTTGAATTTAAAGCTTGATCCACGAGTAAAAGGTGCTTAAAATATAACAAAAACTATAACCACGCTCACTCACGTTAAAAACATATGTATATGCCTTGATATATATATATATATATATATATATATATATATATATATATTCACACTTTTCAGGGATGATCTAGGTTAGGAACCAGATCGTCCCACTAGGAACCAATCCGACATGGGAACCGTGAAGAAAAGATATACAGACCTATGGACTGAACCATATAAGAACGGGGTTGTTAGGCAGGTTTATAGAAGTGTGTTATTAAATTAAGTCACATAATAGCATGTAATGCACATAATAATTGGTATACATAGCAATTACAAATTCTCTCCTGATTATGTATGTGTGACACACGAATAATTTAAACATATAGAATCAAACAACATAAGGTAGGACAAAAGTATTAAGCACATAATACACGAGATAACTCGTGTAGGACACTTATTTGGGCTATAGTCTAGGTCAAGGGTTATAGTCTAGTAACCTAAATCCTTATAGTCATTGGATCTAATACCAATATGTCACATCCAATCTATAGTGAATTATCACTCGGGGCATGATGATTGTCCAAAACTTATGACACTATTAAATGTTTCATAATTAATCATATCACTTTAGTAAAATGTCAGACCAAAATTTATAAGTTCAAATATTCAACATAATTTAAAAAGGAAAATACAAGAAAATACGATTAATTTATTCTAAGGCTATTCCTATGTGACTTCATTCCAAGCATTTTCAACTCTCATTTCTTGCACCACATGAAAACTATTCGGGTCAACTATAAGAGCTAGTGATTAAATATAAGTTTAAACAAAAATAATTTACTTTGAAAATAAACATGCAATACATATGTTAACTGAATAATCACAAACCACACAGAGTGAATAAAATAAACTAATGCTTGCTTGAGTCTCTAACCCCAAAGTGACAGTGACTGAAGGCAATACCTGTTCTCCCCTAGCCATGGGTAAATGGTCAGCCAATGGATCCATTATATGCTTTCTTGCTTGCATGACTTGACTTGACAAACACAACACTCTAAATAAACAAGTAATCACAGCACATAATCTAGATAATGAGTATTGCATGCTTGATTTAATGTATAAAATGAATATGAGTTTTGGCATGATAATATACCCAAAAATGTTTTAAAGTAAAAAGGAGAAAAGATCTACTCATTGTTTACGAAAAATGATCCACAAATGATACCGCACGAGAATGAATAATCCAAATGATATCACCCTAAAATATATAAATACAATAACTAAACAAACAGAACGACATAAACGAGACTAGAAAATTGGGTTCTTTTATTTAGGGACTTTTGTAAAAAACAATATGTGTTATATAAACTTCTCACCAATATATATATATATATATATATATATATATATATAGATGAATTAAATTATTATATAAATAAATGTGATTTTGATTAGAATCATTATTTCAGGATGTAATAACATAAAATTAATCATGTTTGGTATATTTTGGTAAATCTGGAATCTTGATGTAAATTCCCAACTAATCTATAAATAAACATACGACTTCCTAAGCAAATACATATATAAGTCCATTCATGTATAAATAAATATAAAGTTTTGATTGAAATTGTTGTTAAGAAATAATAACGTAAAATTATTTATGTTACCATATCTTTTTATGTGTATTATATTTACTCATCTACTTGATTTTACTAACTAGAAATTATAATCATTTAATAGGAATCTTATTTTATCCAACATGGTTATATTTGTACAATAAAATTAGTTATTTTTATAAAAAGATTAGAAATAATTTTATAATTTGTTTAATCCTCTTATTATAAATAAATTACATTCTAGATATGGACTTGGTTATAAAAAAATCCACAACTTAGTTAACTACTGGAAAAATCAGAATACATCACATGGATTTAATATTTTGATTAATTAATATAATTTTCTAAATTAACATAACATTGTTTAATAAGCCAATAAATCTAAATAATATCTAAAAGTTTCCAAATCTTCCAGAACCTAAAAAAATGTAGATGATCAGTTTGATGTGTTCAATTTCATAAAAACATGAATCTATATTAAAAAGCCCAAGACTATATTGTTCAAGAACCCTAATTTCATTACAATCCAAATTCGATTTCGTTTGCCCTCTATTACAGAAATGGATAGAGGGGTTTTGTAGAGCATGAAAATCTAAATAAAATGGGTTTAAGAATCATGTGATTTCATCGAGAATTGAGGGAGAAATCATGAAATGAAGTTACGAGCCCTAAGTTTGATCTTGCCTTGAATCCGTGAATTTGTAAGGTTTTTAATTGGATTTGAGAGTGTGGAATGATGTGAAAAGCTTCAAGGATTCAAATGATATCCTTTTTATAAGTTATAGATGTCAAATTGGATGAAAACCGATCGAGTTCTTGAGGTCTTGAACGGTGGCTTTAATTCAAATTAAAAGGATGATTTGGGGAGAGTAATTTGGTGATTAAATGATCTGAATTACTTTCTCCATGAAACCGATTCCATTGAGACCGATTTAAATTCGAATGGTCGATAAACGTGGGAGAACAAGGCGGGTTGGTCATGCGGCTCGTGGGTCCTGGTTCGCATCAGGTAAGAGAGGCGGAGGGGATGGCATGTGGGGGTGGTTGTTAGGGCGAGTGGGGGTGGGGCCGCTAGCGTGTTGAGTGCGTGAAGGGGGGGGGGGGTTGGATGTTGTTCACTTTTGACCCCTCAAGTTCATCATTACACTAAGAAATCATTCTAACTTTGTTTATATTGTTTCTTTTTTATACTCTAACGGAACTAACAAAAGTTATTTATAAAATTATTTTTTTAACCCGAGAATAATTATATTAATGCGTATTAATATTAAAAACAATAAATAACAAAATGTCACACCCGCTAAAATCAGAGTTGGGCGTGATCTGACTGGTATCTTCATTGCACAACGAAAGTGTTTAATGATAATGTCACACCCTGGTCGTAGCGGAAGTGCAAGTGTGTGAGTATTAGGTAATCATTGCATCCAATTTAGTAAACAGTATTAACAACAATGATGTCATGCCATTACTGAGTTTCATTACACATTTACATACTTCAAAAGTGAAACCACATTGTTATCAGTATCAAATTTCCATTACAACCATAGTTTAAACACATGTTCCAAAATAAGATATTGTTTCATCACTAAATCATGCTGAGGCTTTGACCTCTATATACCCAATCGAGGTTGGGATATAAAAGGCAAACCCTCCAAAAGGTAGTACAGCGTTGTCTTGAAAATCTCATACCAGAACCCCATCACCAGCTCAAGTCCTGCGTCCTGAAACACATGTAATTTTAAAAAGTCAATATAAAGTTGGCGAGTTCATGTAGTTTAATGTTTTCGTATCCAAATGTCATCTTTGAAAACCTGTATTGAAATCCAAGTATGTTATTAGCATCAATGAGTTAATGTAGGATCTATCAGTGTGTCGCAAGCACCCTGACATACTAGTGCCATAAGTAAGTAACCAAACCGAGACTACTTTGACATCATTGGGATCACAAAAGCACTCCGAAGGGTATACCAACCAGGAGTGGAGCGGGTCTCAAACTCAATAGATCTACTTCTTTTGCACCTTGGTCACTAAGTGATTAATGGTTACTATTGTTATCATCCTACTTACGCACAGTGATCTGTTATCTGCTAACCCATAGCTAACATATTGTTTTTGACATGACATGTATTTCCCCTCGATAGTTTAAAACAAAACTTGAAATAAGTGAAAGGAGGGACATGAACTCACTGTTTTTGCGTTCCTTTTAAGTCGTCAGCAACGTATGTAACCTACATGCGTATTGGTTTCATTAGACACCTAGGTCTCAATGGACCTTGTACATGTTGTTCATCTTAAATTCTTGTTATAGATTTCTTTGTTATGAGTGAACAACTTAGAATGTTATTATAGTGTTGGTAGTTTGTTTGTTCGATAAATATTGTTATATATATTTCTTATATATATATATATTATTGTTTTCAAACAATGTGTGAACTGGGCCTTGCCCTTCACATGTCATTGGGCCTAGCCCATGTCATCTATGCCTTTGGGCCTAGCCCATGTTTTCTTGTCATTGGGCCTAGCCCATGTTTTCTTGTCATTGGTCCTAGCCCATGTTTTCTTATCATTGGGCCTAGCCCATGTATTTTATGTCTTTTGGCCTAGCCCATGTTTTTATGTCTTTGGGCCTAGCCCATGTATTTTTATATGTTTTTGGGCCTTTATTAGTTTTGGGCCTCATCCATATTTATTATGGAATTTGGGCCTAATATATGATTTTCACAATTTGGGCCTAGCCCAAATGTATATATATGTAAGCCCATTTTTATTATAAGTGTTTACTTATAATTTTCTAACTTTTTAATACACTTAACTTTCCGGATTTTTCATTTCGATAATATATAAACATGTTAAACGTCTAAATATATATTTAGGCTCGTTGTCGGCGTCGTTTATTACATGTTTGTTTTCGTCGAGAATCGTCCGTTGTCGTCGACGTGAAGGTGAAATCTTGAATGTCCGCCTATTGCTCGCATTGCTTTAATTGTCCGATTTATTGTTTCGACGCTTTATGAGAATGTATTTATTATGTCACCAATACTTGGTATATTGTTTAAGTGTTTATATTTTGTATAGGATTGGGTATTTTATTGTGAATACCCTAAATTTCTAATACATACATTTACAATACACACATGTATACACATCATTTATTAGCAACAAATATGCATACAAACACTTGTATTTATTTCCATATAAGAATATATATTTGTAAAAGTGTTTATTTTACTTCTAAATATATATATTTGTAACTTTATTTAAACACTTGGTTATTTAGGGATAACCCTTGTCATTAAAGTCCACTTATTGACGTTTTAAGTTACTAATCACGTTTAGTCCCACAAATCACCCCACTAATCATGCTTTAATCGTGATTAGATTTTTAGAAAATTTCGCCATAGTTTCCCCTAAACTATGGCGTTTTCCACGTTTTAAAAACGTATTTAAAACCTGTTTAACTCATAATCATCATCAACAACCCATCTAATATTTATTTAACATAATCTACATATCATCATCCATGACTTTTGTTGTTAAAAATACTAGTAAATCAAGAGGGTTTTTAATGTTTATTATCCTTCTTAAACAATATTTTATCATGTTGTTTAAACAAGTTCATGCATGTAACCCTTTGATTACTACACATTTGAATGTGGTTACAACTTAAATACATATGTTTACTTCTTACAAAAATCATTTTTATGTATAAAAATTATATTTAAGTTGTAGTATTTTACGTGGATGATGTAAGTGATGATCTTGTTTAGATTTAAACCTTATTATGTTTAAATCCTTATTTTTATACTAAATCACACAAGATCATCTCACTTTTATATCATAATATCAACATAAACAACTTCAATATACAATCTAACAATCATATAAGTATATAATCATCACAAAATAAACAATATTTAGTGTTATTCTTATGTTGTGTTTTAGGGTTTTTAACTTATCTTTTCTTGATTTTCAAGATGATCAACTTGTATACTAATAATCTAAGCATAAAAATAAGTTAGATTATGGAGGAGATTAGCTCACAATGGGTGCACAAGCTTCTTGAAGATTATGGAAGAAAATAAGCTCCTTAAGAATCCCTAATGATCTCCATCCTTGAATGCTTCTTTAATAGGCTTGATTAAGCTTCAAAGTGTATGGAATGTGGTGTTCTAAGGTGGCACAATGGGGGCTTAGGGTGGGGGTGGTGGAGCCGTGGGGTGGAGGAAGAAGAATGAGAGGATATGTTACAATTTTGAAGGAAAAAGTGATGAATTATTTTTGGAAGGTCATGATTTATACATCTAATCTTTCAAGTCCATCAACATCTAACACACCATACTTAAGATCAAGATTTTTCAACAAAATCAAGTGGGTTAGGACCCACTTGAGCCGTGAACTTGGTGGGGGGGGGGGTGAAGTGTAAATTTAGTTTTTACCACATGTTATAATTTGAGATATTTTAGTAAGTAGGGTAAGTATGGTAATTAGGGTTAATCTTCTAGAATCTTAAGCATAAGACTTGTGTTTAGGGTCTAATTACTCGGCATTTAATCCATATGATCTTTCAAAATAAGTTTCGGATGACGGATATGTCGCTAGATCGTTCATCGTCGAAGTATTCGCTAATAAACGGAACTATACATTTATTACTGGAAGCGTTGGTTTTTGATGTGTCAAATTAATGCATTTGATCCAAAAATATTCATGACTAGTTCGCTAGACGAATACACGATGAATTAGGGTTGCCGATATGTCTTCCGTTCGATCGATATCGGCACTTTTATGATCCGCCGTCGAACTTTTCCGAAAGTTGTGTTTCAATGACCTCATGTTAGATGAATAGATTCCAAGTTCCAAATAATGCTTAACTAGTTCACTAGACGCTCGATGAGGCTATCGACCACTAAAATATTCGTCGTTTCGACGATCGGCCGCTTTCCGGTCCAATTGCGCAGTGTTTGACGAATGACCGGAAACGATGTGTTTTGCGCATTTTTGCTATTCTCACATTATTTAGGATGTTTAGCATTGTTTTATTCTTATCTTGATATCCGCAATCCTCCGAATTAGTTTTGCGGACAAATCGCCATTTGTCGTCTTTTTGGTCGAAACGGACAATTTTTTCAATTTAGGCGTTATACGGGAAAGTTATGTATTATTGTAATAGTTGTTCACAAATATGTTTTTCATTTGTATATGGACTCAGGCATGGCATTATCATGCCGTTATTTCCTGTCTTGGTTCGTTTCAGCGGGTTTTCCGACACAGTTAGTGTCACCGCAATTAGTGTGTCCAACACTTTCTACCAACACTTTTAAGGCATTGTTTTGGTCTGTTTCTCGTCGTAACGGAAACCAGTATATGTTATGATCAGATTTACATGCCCTAATAACGTACGACTCAGTTTTGAATTTAAATTACGATAATCATGCATGAGATTATAATATGAAATTAGTGATTACATTGTACGGAACTACCAGTTATTTGCCAGTTGTCACAGATAAGACTTCTAGAAAGTGAACACCCGCTAAGTACTCGAATCCCCATGGGTTCTCCTATTCCAATCACGCCATACTTTGAAATTAGTAACTTGAGAAAGAAACATGTGAAAAATCAACATAAAGTTGGCGAGTTCATAGTTTGTTCGAAAAGATTTATTAACGGGTTTAAATATTGTTGAGAAAACGTAATAAAACCATTTTTCTCGGCACGTCAATTGAAAACTTTGTATTTATATAGAATCCGGTATGCAAAAGTTCTGTAACTGTAAGATGTATTTGTATTAGAATCGGTATGTAAAGCGTCAATGAAATCGTTGATCATTAATGTTTTGCAAGGACATTAATATGTGTGACGACATAGGAAGCATCCAAACCTAGAAGATTTCCGTCGATTCACCTCGACTGGACGACAAATGCACTCTTCTGTGTATACCAAAAGCACTCCAAAGGGTATACCAACCCGGAGTGGAGCGGGTCTCAAACTCAATAGATCTACTTCTTTTGCACCTTGGTCACTAAGTGATTAATGGTTACCATTGTTATCATCCTACTTAAGCACAGTGATCAGTTATCTGCTCACCAATAGCTAACATACTGTTTTTGACATGACATGTATTTCCCCTCGATAGTTTAAAACAAAACTTGAAATAATTGAAAGGAGGGACATGTACTCACTGTTTTTTGCGTTCCTTTTAAGTCATACTATATAACTTTCGGTGTCCGCAACGTATGTAACCTACATGCGTATTGGTTTCGTTAGACACCTAGGTCTCAATGGACCTTGTACATGTTGTTCATCTTGAATTCTTGTTATATGTTTCTTTGTTATGATTGAACAACTTAGAATGTTATTATTGTGACAACTGGCAAATAACTGGAAATTCCGTACAATGTAATCACTAATTTCGTATTATAATCTCATGTATGATTATCGTAATTTAAATTAAACTGATTCGTACGTTATTAGGGCAAGTAAATCTGATCATAACATATACTGGTTTCCATTACGACGAGAAACAGACCAAAACAATGCCCTAAAAGTGTTGGTAGAAAGTGCTAAATAAACTAAATGCGGTGACACTAACCGTGTCGGAAAACCCGCTGAAACGAATCCGAACAAGAAATGACGGCATTTTAATGTCATAGCTGAGTCCATATACAAATGAAAATACATATTTGAGAACAACTGTTACAAGAATACATAGCTTTCCGGTATAACGCCTAAATTGCAAAATTGTCCGTTTCAACCAAAAAGTCAACAAATGGCGATTTGTCTGCAAGACTAATTTGGAGGATTCCGGATGTGAAGATAAGAATAAAACAATGCTAAACATCCTAAAATAATGTGATAATAGCAAAAATGCACATAACACGTCGTTTCCGGTCATTTGGCAAACAATGCACAATTCGACCTGAAAGCGGCGGATCGTCGAAACGACGAATATTTTAGTGGTCGATAGCCTCATCCGAGCGTTTAGTGAACTAGTTAAGCATTATTTGGAACTCGGAATCCATTCATCTAACATGAGGTCACGGAAACACAACTTTTGAAAAAGTTCGACGGCGGATCATAAAAGTGCCGATATCGATCGAACGGTCGAACGGAAGACATATTGGCAACCCTAATTCATCATGTATTCATCTAGCGAACTAGTCATGAATATTTTTGGATCGGAAATGCATTAATTAGACACCATATTAGTTGTGGTAGTCGAAAACAAAGGCTTCCGGTAATAAACATATAGTTCCGTTTATTAGCGAATACTTCGACGATTAACGATCTAGCGACATATCCGTCCTCCGAAACTTATTTTGGAGGATCATATGGATTAAATGCCATGTAATTACACCCTAAACACAAGTCTTATGCTTAAGATGCTAGAAGATTAACCCTAATCACCATAATTAACTTAATCACCTAAATATCTTTATTTTCAACATGTGGTAAAAATTAAAGTTTCACTTCACCCCCCTCATGTACACGGCTATAAGTGGGCCCCCACACCACTTGAAGTATGGTGTGTTAAGATTATGATGGAACATGTAAGATATGAGTAATTATATATGAAACCTTCATCATTCTTATCCTCACTTTTCCTTCAAAATTCACAACACTTTCTTCTTCCTTTTCCCCCTACACCTCATGGCTACACTATCCCCACCACACACCACCATTAATCCACCTTAGAACACCACATTCCACACCATTTGAAGCTTAATCAAGACCCTCAAGGAAGCTTGCATGGATGGAGCTCATTAGGGCCTTTTAAGGAGCTTACTTTTCTTCTATAATCTTCAAGAAATTTGTGCACCCATTGTGAGCTAATCTCCTCCATAATCTAACTTATTTTATGCTTAGATTATTAGTGTACAAGTTGATCATCTTGAAAATCAAGAAAAGATACATCAAAAACCCTAAAATACAACATAATAATAACAATAAATATTGATTATTTTGTGTTGATTTCATGCTTATATGATGGTTAGATTGTATATTGAAGTTGTTTATGTTGATATTATGAGATAAAAGTAAGATAATCTTGTGTGATTTAGTATAAAAATAACGATTTAAACATGATAAGGTTTAAATCTAACCAAGATCATCACTTACATCATCCATGTAAAATACTACAACTTAAACATAATTTTTATACATAAGAATGATTTTTATAAGAAATAAACATATTTATTTAAGTTGTAATCACATCAAAAATGTGTAGTAATCAAAGGGTTACATGCATGAACTTGTTTAAATAACATAGTAAAGTGTTGTTTTGAAAAGAATAATAAACACTAAAAACCCTCTGATTTACTAGGGTTTTTAACAACAAAATTCATGGATGATGATATGTAGATTATGTTAAAAAATATTAGATGATTTGTTGATGATGATTATGAGTTTAAACAGGTTTTAAATACATTTTTAAACGGGGAAAACGCCATATTTTAGGGGAAACTACGGCGATTTTTTTTTAAAAATCTAATCGCGATTAAAGCATGATTAGTGGGACTAAACGTGATTAGTAACTTAAAACGTTATTAAGTGGACTTTAATGACAAAGGTTATTCCTAAATAACCAAGTGTTTAAAATAAAGTCACACATATGTATTTACAAGAAAAATAAATATTTTTACAAATATATATTCTTATATGGAAAATAATACAAGTATGTATATACATATTGTTACTAATAAATTTATGTGTATAACATGTGTGTAATGTATGTGTATGTATTAGAAGCTTAGGGTATTCACAAATAAAAATACTCCACCATATACAAAATACAAACACTTGAAATAACACACAAAGTATTGGTAACATGATAAATACATTCTCATAAAGCGTCGAAACAATAAATCGGACAATTGAAACAAGGCAAAAAATAGGCGGACATTCAAGATTACACTTTCACGTCGACGACAACGAACGATTCTCGACGAAAACAAACATGTAATAAACAACGCCGACACCGAGTCCAAATATATATTTAGACGTTTAACATGTTTATATATTATCGAAATGAAAAATCCGGAAAGTTAAGTATATAAAAAGTTAGAAAAATTATAAGTAAACACTTATAATAAAAATGGGCTTACATATATATACATTTGGGGTAGGCCCAAATTGTGAAAATCATATATTAGGCCTAAATTCCATAATGTTATGGAGGTGGCCCAAAAACTAATAAAAGCCGAAAACTATATAAAAATACATGGGCTAGGCCCAAGGATATAAAAATACATGGGCTAGGCCCAAGAATATATAAATACATGGGCTAGGCCCAAGGATACAAAATACATGGGCTAGGCCCAAGGATATAAAAAGACATGGGCTAGGCCCAAGGACAAAAAAGACATGGGCTAGGCCCAAAGACAAAAAGACATGGGCTAGGCCCAAAGACCAAAAGACATGGGCTAGGCCCAAGGAAAAAAAGACATGGGCTAGGCCCAAAGACAAAAAGACATGGGCTAGGCCCAATGACAAGAAAACATGGGCTAGGCCCAAAGTCAAAAATTACATGGGCTAGGCCCGATGACAAAAAACATGGGCTAGGCTCAATGACATGTGAAGGGCAAGGCCCAGTTCACACATTGTTTGAAAACAATAAAATATATATTTTTAAGAAATATATATAACAATATTCATCGAACAAACAAACTACCAACACTATAATAACATTCTAAGTTATTCAATCATAACAAAGAAACCTATAACAAGAATTCAAGATGAACAACATGTACAAGGTCCATTGAGACCTAGGTGTCTAATGAAACCAATACGCATGTAGGTTACATACGTTGCGGACACCGAAAGTTATACGGTACGACTTAAAAGGAACGCAAAAACTGTGAGTTCATGTCCCTCCTTTTATTTATTTTAAGTTTTGTTTTAAACTATCGAGGGGAAATACATGTCATGTCAAAACAGTATGTTAGCTATGAGTTAGCAGATAACAGATCACTGTGCGTAAGTAGGAAATAACAGTAGTAACCATTAATCACTTAGTGACCAAGGTGAAAAAGAGGTAGATCAATTCAGTTTAAGACCCGCTCCACTCCTAGTTGGTATACCCATTGGAGTGCTTTTGTGATCCCAACATGTCAAAGAAGTCTCGGTTTGGTTACTTACTTATGGCACTAGTATGTCAGAGTGTTCGCGACACACTGATAGATCCTAAATTAACTCATTGATGCTAATAACATACTTGGATTTCAATACAGGTTTTCAAAGATGACATTTGGATACGAAAACAATAAACTACATGAACTCTCCAACTTTATGTTGACTTTTTAAAATTACATGTATTTCACGATGCAGGACTTGAGCTGGTGATGGGATCTAGGTTTGGGAACTGTCAAGACAACTATGTATTATCTTTTAGAGGGTTTGCCTTTTATATCCCAACTTCGTTTGGGTATAGAGGTCAAAGCCTCAGCATGAAATTGTGATGAAAACACTATCTTATTTTTGAAAAATGTCTTTTAAACTATGTTTGTACGGGTGATCTGAAACTGATAATGATGTGACTTTACTTTTGATGATTGTAAGTATGAAGTGCCACTTATGAATGGCATGCATCGTTGTTAATTTATGATGTTTACTATATTGGATGCAATGATTACCTAGTAGTCACACACTTGCGCTTCCGCTACGACCACGGTGTGAATATTATAGTGTTGGTAGTTTGTTTGTTCGATGAATATTGTTATATATATTTCATATATATATATATATATATATATATATATATATATATATTATTGTTTTCAAACAATGTGTGAACTGGGCCTTGCCCTTCACATGTCATTGGGCCTAGCCCATGTTTTCTTGTCATTGGGCCTAGCCCATGTCATCTATGCCTTTGGGCCTAGCCCATGTTTTCTTGTCATTGGGGCTACCCTATGTTTTCTTGTCATTGGGCCTAGCTCATGTTTTCTTATCATTGGGCCTAGCCCATGTATTTTATGTCTTTGGGCCTAGCCCATGTGTTTATGTCTTTGGGCCTAGCCCATGTATTTTTATATGTTTTTGGGCCTTTATTAGTTTTGGGCCTCATCCATATTTATTATGGAATTTGGGCCTAATATATGATTTTCACAATTTGGGCCTAGCCCAAATGTATATATATGTAAGCCCATTTTTATTATAAGTGTTTACTTATAATTTTTCTAACTTTTTAATACACTTAACTTTCCGGATTTTTCATTTCGATAATATATAAACATGTTAAGCGTCTAAATATGTATTTAGGCTCGTTGTCGGCGTCGTTTATTACATGTTTGTTTTCGTCGAGAACCGTCCGTTGTCGTCGACGTGAAGGTGAAATCTTGAATGTCCGCCTATTGCTCGCATTGCTTTAATTGTCCGATTTATTGTTTCGACGCTTTATGAGAATGTATTTATTATGTCAACAATACTTGGTATATTGTTTAAGTGTTTGTATTTTGTATAGGATTGGGTATTTTATTGTGAATACCCTAAATTTCTGATACATACATTTACAATACACACATGTATACACATCATTTATTAGCAACAAATATGCATACAAACACTTGTATTACTTTCCATATAATAATATATATTTGTAAAAGTATTTATTTTACTTATAAATATATATTTGTTACTTTATTTAAACACTTGGTTATTTAGGGATAACCCTTGTCATTAAAGTCCACTTATTGACGTTTTAAGTTACTAATCACGTTTAGTCCCACTAATCACCCCACTAATCATGCTTTAATCGTGATTAGATTTTTAGAAAATTTCGCCATAGTTTCCCCTAAACTATGGCGTTGTCCACGTTTTAAAAACGTATTTAAAACCTGTTTAACTCATAATCATCATCAACAACCCATCTAATATTTATTTAACATAATCTACATATGATCATCCATGACTTTTGTCGTTAAAAATACTAGTAAATCAAGAGGGTTTTTAATGTTTATTATCCTTATAAAACAATATTTTATCATGTTGTTTAAACAAGTTCATGCATGTAACCCTTTGATTACTACACATTTGAATGTGGTTACAACTTAAATACATATGTTTACTTCTTACAAAAATCATTTTTATGTATAAAAATTATATTTAAGTTGTAGTATTTTACGTGGATGATGTAAGTGATGATCTTGTTTAGATTTAAACCTTATCATGTTTAAATCCTTATTTTTATACTAAATCACACAAGATCATCTCACTTTTATATCATAATATCAACATAAACAACTTCAATATACAATCTAACAATCATATAAGTATATAATCATCACAAAATAAACAATATTTAGTGTTATTCTTATGTTGTGTTTTAGGGTTTTTAACTTATCTTTTCTTGATTTTCAAGATGATCAACTTGTATACTAATAATCTAAGCATAAAAATAAGTTAGATTATGGAGGAGATTAGCTCACAATGGGTGCACAAGCTTCTTGAAGATTATGGAAGAAAATAAGCTCCTTAAGAACCCCTAATGATCTCCATCCTTGAATGCTTCTTTAATAGGCTTGATTAAGCTTCAAAGTGTATGGAATGTGGTGTTCTAAGGTGGCACAATGGTGGCTTAGGGTGGGGGTGGTGGAGCCGTGGGGTGGAGGAAGAAGAATGAGAGGATATGTTGCAATTTTGAAGGAAAAAGTGATGAATTATTTTTGGAAGGTCATGATTTATACATCTAATCTTTCAAGTCCATCAACATCTTACACACCATACTTAAGATCAAGATTTTTCAACAAAATCAAGTGGGTTGGGACCCACTTGAGCCGTGAACTTGGTGGGGGGGGGGGTGAAGTGTAAATTTAGTTTTTACCACATGTTATAATTTGAGATATTTTAGTAATTAGGGTAAGTATGGTAATTAGGGTTAATCTTCTAGCATCTTAAGCATAAGACTTGTGTTTAGGGTCTAATTACTCGGCATTTAATCCATATGATCTTTCAAAATAAGTTTCGGATGACGGATATGTCGCTAGATCGTTCATCGTCGAAGTATTCGCTAATAAACGGAACTATATATTTATTACCGGAAGCGTTGGTTTTTTATTACCACAACTAATATGGTATCAAATTAATGCATTTCCGATCCAAAAATATTCATGACTAGTTCGCTAGACGAATACACGATGAATTAGGGTTGCCGATATGTCTTCCGCTCGACCGTTCGATCGATATTGGCACTTTTATGATCCGCCGTTGATCTTTTCCGAAAGTTGTGTTTCCGTGACCTCATGTTAGATGAATAGAACGCTCGGATGAGGCTATCGACCACTAAAATATTCGTCGTTTCGACGATCGGCCGCTTTCCGGTCCAATTGTGAAGTGTTTCACGAATGACCGGAAACGATGTGTTTTGCGCATTTTTGCTATTCTCACTTTATTTTAGGATTTAGCATTGTTTTATTCTTATCTTGACATCCGCAATCCTCCGAATTAGTTTTGCGGACAAATCGCCATTTGTCGCCTTTTTGGTCGAAACGGATAATTTTGCAATTTAGGCGTTATACCGGAAAGTTATGTATTATTGTAATAGTTATTCACAAATATGTTTTTCATTTGTATATGGACTCAAGCATAGCATTATCATGCGTTATTTCCTGTCTTGGTTCGTTTTAGCGGGTTTTCCTACACAGTTAGTGTCACCGCAATTAGTGCGTCCAACACTTTCTACCAACACTTTTAAGGCATTGTTTTGGTCTGTTTCTCATCGTAACGGAAACCAGTATATGTTATGATCAGATTTATTTGCCCTAATAACGTACGACTCAGTTTTGAATTTAAATTACGATAATCATGCATGAGATTATAATATGAAATTAGTGATTACATTGTACGGAACTACCAGTTATTTGCAAGTTGTCACAGATAAGACTTCTAGAAAGTGAACGCCCGCTAAGTACTCGAATCCCCATGGGTTCTCCTATTCCAATCATGCCATACTTTGAAATTAGTAACTTGAGAAAGAAACATGTGAAAAATCAACATAAAGTTGGCGAGTTCATAGTTTGTTCGAAAAGATTTATTAACGTGTTTAAATATTGTTGAGAAAATGTAATAAAACCATTTTTCTCGGCACCTCAATTGAAAACTTTGTATTTATATAGAATCCGGTATGCAAAAGTTCTGTAATTGTAAGATGTATTTGTATTAGAATCGGTATGTAAAGCATCAATGAAATCGTTGATCATTAATGTTTTGCAAGGACATTAATATGTGTGACGACATAGGAAGCATCCAAACCTAGATGATTTTCGTCAATTCACCTCGACTGGAGGACAAATCCACTCTTCCGTGTGGGTCCATGACCAAGAGTGGGGCTCGCCAACACCCGCTAGATCTAACCTTTGTACCGTGGTCTTAAACAATATTAATGGTGCGTAAGTCCACCCTATTCGCACATGATCTAAGTTGTTTCATTCCCTAGCTTATCATACCATTGAACATGCATTTCCCTGATAGTTGTAAAAAAGTAAAACATTTAAGATGAAAGGGGGACATGAACTCACGAAGGCCATGTGCCTCGCACAAATGAAAATGCGCCTTTCTCGTTTGAGTCTGTAAGCGGGACCAACCAGTCCCCTTGTTTGTATGTAGGACAATCCAGTCCCGTTGTAACTAGGACAGTCCCATCCTTAAGATGTATGTAACTCATGCATGTTTCGAAAATACATGTGTGTTTCGTAAACCGGTATGTTTAGCAATAAACTTTTATAAACCATTTGGGTTTGTTGAAGTTCATTCATATCATGGTTTAGAAACATATAGTTCTCGTTCGTCGAAATTTTGTATACTTTTGCAAAACTTGCATGTCTTTCCACCCCCCGAAAACATTTATAAAAATGTAAAACAGTAAAAAATGGGGGTTATGAACTCACCTTGATATCCAGTGCAAAGCTAGCTTAATGTGATTCCATTGTATCATTTACACAACGTGACTTGCTAGCATGCAATCTAAGACATTCCTAAAACGGAATAACTTATAAGTTTCTAATTATAACGTAGCTAAACTATGTGTCACTAAGCTCTACCGAATCGTTAACCGAATGATTCGATGGTAAGTTGTTATCTAAATGGAAACGGATATGATATACTTGTTAAGTTCCATTTAATTTTGGTGATAGTTACTATGTCTTAGAAACACTTAGTTTCCGAGAGGTTTAGCGTATCTATATGTTTATATACAATTATAAAATATATTTTGGGTATCGTATTAGTCGTCCCGATTGGTCGCGCGTGTAAGTAACGAATATTTATATGAAAGTAATATATTGTAACTCGTATAATGTATTGCGTCTCGTATATAATTATCAACAAAATTACATATAGTTGTATGTTTAATTTACTCGACTTGTTCGTTCGTTACTCGAAGTAACTCGATTATTAATTTATGTTAGAATCGTATGGTAAAATATCGTATTCCATTTAGGCGTTTGAAATAAATATAAAAGTTATATTTATTTTATAAAGTTTTTGAGTTGTTAACGTTTAAAATAAATATAAATAATTATATCTATTTTTTAAAAGATTACCGAATTTTGTTATCTTGTAATCACGCTCGTTGAAACGTTATCGACTCGATTTTGTAAGTTTTAAAGTGTCGTCAACGTAAATATATATATTTATATTTATTTTTATAAAAATTACTTCCCGAAAGGTGTCATTTTTTCGAATATAAACACGTTTCGTATTTCGGATTTTTACGAAAAACGGGCAGAGTTTCCTCTGTTTTTGAACGATCCCGACAATACAAGTTGTCGATATATTTGTCAAAACTCAACAATCTATGTAACAACAATATATATAACTTCCGGTTGTGTTTCAAATATAAGTCCAATTTATATATATATATATATATATAACGTCGCGTCGATTCGGTTTTTGTCTAATATAGTTATTTGTTTATGTATGCAAGATGTATAACCAAAACTACGTATAAGTTCACGGATTTCATTTTCTTACGATTTTGTTAGTTGGTTCGGGTTAGAGTTCGATGTCGCGTTAAAACGAAACTTTAAATAATTATTTAATAACTTTGCGTTAATATTATTTTAACAAGACTCTCGTTGTCCGTGTTTGACCAAACCAAAATCTGTTCGGTTGACCCGTGCTGATCATGTTGACCGTAGTTGACCGAGTTTGACTGAGTTGACCAACAGCTGACCGGTTGACCATGTTTGACTTGTGTTGACCACAATTGACCCGTTGACTTTTGTTGACCGGGTTTGACCCGAGTTGACTGAGTTGACCGAGTTTGACTCGAACACCGAACCACGACGAAACCAGGTGTGATGTTGACTACGGTTGACCACACCCGAACCGACCTAAATCTGCTGTTGACTAACGTTGACCCCAAGTTGACTCGGACTGTAAATCTGACCGAACCCCGACTGTGTCACACCCTGACCCGCAGCGGATATGGTAGTCGGGGCATGATGGGGTTTTCATCAAAGCTCATGACATTTACTATTATAAAAGTTTCATATTTATTATTTCAAATTTAAATAAGATATTCTAAATAACACATAATCCAAACAAACACAAAATGTTCTAAACAAAGCTTTCAAGTAACGTTATATTTTCTTCTAAGGCCCATGTCCTATGTGACCCTTGCTTCAAACCTGTTCACCTGTATCATGTGTAAAAATAGAGATTTGGGTCAACATAAGTTGGCGAGTGAATCCCATTTAATCATTAAGAAAAATGATATGTTTATTATTTTAAATAAAATGTGCATTATCCAAATATGAGCAACGTATATCTAATGTAAACCACAAACCACACAATCATTTAGCAATGTACATGTGAGCACGATAAGCGATGTGCTGTGAGATCAAGCTCAATCAAACGGAGCCGATCTAACATGTTAGACAACGCAACGCTCTACCCGTAAGTAACAGGGAACAAATGGGCTTAATGTGAGAGCTTGACTGTAGTGAGAAATGTAAACACAAATAATAATAATCAACATTATCACATAGCACATTAGATCACATAAAGATAATAGCACGAGATTTGAGATAGTGAAATAAACAAATGCGACACATGATACACCCAAAAAACGTGAATAAAAAGGGAGTTGTAAGAATTCACTCACAGTGGGGGCGTTTTTGATTTGATGAATATTGCGCACGATTTAGCGTTTGAGATACCAAACGACGAGAAAAGCTAACCTAAATATTCACATAACAAATTCGATAAGTATATATTTCTTTTAGTTAAAATTAGTATTTTTACTAAATTTATTATTTACACATTTTTATTAGATATTTTAGAAAATTTTATTGTATTTATTACTATTTTTATTTACTTAAAATAATATTATCTGATTATATAATATTATAGTTTTTTTATGGAAAAATAATTAGAAGTTTAATTTAAAAAAAAATATGTTTCTTTTTGGATCGAACCGGCCGGACTCTACGCAGCGTGTGGGGATCGAACTCGTGTCCTCTCGTTTACGTGCACGCAGCTCGACCAACTGAGCTACGTGTCCAACCCGTAATATATCAAGATTTAATTAGTTTTATACACTAACTGGTTCAAGCTATATTTTGATATATTAAAAAGGTTTGGTATATTATAAGGAGAGTGCATGGAACCGGACTCGAACTCGTGACCTCTGCTTCGTGTTGCACACAGCCCGACCAATTGGGCGGTGTGTCTAACCCGAAGGAAATAAGATTTTAATAAATCTTATATACTAACTGAGTCGTTTCATGCGAGGGTTATAAAAAGGTTTTGCAATATTCAGGGAATCGGAAACGTATCGCGACTCGAACCGGGGACCTTATACTTCAAATGCACACAGACCACCACTGGACTGTGTGTCTAACCCAGTTTAAATACGGTTTTTAATCTCATTTAAACACATACTCCACTTCATCTTCTTCATTTCAAAAACACATTAAACTGACAACCCGCCTGAATCTGATTAACTCCACTATTATTAGCTACTAATAGAGTTTATATATGATTTATAAAGATTTGAAAAGGATAGAGTGAAGATATATACCGAAGTTGAAAACACTCTAAAACTCCGGCGGGATTCCGGCGAAACTACGACTTCCAGCGAGGTGTAATCGAAGAACAGAACTTGCAAAGAGTTTAGTATGAGTATGCGAGGTGTGTGTGTGCATTCTAAACGAATTTAGGTTCTCTATTTATAAGTGAAGATGATTACCCAGTTTTTTAATTTTCGGTTTCGGTCAAACAATGATGACCAAAGTTTGAAACTCCGAAATTGAATGCATTTTACTCAATAATTGAGTCTTGTTGCACACTTAGAAACGGTTTTCATCCATTAATTGCAGAGGATAAACGGATTTGATGATTACCTGCAATTATGTGCGGCTGTTACAGCCTTCTTTTGAATTTGGATCAAAGGAATAAAGGTATAAATGTTTATTAGATTCGGTTTCTTTCAATGTTGTGCGTGTGATGCAGCGGTGTGTAGTGTGTGTGACTTTGAGTGGAGACCCGGGTTTGATCCCGCGGTCCACTTTTTTGTTTTTAATAAGTATTATATTTATATATTTTTATTTATTTATTATTATTTTATTATCTTTATTATTATTTATTTATTAATAACACAATATTTATTAACCGACTAACATAAGTTCGAAACAAAAGATTATGACATGTATTCGATTAGAAAAACGGAGCGGGTTTTTTAGACCCGTTTTTCGTCAGATGTTAAAGATTGTACCGAACTTGAACTGAACCGAGAGTGATGGTTGACCTGAACTCGCGCCTGAAACTGACTCGTGTCAACCCTAAAACCGAACTCAGTCCAAACAAGACCCGAACCAGATCTGAACCGCAACTGAACCGAACCAAGGCAACTCAAAAAAAAAAAAACCACCACTACTGTCGTCAGCTCCTGCCGCACGCCGACATCTTTTGTCCACTGATGATGTGAGGCGAACCGAGCCAAACATAACCCGAACCAAAACTAAAACATCTAAACTGAACTGAGCTTGAATCGAGTCCACGCAGCCACACCATCCACCATCGTCGTGACCGCCGTCGAGCACCACCACTGTACTACTCCGCCATCGTCACTGTCGTGCCACCATAGATGGTTGGCCGGCCTTCCTCTTCTGCGTCGTATTTCTCTCTCTCTCTCCATGACTTTCTCTCTCTTCATTCTCTCTATATCTCTCTACAATTTTGGATGTGTGCGTGTGTATAGAGTGGTATAGGAGAGAGTTGTTTAGGGTTGTTGTGGGGCGGGTGCAGTTCATTGGAGAAGGTCGCCGGAATCCGGCTCCGCTGGCCAGAGTTTAAAGAGAGTAGAGGAGTGTTCTTGAGTGGGGCTAAGATTTGAGAAATGAGTGAAAGTGGGAAAGGGAGGTATTTATAGTTAGGGTTTAGATGAGTCGAGCCCAAGGCCCGTTAGCGCCTCGTGTGGCCCAATGACGTTTCCACATCCTGTTTTCGTACCAGAATATCATGGAACGTTGTAATATATTATTTTAGGTTCAAAAACATGAAAAGGGATGGCGGAGGCTCGGGTTTGACGCGCACATTCATCGGTTGCGTTAAAACTGCGTAAATTTCTTCGGTCGTCGTTTCTTGTCCATCTTTCGATCCGATTTCGAGTGCGTATTAAAAATTCAAAAGCGAAGCTAAATATATCATCATATATTAATATTTAGACATAACTCAAGTCCGGTGCTTCCGTTTCGTGGTTGATTGCCGATGCGTTCTAGTTTTCACGTAACTTTAACGTTTGTGCTCCGTGATGTTCAGCAACCCGAATAATTCGCATAATTATAAGTATATGATAAATATAAGCACAAAATTAATTTTTTTTTATGTGTAGTCAGCATTTTTTCCGGTGTCAGTTCGCTTAAAGTTCAAACGCGCGCTAAAAATCTCGAAATCGTCAGACCGCGTAATGTCAATCGAGTAGGCGTGCCTATGTTATCCAAGGGCCTAACTAAGTTAGTTACGTCTAATTACGCTCTATTATATTGTCTTAACGTATGTTATATGTGTAATTACAACCGGGAATTGTCAGTTTCACACGAAAATTCTCCTTTTTCATTATTTCACTTAAGATCTGATTTACAAAACGAGTTGGGTTTCTACATACGTTTTTCAAGGATGTTATAGAAGGCACATCTTTGTTATTAGTAGAGTTACTACCAAAATTGTTTACAAAAAATGCTTTCAAAGTACAAGGCGCGTCCTTTAGTCTAGGCACGAAGATAAATTTATCCTCATTGCCAAAATTAGCATATCTTGACTCAGTCACAGTGTGAACATATACTTAGTCATTTGGTTCTAAAATATAAAACCTATGAACAGGGGAATGTTCACTGTATCTAATAAAGATGCGATTTATGTCCTTTTCGATATACCTAATATAGATGTGATTTATGCCTTTTTATTATGAACCCTTTTCAATAGATTACAACCTGTTAACATAGCTACACCAAAAAATCCCTCACTTAAACCAGCATAGGACAACATGGAATTAACCATATACACCGTTTTGGTTTGGTGTATAAGGAGCTGCGGTTTTATGTATTATACCATTTTGGGCGACCTTTGGTTGTCTCATTTTTCATCCCCTTCTGCATACAAGTCGACAAATCTTATCCTTTGGTTGGATTTTCTATGGTTAACAAAGAAGGAAAAACAACTTGTGCACAAATTATTCTTACGGTTTGGTGGATTATTTGGAGGTTTCGAAATGCCACAGTGTTTGCTCTCAAGGACCGGTGTATAGGAAACATGTTTAACTATATTCTGAATTTTTCCTATTTGTGGATTGTGAATAAAAATAAGAAAATAAAGGTTAGTTTGATGGACCGGTTACAAATCCCCTCCTTATTGTGTAGTGTTTATGTTTCCGAGCTATCCTTTGGCTAGCCTTTTTAATATATTTGATTTGTTGTTAAAAGAATATATATATATATATGCGTTAGGAACCACCCTTTATTGAGAGAACCATGACGACCAATGTGAATGGATAGCATTCTTTGTAAATATATCATACTTTTCAATAATCACCATCATCTACGACCAGAATCACCACTGTCTACGACTAGAATTACCACCGTCTACGTTGATCACTGTTCACGGCGACCAGAATCACCGTCGTGCTTCCTCACCACCGTTCCTCCTACCATTGTTCCTCCTGTAACCCTAATCCTGTCGTTCCTCCTATCGTTGTTCCTCATGTAACTCTAATCATGCCACCATCCTTGATGATTCTGATCGTGTTGCCCTAATTACGAATGGAATAATAAATTACGAATGGATGAAGAATATATGATCTATGATTATGTTCTTACTACAATAATATCAATTATAATACGAATTTTGGTGCACTACCGTCAATTATGCGAGGATTTTTGAAATGTCTGATGGTAAAATCGATATGACGAACGGTTTGTGGTGTATCGCTATCGCTATGATGAAGCCGAACTACCAATGTAATCGAGACGAAGATGAACTACTGAGAACTGCTGATGCAATTCGAGTGTCAGACGTGATTTTTGTATAAATACACCATCCTACACATGGGCAGCACTTTATCATTACCCTATAAATACACCATCTTTCACATGTGCAACACTTTACCATTACACCATAACCATCACCAATATAATCTACATCCTACACATGTGTAGCACGTTACCATTACCCTATAATCATCAATAATAATTTGTTCACAATATCAGTACATAATCATGCACATGTGCATCACGTTACCATTACCCTATAATCATCACCAATAATTTGTTTATCATTTATACAACATTGTTACACATAATATTTACCTTATTAAATATCATTTTTTATCATTTCCTTATTCACTTTTTAACATTCTTTCTATATTCAGGAACATTCATACACAATGAAGCTGCTACCATTGCTGCTGGAATTCCGGACGCCCTAGAGAGGAAACTGATTCTTATTCCGATGATGATAATGATACTTATGAAGATACGTATGATGATTCTTATGATGATTCTAAAGACCACATACACAAATGTAACTGAACAGCCCCTTAGACGTTCATCCAGACGTCATAATGCACCAAACCATCAAAAATTTGATTAAGTATGTCGTCAAAATATTGATCATTTTGTTTTATTATTCGTTTTACATTTAGTCTAAACTGTTTACATTCAAGTTGCTCATCTACATTGAACTATTGTTTACATTTAATTTGAAACGTCCGTGTTCAATTTGATTATGTTGAATTACTGTTTACATTATTTTAGTCTGTTTACATTCAGTTTGACCTACACGTTTACGTTGAACTACTCGATTAAACATCATTTAAACTGGGTATTCCGATATTATGATTACAAATTCCGATGTTTATGATTGCACTTTCACCGATGATACTTTTTTTTATCACTCACATTGTTATTGTTTCGACCAATGCACATGTGCATACATGAATATTTTAACTACATATAATCCATTTTCCTTTACATATACATCAACATATGTAATGTGGTATGCTATACGTAATAGGGTACCACATACACTCCACATGATTATTGTTTTGAACAATGCACATGTGCATACATGTTTACTATTTCACTACACATATTAATTACTAATATGTTTATTTTTTTTTATTAATACACATGTACATTACCAACATTAACACACTATCACATAACTTTTGTGTAAGAAGTACATGTAACACCTTTATCATAAGGAATCACATAATCTGAACAACAATCATTCTTACACATATGCATCACCGACATATACTATACTAAACAAAATATGACATCCTAAAGTAACAAATATAACCATTTGTAATACATTATACAATACCAATATATGCTAGGTCAAACTTTGCACTTGTGCAATACCAACATTACCTCTACCAAACAACATAATACATCATCTATTAACAAACATGATCATTCGTATTGCATGTCCACAAACTACCTACACATAACATTTGCATTAGTTCACAACCTCACACCTTCTACTCTTCTTTCCATTTACTAAGCATCTTCCAACACTCCTTCTGTTTCAACGCCTCTTCGTCTATCATTTTTCGATATTTTTCACCCGTTAACCTATTAATCAAATATGTCCTTGTTGTCAATCCATGAGTAGTGTCCTTGTTGTCAATCCATGAGCAATCTCAAATGTATTTTCCTGTATACATTACATATATTACATCAATTATTTTATGTATGCACATGTGTAGTAAACATATTACATACAATATGTACAATGTTTATGTTTTAAAGTAAAAATTCACGTGTGCATATGCCGTAATACATTCATATTAACTTAATCTGACAAAATATGCATATGTGCATAACTATGCACATATGCAATAACATGACTAGCCTTATGAACAAGTTTGCTTCAATAAAAAAAATTAACGCTTACCAACTCAAATTTCGTATTAACACCAATCATATTTAACATTAATTAGTAACAAATCTATTCCGTCAACTATGCACATGTACATCATCCTAAATGACATTGTTAACATATTCTAGCAAACTATGCACATGTACATCAACATGAATGAATACATTCGTATTAAGTTAATATGAGAAAATATGCATATGTGCATAAACATGCACATGTGTATAAACATGCACATGTGCATTAACATGACTGACCTTAACAACAGGTTTGCTTCAATAAAAAATCAACCCTTACCAAATCAAATTTCGTATTACCACCAATCACATTTAACATTAATTAGTAACAAATCTATTCTATCAAACTATGCACATGTACATCATCTTAAATGACATTGTTAACATATTCTGGCAAACTATGCACATGTGCATAACTATACACATGTACATCAACATGAATGACCTTACTTACCTATTCTAGCAAATTATGCACGTATGCATAATTATATGCATTTGCATCAATATGACTAGCCAAATTAAACTAATATGGAAGATATGCATATGTGCATAACTACGCACATGTGCATTAACATGACTGACCTTGTCAACAGGTTTGCTTCAATAAAAAACCCTAACCTGTAACAAATCAAATTTCGTATTACCACCAATCATATTTAACACTAATCAGTAACAAAATACATAAAAAACACATAAATACCACATTACAGATCGTGCTATCACAACAGTCGCCCCTAGTCCCTCAAAAATCATATACATCACACTATTTTCACTAATGAAGATACGAAACGACAATTTAAGCCTCATATTCACATATAAAAGATCTGAATCGACGATTAAGCATCATGTTATCGTATAAATGTGCAAAACAAAGTGTATAAACTTACAAATTCTCCGAACGGTGTAGCAACACTGTATATTCTGACAATAACTAGGTTACGGCGAGTTCGTTGGACGTTTGTTCTTCATATTCTTCCTAATTGTGCCACAATCTTCAATGATATTGTTCTTATTTCCCTAATTTCGCGTATATAACGAATATATGATCGATGATTCTTTTCTTTTTGCCCTAATTTCGAGAATACATGATGAATGGTAAGATTGAGATGACGAATATTGTAGAATCTGGAATGTCGGATGTGAACTAAGATGATGAATTTTAAGGTCCAGGAGTGTCGGACGTGAATTGAATAAAAATATGATTTGAAATGATGTTTGAAGACCAGAAGGAAGAGGAAGAGCTTAATTAAAACTTTTTTATTTATTTACAGTAATGCCCCGTGTTCACATTGGTTTTCATGGTTCTTGCAATAAAGGTGGTTCTCGCATGAACTCTACCCTATATATATAATATCAGGTGAGCCACTAGCTAGCGATGAATATGAGATGAGCCGCTATAAGTTACCTGAGATTTGTTCGATACAAGCATGAGAATAAGTTGAAGAACATAATTACATAAACAACTTGTTTATGTAATTATGTTCTGTTTATGTAATTATGTTCTTCAACTTATTCTCTGGCTTGTATCGAACAAATCTCAAGTAACTTATAGCGGCTCATCTCATATTCATCGCTAGCTAGCGGCTCTCCTGATATTCATCTTTAGTTTTAATACTGCATACGCATACGTATAAATATACAGATGGAATATCATTCGGTGCATTTAACATTACAATAGTACTCCACACTGATCAAATCAACTGAGGTTCATGACAAAATAAATGACCATCAGATGTTTTAAAAGGTAGCGAGATTCATCGTTTGCCTTACGATAAACGATATTATTTCCATATTATAGTCAACACCTCTATCATATCACGGGCATACTTGGTAACAGTCACTATCAAGATAACTATTTTCATATTTTTGGCATATTTAGGTAATAAAAGTCCCGAGCAAATGATACATGACATAAAGACAAACAAGAATTAAAGAGATCGATGATGACACAAAAAAGTTATTCAAAAGGAATCGTATCTAGTCTATGTACATGAGGGCAAAAAGGTAGAAGTGCTTTAATTTTATGCATTTTTATTATTTTTCTCTAACTAGCGTTCAGCCTCCGCATTGCAAAACTGGACGTAAAACTGTAACCGTGCTACCAGCGACAACCGGAGGGGGGTATCGGTGCGGTTAATCAGAAACCATGATACTGATTCCAATAATATTAATACTTAAACCCTAAACTATAAAAAAATAAAACTCATTTAACTCTTGTGGCTAAAATTATAAAAACCAAAGGTTTGCTACAAAATTCATAAAACCTATAGTTAATTATGCTTATAGAAAAAAATACACAAGAATACAATTTATGGACTATTTATCTAGATGTTAGAAATTAATACATATGAACAATTTTATCAAATGTTTAAACATATTTTCATTTTCAGGTATGCGATATATATATATATATATATATATATATATATATACACACTTCAGTTCAATTAAGAACCATCACGAGGTATGAGAACCATGAGAATTCCTACTTTCCGCGCGAGTTGGGTCACAATTTTTTGCACAAACGTAGATGAAAAAATTATAAACACATTTGTAAAATAAGGCAAAAAAATTTGTTGAGTCGGTAGTTATGCCTGATGTAAGTTTTGTTTACTCGCTGGTGTAAATTTTGTTACGACGGTGATTTTTTTACAGCTCATGTAAATTTGTGCATATGGCAATTTTAAATTTTTTTTTAGCTGAAACAACTATTTTGTTTTAAGATCTTTGAGAAATTTTTGGAAAAACCTTTTGGAAGGTCTAGTTCTCATGGTTCTCATAAATCAAGGTGGTTCTCATTTTACCCCTTTCCCTATATATATATATATATATATATATATATATATATATATATATATATATATATATATATATATGTAGGGTGGGGTTATATAGTGAACACTAATATATTTGTGAGCTGAGTGAACAAATCCTGGCAATTGATTTACAGTTGTGCATTGATAATCAAGGGCTATGATTTTTTTCACACAATTTATTATCCAGGGTTTGTTCACAAATAAACCTGATCCTATATATATTTGGAGAGGATCATGAGAAAAATAGATATAAATGTGAAAATTTAAAAAACGTCTAAAACACACCAAATTTTTACAAAATTTTAATTAAAAATTGATATTTTTAATTTATAAAATAACTTTTTTAAAAAATCAGTACTACACATGTGCATTATATGTATATGTTGCACATGCGGTATAGCCTTAGGGTTTAGTTTAGCTTTTAGGGTTAGTCTTTTTTTAGGAGGGGAGTTACGTTTAGGGTTTAGTTTTAGTTTTTCTTTTATGGGGGTTTAGGTTTTTTGGGGGTGTCGGTGTGGGTTAAGGGGTTTAGGTTTTTTCATAGTAATGCACGTGTCTAGTACTTATTATTTCTTTTAATATACTAAAAAAGCAAATAAAAAATTATAAAAAGAATTGGTGTGTTTTTTAGACTTTTTCGAGTCGTTTTCTAGTTTTCTCATTTAAACTAGTTTTCTCCTGACATATTAATAATACTTATACCTGTAATCGTATTTAAGTAATCAAATAATTTTATTAACTCTTCAAACGAAATTTATCGAAATAGAATGTAAACGGGCGGGGCAACAAGCTGGGCCGCTACCCTTTTTTTAATTGCAAAAATAAGTCTTAAAAACTATATCCATAGATCTCGGAGTCAAACATTACTATGCATAACTCTTTTGGACTCGACTAAGTAGGTCCATAACTTCTGACCCAAGGAAACCAAAAGTATCAAAAACAAATAGGATAAACGCGTGCGGATTGTCAAGACACGTTTTCTAGTGTTTGGTCATTTTGTCCGAAACAACTTTTATAGCAGTCTGACCTGCCATGAAAGAACTACCCCAAGCCCACAAGAGGGGAAGCTCTTGTTAGAACAAAGTTTTGACTAAATTACACGTATGTCATGTCGTCTATAGTAAGTTAGTTTCGATAAGAATTATATTTATTATTCGTACTATTTAGCTAGTAGTAACATGTTTGGGCTTTTTAAAAGTTCCATAGTTTTTTTCTTGAAACGGTATAATTTCCGTAGTTAGTAGCAACATGTTTGGGCTTTTTATTAGTCATGCTAAACGTATATGAAATCCAATAAATTTATATGAAATCCAAGCATTCCCATCTTCTTCTTCGCTCTTCCATTTCCAGTTGTTTCATCCCGACTCCCATGGTTCATGGTGTGTAATGACAAGCCTTTGTAGGTAAGGGGGCGATATAGGGTGCAACGATGGTGTAGGTGGCATATTGGAGGGAGGTTACCAACAAGGTGTTACAAATCTATAAATTATAATAAATAAAAAGCAACTTTGCCACGTGTCCTTTTTTAGGCTATTAAGGGCAATTATAACTCTATCCTTTTTGGTTTGAGCGGCAAAACCAAATACTGAAGACATACTTTCTTCTTCATCGTTATGTATGGTATAAGTATGCAATATTCGTTTTCTCCTCACACAGCTTTCTCTCACAATATTGTTTCCAAATATGAAACCCTTACCTTTCTACATCATTAATATGTAGAAAATAATTACAGAAGATATTAGGGATGTGTCTTCTTTTTTAAATTTACGTACTTTCCTTTGTTATCTTTTGGAACAATATATTCTTTATTAAAAAATTACTTGCAAAAGCATGCATATGATTAAATATTTTAGACCAATTTTAACTATGTATTGTTGATCCGTTAAATTTTCAATATTTAATTACTTCATATTTCAAATAAAAACTTAGATGCTATTTTAAAGGTTCATATAAATCCTTTGATTTATTGACATTTAATAATATTTTTTTAATTCAACATAGAATCGTCAATGGTTTATTCAAGATTACATACGTATTTTTTAAATATTACATTAAATAATTAAAAATGCTTTTGATTTTTGGATTGTTTTGGTGTATCATTGCTTTTTTAGTTACATTCCTTTATAATATTAATCAAATCTTTTTTTATATTTATCATATTTTTTACTTTAATTTCGAGATAGTATTCTCCTTTAAATAAAGTTGTTTTTATAACTAAAATGTAAAAGTAATTTCGTTAAAACTGTATTAATTTTTATTTTCCTTTTTTAAGTCGTCATTCCTAAAAAACTTAATAAATACAATGACCTTTTAAAATATAATCTATAATTTTAACTGATATAAATTATAACTGACTTATAAAAAATATAATATATATTTTATGCAATCAAATTATAAAATAATTAAAGTTTTTAATTATGTTCAAGAATGGTAATAGTTTAAATTATATTCTTTTTTTGCTGTAATAAATCAATATAATAATTAGTAAGGAAATCTTGGATGATAACCGGAAATCATTTCCACATTTAAAATGTTTGTATAACTTATAAATAATTAATAATTTATAAATGCATATTAATAAAAGTTAAACACACAATCACTATCAAAGGTTGGTTTGTACTTAAGAAAATTGGTTTTTGCTCATGTGCATATGTGACACTATTAATAATATAAAGAAGAGAGTTACTAATATTAAACAAAGATTAAAAATGTAACAAGTAAGATGACAAATGTGATGTATAAAGAAATATTTAGAGATTTCTTATATATTTGTTACTTATATATTGTAATTATCAATGAGGTTGGTGACCCATTGGTAAAGGCAAAAGCCTTTAGATACACTTTTATTTGAAGGTGTTAGGTTCAAGACTTCAAGTCTCACATACAACATCATTAAAGAAAAAAATTGTATATTGTAATTTAATTTATTTTCCATATTTGATGTATTATCTCGTATTATTATAAAATTTATTATATTATATATTCTATAAAGTAAAATATATTATATAAAAGGATCTATGATTTTTTTTCATATTTGTATTTATTTGTTAATGAGAAGCCAGTTTGTGTTAAAAAGTAGGGAGTGCTAAAATATGTTAATAATCATAACACGAAAACTAATTGTTAGTATAGCAACATCTACATTTATGTATAATTTATTAAATTAACATATTTATAAGAAAATTTTTCTTTATTCAGCCCGTGTAACATACGGAATATTAAACTAGTAAGTTAATAGGGCAAGTGATTGATGCAATTTTGAAAAAAAGACAAAAATTGAAATAGAACCTTACCATACACAATCGTCTAAATATACTCCATGTATCCATTATGTAGTGACTTTCCACATGTATAACCCCTATCTATGAATGCATCCATTATGTAGTGATCTTCCACATGTATAACCCTTTTCTCTTATTTACTATTGTACTAATGCGAGTGCCTATATATAATGGCATTTGTATATGATGTTAGATGAATGAATAAGAATTCTTCATGTTCTATTCTCTACATGATTTCATAGTCTAGCTCTCATGTTTATATACATATATATTAGTTGCTAATAGACCGATGTTTCATAACACGTTATCAGCACGAACGTGCTCTATCTGTTTTGTCACCCTTGGTATCTCTTTTTCCTTGCCTTTGATGTGCATTATTTTTCAACATAACTCAATCACGCACGTCGAGAAAGCAACCCAATAATTATGCAAGTACCTCTACTAATAAAGGTATGATTCTTCGTATGATTATTCATATTATATTTAATGATGATACATCAATCTTACTGGTGACACTTATTTATATACATATATAACCTTAAATTGATCATTACTATAAATTCTAGAATGTAGTCTCATGATTGAACTCTTATCTATATATTTTTCCTTTTGCTTTTAGAAGTTATCATATATATATATATATATATATATATATATATATTTTATATATATATATATATATATATATATATATATATTAGCATGTTGGTATTCATAAGGATTTAGATGTTACATCATAAATTATGACGTTACAATTGACTAATTCATCTTTTTTAATACTCATTATTAATTGAATAACTATAGTTTTCATTGACGACGACGATATTACGAATATTTATTTTATTTTTCTCTTTTACAAATGATCCCTTCTATTATTCTAAATGTCACACCCCCATAAAACCATCAGAGCCGGGTGTGATCTGACTGGCATCTTCATTGCACAGCGAAAGTGTTTGGAATGCTAAGACTTCTAATAAATGAACGCCCGCTTACTATTCCAACCGTGCCATACTTGTAATCATAACCTGATAAAGAACATACGAAAAATATCAACATAAAGTTGGCGAGTTCATAGTTTGTTTAAAAAGATTTTAAATAAATCTTTATGGTAACCGGTTTAAATATTGTTGAGAAAACGTAATAAAACCATTTTCCCGGCATGTCAATTGAAAACCTCGTTTTTGTAATATTTGAATAACCGTCGATGTCTGCGTACGATAAAGACAACAGCCCGCATGAGCCTATAACCCACCCCAAGCTAGGAAATGCCTCGCCAAACCGTTTACTCAAGACGGTAGACTAGCAGGCGGTTATAGTTCCGATAGCAGCTAGGACTTCACTGTACAGTTTTAAGCGACCCCACGACACTTAGTGTTGAGTAGTGGACAATCCAGTCCTTATGTTTATAAGCAGGACCAACCCGTCCCCTTATTTATATGCAGGACAAACCAGTCCCGTAGCAACTAGGATTTTCCCGTCACTAGTCGTTGAGTCTGTAGCAGGACCAACCAGTCGCGTAGCAACTAGGACCTTCTCGTCACTAGTCGTGATACTCATGCACGTTTCAATACGCTAGTGTTTGGTAAAACCGATATGTTTAGCATAACCCTTCCATAAACCATTTGAGTTTATTGAATTTCATTTGCAACATGGTTTAGAAATAACCCTATTTGAGTTTGTTGGAGTTCACTCGTATCATGGTTTAGAAATCTGTTGTTTTCATTCATCGAAATATTGTATGCTTTTGCAAAACTTGCATGTCTTTCCACCCCCGAAAACATTTATAAAAATGTAAAACGGTAAAAGTGGGGGTTATGAACTCACCTTGATAATGCAGTGCAAAGCTAGCTTAATATGATTTCCCATAGTGTTGTCTCCACAACTTGACTTGCTAGCATGCAATCTAGTGTATTCCTAAAATGGAATAACTCGTAAGTTTCTGAGAATGACGTAGCTATACTATGTGATATCGAGCTCTACCGAATCGTTAATCATACGATTCTATGAAATTGTTATTGACTTAACTCGGTTAACCAACCTATGGTTTTCTTAGAATTGTCTTATTTTTCGAGTGACTTGAAATATATGTTTACATATAAACATAACTATATTTCATGAAACCGTAGTTAGTCATCATGCACGTCAACGGATAATAGTACGACTCTTCGTAGTTTTCGTAAGATATAATGTATATATATACTTGTATATATACCGTATAAATGATACATTTCGTATTCGCGCAAGAGTCTTGCGGTATCATGTCGCACCTCGGTTAGACGTTTGAACCGAATAAAAACAATATACTATTGTTATAATATCATTTGAAAGTATTCGAGTCGTAGACGTTTGAAATAAATATAACTAATTTATTTATAAAAGTATTCAACGTTTCTACATTCGAATATATAATTATATTCGTTGTACGATCTCCAAATTTCTGTCGTTTGAAATACTATTCACCTTGTATTCGTCTTGTAAAAGCGTTTCGGAAATATTGACGTTCGAAATAAATATAACAATATACTTATTTTATGATATAGTTCGAATAATTTTATCCAGGTTTGAAATCAAATTCCCGAATTCGGCTTTGAATTAAACATAGATAAATATCATTTATCTTGTAGTCGTTTGCCGTACATTTGTTATCTGGAAATCGCGTTCGTGGAAAGGTTGCAGGCTCGAGTTTTGAACGTTTTAATTAGCATCGACAAAATAAATATATACTTATATTTATTTTATAATAATCGTATGAATTCGGACGTTTTATCTTTGAATTGTAACGCGTTTCGTTTTATGAATTTTATGAAAATCGGACAGAGTTTCCTCTGTTATTGGACGATCCCGACAATACTAGTTGTCGATTTATTTATCAAAACACAACCTGTAATTTCACAATAACAATATCTATAACTTCTTGTCGTGATTGAAATGTGGTTTTTGTCGAATATAAGTCCATTATATATATTTAACGCCGATTATAATTCCGAATTATATAAGTATATCGGTTCTGTTTTCAACTAGTATTTCTAAACGAGTTACGCGGTCGGATCGATTATCATATATTATTTATTTTCTTTGGCGATATATAATCGTTTACGGTTCGGTTTGAGCTCGGTTTCGCGCGCTAATTATTACTAATAATTATAAACTAATATAATTTAATTTCGCATCGTAATTAATTTTTACCGAGTCTCGGGTTGACCGATGACCTATTTGACCAGTTGACCGCGGATGACCGAGTTGACTTTCGTTGACCGGACCGAACCGAACACCGAACCTGAAACAAAACAGTTTAAACAGAACCGAAAATGAACTCAATTGAAAACGAACTCAAATATCGAAATCTGTTTCGAACTTGAACCGGGTCAAACCGAACGTCGAACCAGAAACCAGAAATCCTGCCTCCGTTATCAGCCGCAACCGCCTCCACTACCGTCGTCGGCCGGCCACTGTGCCGCCGACCGCGGCTTGTTTCTGCCGTCAAAACCCAACCCGACCCAATTTTGACCTGATCCAAAGTAACCACCACCCTACCACTTCGTTCACTTCACATCAGCCGCACATAGCCACCACCGCCGCCGCCGGAGATTCGAGAGAGGAAGGGGTCGCCTGCCGAGTCACAACGGCTGCCCCCGCCCTCTCTCTCTCACCGCCGCTCTATCTCTCTATGCTCTCTCTCTCTCACCTGCTTTGTCTCTCTCTGTACTGCGTATGTATACGAGTGTGAGGGTGTAACCGGTGAAGACGAGGGGAAGGGAGAGTGTGGGGTGTCGGCCGGATTAACCGACCGGAGCTGAAACCGCCGCGGTCACTGGAATCCGGTGACCGGATTTATAAGGAGAGAGAGGCAGAGATGTGTGCTAGGGTTTCAAGAAAAATGAGGGAATTAGGGTTATAACTTGTATTTATAGTTAGGGGTTTTATTTAGTGGGTTGGGCCTAAAGCCCGTTAACGTTTTTAGGGCCCAAACACATCTCTACGGCCCGATTCTACTCCCAAACCTCGTGAATTGTCGTAAAATGTTTATTTAGCATTCAAAATACTTAAAATTTAGTCGGATGTCGGTGTTTGGCGCGCCCGCTCGTTGATTGCGCCAAAATTGCGTAAAATTTCTACGGTCGCCATTTATAGTCCGTTTTTCGATCCGAGTGTTGTTATTTATCGAAATTTACTTATTCAGACTCGAAAGCGTATTAAATTATATCGGGAGTCGGGTGCGTAATCCGTTAGTTGCGTTAAACATCACGTAGTTGCCATGTTTGTCGTTTCTGATCCGTTTTTCGTTCTGGTTTCTTCCGTGAGCGATAAAATTCGAAACGAAGCCAAATATATCATAATATATTAATATCGAGGCGTAACTCGAGTTCGCTACTTCCGTTTTGTTGTCGGTGCGTTCCGGTTTTCCGCGTAACTTCCGTGTTGTGCTTTGCGACGTGCAACGATCCAAATTTATCGCATAATCATAACTGTATGATAAATACAAGTATAAAATTTGTGTTTTTTAGACGTAGTCAGTATTTGTTCGACATTAGTTCGCTTATCGTTCAAATTCGCGTTAAAGTTCTTGATTGCCGCCAAATCGCGTAACGTGAAGCAAGTAGACGTTCCTAGGCTTTCTAAAGGCCTGATCGAGTTAATTCACGTCTAATTACGCTAATTATGACAGTATTACTGTTCGTTAAGCGCTTAATAAAGACCGGAAACTGCCGGTTGTCACATTCTCCCCTTGTTATAAAAATTTCGTCCTCGAAATTTAAGTTATGTTTTCTCCTTAGATTTTGTCATATGTAGGTATGTATTAAAAATACCCAGGTAAATGATCATGCAATCGCTTCGAGACTTGTCTAGATTATAAGAATACAATGACTACTACAACAACATGAACCCACTGGTTCAACTGAATCTGTTTTCATAATCGATGCCAAGTGGACAAAACGTAATGACATAGTCACCAATGTGACTGAGTTTACATGGGTCATACAAATGAGAATCTCTACCAACGGAACTAGCGTTGGTTGTTGGATTGGTGAGACTTTGAATCAACAAGCTCAACTGAATTAGAAACATGGAGATGATGTGTTAAATTTTTGAACCATAAGTTAACACTATTGAATTTGCAAGGATACACCGAATTACAACCGAAGTTAGTGTATCATTGTCTTAATACATAGTTGCATTAAGACCACTTTCAATGATTAACCCAAGCTACAAGTTCATACCGACGACACAAGGCGTCATAGCCATCGAAATAATCCAATGATAGCGGTGACCGAACAAATTCACCATGTTTACAATTAAATGAAAGATTCAATCAAGCAAGTCTGAATATTTGTTCCAAATAAATCTCATAGGATTTTCAACTTGATAATGAAAGAACAAATAAATATAATTTTCGGCCGCTAGTGGAAGAACAATAAATATCCCAAAATTTTCGACCGATATTGAAAGAATCATTACGAGGTACACTGAAATAGACCATAAAGTTGTGTACCGTCTTCTTAATACACAATTGTATTAAGAATGTTTTAAGAAAATGATCCAACAAGGGGATTTAAAAATGAATAACTAATCAAGTAATTAAATCCGTACATGAATTGTGAAAGCGAGATTAGCACACGCTTCAACTAGTGTGATGTGACTTAATAGGGTGCAGACTGAACCAGTCTACTATGGTTCGAATCAAATGAATTTCTTGTTGATGCTACTTTGAATATGACGGCCTCAATCCATCATATGAAATCATTGAATTGACTTTGTATACAGTGAGTAAGTTCAAACAATTGAACTTGGTTTGACACAATCCAATAATAAATTCATGATTCGAAAAAGTTTCGATATGTTTATAACAAATTGCCCATGTATGTAATTTGGAAAGAAAATGAAATTTCAAGGAATTCGTTGACTCGATATCAAGGAGTCAATACTCACAATAATGCAGGTCATCTAGGTCACAAAGTAAAAATTTGAATATAGCGAACCAACCTTTGAATTATTGATGAAATGACCATTCGAAGTGAATACCCTGATGGCCTCCACGTATCAAGTTAACCACATGCGTAGCAACAAAGCATGCGTATCGTATAAGTTTGTCAAGAAATGATGCAATAGGTGTTCGCTAATCAAGAAAGAATTTCCGTGACACAATGACCGTTATGAGGAGTAGAGGTATGCAAACCTACTCAATATATGCAAAGTTGAAATTTCAATAAAAGGAATTCGAGGACTTTACCTTGTATTTCCTGTGATGACTTATTGTTTTGTGACATTACCACCGAATGTCGTATATGGCGTAATCGTCATAAATGAAGTAGGGGGAATGTGAAGACATGTGACTTCTTTTGCAGCGCCAATTGTTGTAATTACCATTGTAATAAGTACCGACTGTTATGAATTCTCGTTTGGACGTACTCAGCGTGTTTCGTGTCGTTTACAGGACCAAGTGACAAATTGTCGTATTCTGGTCGGTAGTTCTCCCGCTGACGGGATTAGCATCGTTGTCGTATTGTCGTGTTTTCTCAAGGCCGCGCCTTGAAAGTCGTATGTGATGTACTCCAACATTCGTTGTCGTATCATTTAAGTTTCATTTATATTTGCGCACTAGTGTTTTCGTTTCGCGTAGGCTATCTGCTCGGTAAATAAAATAACAGCGACAATATATGTAATGTGTTTGCCCGAGCTAATAATCGCAGTTCCTACATGATGACCTTTAATTGATATTGACATAATTTTTCCAAAGGTCCTAAATGCATGTTGCTAAAACTCTCAAAGTTTTGCCTACGGTATGCAATGTTTTCGTGTACCGTGTAGCAAACACAACACTAGTGTATGATTAAAATCATAATGTTGACTTAGTGTTTTCGGCCACGTTTGGAACCCATATTCGAGCACTAGGCATTCTGTATCTATTCAAGTCTTAATGATCTAATGTCCCCAAAAGAACGTGAGGTTAAAGCCTAGGTATCTCCACATAAACCTATCTGTTATCATAGCCAGATTTGATACCTAATTCACTAGAACCTATAGCTCTGATACCACTCTGTCACACCCCCTAAAACCATCAGAGCCGGGTGTGATCTGACTGGTATCTTTATTGCACAGCGGAAGTGTTTGGAATGCTAAGACTTCTAATAAATGAACGCCCGCTAACTACTCGAATCCCCATGGGTTCCACTATTCCAACCGTGCCATACTTGTAATCATAACCTGAGAAAGAACATGCGAAAAATATCAACATAAAGTTGGCGAGTTCATAGTTTGTTTGAAAACATTTTAAATAAATCTTTTTGCTAACCGGTTCAAATATTGTTGAGAAAACGTAATAAAACCATTTTTCCCAACATGTCAATTGAAAACCTTGTTTTTGTAATATTTCAATAACCGTCGATGTATGCACGACAAAGACAACATGCCTGCATGAGCCTATAACCCACCCCAAGCTAGGAAATGCCTCGCCAAACCGTTTACTCAAGACGGTAGACTAGCAGGCGGTTATAGTTCCGATAGCAGCGAGGACTTCACTGTACAGTTGTAAGCGACCCTACGGCCCTTAGTGTTGAGTAGTGGAAAATCCAGTCCTTGTGTTTATAAGCAGGACCAACCTGTCCCCTTATTTGTATGCAGGACAAACCACTCCCATAGCAATTAGGACCTTCCCGTCACTAGTCGTTGAGTCTGTAGCAGGACCATCCAGTCCCGTAGCAACTAGGACCTTCCCCTCACTAGTCGTTGAGTCTGTAGCAGGACCAACCAGTCCCGTAGCAACTAGGACCTTCCCGTTACTAGTCGTGAAACTCATGCACGTTTCAAAAATACGCGAATGTTTGGTAAAACCGGTATGTTTAGCATAACCCTTTCTTAAACCATTTGAGTTTATTGAATTTCATTTGCAACCTGGTTTAGAAATAACCTTTTGTAAACCATTTGAGTTTGTTGGAGTTCATTCGTATCATGGTTTAGAAATTTGTTGTTTTCGTTCATCGAAATATTGTGTGCTTTTGCAAAACTTGCATGTCTTTCCACCCCCGAAAACATTTATAAAAATGTAAAACGGTAAAAAGTGAGGGTTATGAACTCACCTTGATAATCCAGTGCAAAGCTAGCTTAGTGTGATTTCCCATAGTGTTGTCTCCACAACTTGACTTGCTAGCATGCAATCTAGTGTATTCCTAAAATGGAATAACTCGTAAGTTTCTAAGAATGACGTAGCTATACTACGTGATACCGAGCTCTATCGAATCGTTACTCATACGATTCTATGAATTTGTTATTGACTTAAGTCGGTTAACCAACCTATGGTTTTCTTAGAATTGTCTTATTTTTCGAGTGACTTGAAATATATGTTTACATATAAACATAACTATATTTCATGAAATCATAGTTAGTCGTCATGCACGTCGATGGATAATAGTACGACTCTTCGTAGTTTTCGTAAGATATAATGTATATATATATATACTTGTATGTATACCGTATAAATGATACATTTCGTATTCACGCAAGAGTCTTGCGGTATCGTGTCGCACCTCAGTTAGGCGTTTGAACCGAATAAAAACAATATACTATTGTTATAATATCATTCGAAAGTATTCGAGTCGTCGACATTTGAAATAAATATAACTATATTTATTTATGAAATTATTCAACGTTTCGACATTCGAATATATAATTATATTCGTTGTACGATCTCCGAATTTCTGTCGTTTGAAATAACGCGCACCTTGTATTCGTCTTGTAAAAGCGTTTCGGAAATATTGACGTTCGAAATAAATATAACAATATACTTATTTTATGACATTGTTCGAATAATTTTATCCAGGTTTGAAATCAAATTCCCGAATTCGGCTTTGAATTAAACATAGATAAATATCATTTATCTTGTAGTCGTTTGCCGTACGTTTGTTATGTTGAAATCGCGTTAGTGGAAAGGTTGTCGGCTCGAGTTTTGAACGTTTTAATTAGCGTCGACAAAATAAAGATATACTTATATTTATTTTACAATAATCGTATGAATTCGGACGTTTTATCTTTGAATTGTAACGTGTTTCGCTTTACGGATTTTACGAAAATCGGACAGAGTTTCCTCTGTTTTTGGATGATCCCGACAATACTAGTTGTCGATTTATTTATCAAAACACAACCTGCGATTTTGCAATAACAATATCTATAACTTCTTGTCGTGATTGAAATGTGGTTTTTGTCGAATATAAGTCCATTATATATATTTAACGCCGATTATAATTCCTATTTATATAAGTATATCGGTTCTGTTTTTAACTAGTATTTCTAAACAAGTTACGCGGTCGGATCGATTGTTATATATTATTTATTTTCTTTGGCGATATATAATCGTTTACGGTTCGGTTTGAGCTCGTTTTCGCACGCTAATTATTACTAATAATTATAAACTAATATAATTAAATTTCGCGTCGTAATTAATTTCTACCGAGTCTCGGGTTGACCGGGTTTGACCAATTGACCGCGGATGACCGAGTTGACTTTCGATGACCGAACCGAACCGAACACCAAACCTGAAACAAACAGTTTAAACTGAACCGAAAATGAACTGAAATGAAAACGAACTGAAATATTGAAATATGTTTCGAACTTGAACCAGGTCGAACCGAACGTCGAACCCGAAACCTGAACCGAAGATGAACCGGACTAACTGAGATCCGAGACCCGAGTCGTTGACTGAACTCGAAACTAAAGCTTGACGCGGGCCAGAACTGAACCAAGTTTGGATCTGGGTTGAACAAGAGAGAGACCCGAGTGACCTGAACGGAACTGAGCCGGAGATCCAAAATACTACCTCCGTTATTCAGCCACAACCACCTCCACTGTTGCCGTAGGCCGGCCACCTTGCCGCTGACCGTGGCTTGTTGTTGCCGTCAAAACCCAACCCCACCCAATTTTGACCCAATCCAAAGTAACCACCACCCTACCACTTCGTTCACTTCACATCAGCCGCACATAGCCACCACCGCCGCCGCCGGAGATTCGAGAGAGGAGGGGGTCGCCTGCCGAGTCACAGCGGCTGCCGCCGCCCTCTCTCTCTCGTCGTCGCTCTCTCTCCCTATGCTCTCTCTTTCTCTCATCTGCTCTGTCTCTCTATGTACTGCGTATGTATACGGGTGTGAGGGTGTAACCGGTGAAGACGAGGGGAAGGGAGAGTGTGGGGTGTCGGCCGGAAAAACCGACCGGAGCTGAAACCGCCGCGGTCACTGGAATCCGGTGACCGGATTTATTGGGAGAGAGAGGCAGAGATGTGTGCTAGGGTTTTAAGAAAAATGAGGGAATTAGGGTTATAACTTGTATTTATAATTAGGTTTTATTTAGTGGGTTGGGCCTAAAGCCCGTTAACCTTTTTAGGGCCCAAACACATCTCTACGGCCCGATTCTACTCCCGAACCTCGTGAATTATCGTAACATGTTTATTTAGCGTTCAAAATACTTAAAATTTAGTCGGAGGTCGGTGTGTGGCGCGCCCGCTCGTTGTTTGCGCCAAAGTTGCGTAAAATTTCTAAGGTCGCCATTTATAGTCCGTTTTTTGATCCGAGTGTTGTTATTTATCGAAATTTACTTATTCAGACTCGAAAGCGTATTAAATTATATCGGGAGTCGGGTTTTGACGCGTAATTCGTTCGTTGCGTTAAACATCGCGTAGTTGCCATGTTTGTCGTTTCTGATCCGTTTTTCATTCTGGTTTCTTCCGTGAGCGATAAAATTCGAAAACGAAGCCAAATATACCATAATATATTAATATCGAGGCGTAACTCGAGTTCGCTACTTCCGTTTTGTTGTCGGTGCGTTCCGGTTTTCCGCGTAACTTCCGTGTTGTGCTTTGCGACGTTTAACGATCCAAATTTATCGCATAATCATAACTGTATGATAAATACAAGTATAAAATTTGTGTTTTTAGACGTTGTCAGTATTTGTTCGACATCAGTTCGCTTATCATTCAAATTCGCGTTAAAGTTCTTGATTGCCGCCAAATCGCGTAACGTGAAGCAAGTAGACGTTCCTAGGCTTTCCAAAGGCCTGATCGAGTTAATACGTCTAATTACGCTAATTATGACAGTATTACTGTTCATTAAGCGCTTAATTAAGACCGGAAACTGCCGGTTGTCACACTAAATTGTCTGGATTATCATTTAATTAGTTAATTTAATATATGTTGTTTAGGACTCCTACAATCTAGTGATTCTCATCTACATATTCTTTGAGCCATCATAATCATATATTGATGCTTCTTTATTAACCTTATTAAGTTGTAAATAAAATTGTTGAATTATTTTGATTTGAGGAAGTTAATTTGCAATCTAGAGACTATTATATGTGCTTTTAGAATCCATGAAAAACAATTAAATTCAATATTCAATATTACAAAGTATGGAACTCAATATTTATGGACTGAACAATGCAATTGTATTAGGTATATATGCTTGTATTGGTGGTAATATATACATGATGTATGTACTAGATCTTCATTTTGTATAGTTTATAATTTAAATGGATACGAATTTTGTAATTAATTGTTTTCATTAGTCATTGTTAATACATAGCATGCCAAAAGACTTTTACATAATTAGATATAAATGAGTTATGTGAGTAAACATCAATTGATTTAGTTTTAAATAAACTATACAACTTATAATGCAATATATTGTTATTATTATTGTTATAACATGATTATACAAATATCGTTTGGTATTTATACTAAGGTTAATACTATAACAAATTTTACATATAAGAAATTCATATAATAGATTAATATTGCTAGATATCATTAGTTGATTTTAGAGAAACATTTTCTAGAGATGTCGGTACCTCTAATGCATTCATTATGCCATGTCATAATGTTTAACAATTTATTTGCATATTAACTATTACTATTACTAGTATAAAATAGTGACTATTGCTATTGCTTCATATGTACAATGTATAGATTGCTTATATGATGTCATCAGTTGTTTAAATATCAATATTTGAGAAGAAAAAAATGAGTATGTTATGTAATTCATCAGTATTACAATTTTCAAATAAAATTCTCAAATACAAGTAATAAATGATCTGAGAACTTGAAAGAGATATATGTTTAAGTTTTAAAGTAAGTGTTCAAAATATATAAGATATTATGTTTGGTTATACCATAATAAGTTATCACATAAATTATATGCGTTTGCTTATTAGTGATAAAAAGGTTTTTTTATTTTATAAAGGTCCATCATAAGTTGTTTTTATATGATGACATGCTATAAGGTCATGTATTGTATGATTTGTTGCTATCTGTACCTTGTATTCTATATGCTATTACTTCTTTGCATTGATAATACTGAATAGAACGACTAAACCAAAGTTGTGGTTTATTGTCATTCTCATGAAAAAGTAGAAATATGCTTCAATTTGACACCCAAAGTGTCATACTCCTTGTATCTCATTATCAAGTATAAAAGAAATATTATATGACTCGGACATATAATTACTTCTCAATTGACGTTATACGAAGAGAAGTTTATTTATAAGGGAAATCGGATAAATAAATTTTGTTTGTCAAACCTCAAATATACTCCTGAAGTAGCAATATCATTTCAAGGGTATAAACGGTTTGAAACGACTGTATATCTATATGTTCGACAAAATAATGGAAAACCATAAAAATTGTATAGTATTACTCTGATGCATGAAGTGAATATATATTGATCATTGGCATCATTGAGAAAATTGTAATGATGATCATATTAATAATAAGATTGACCATCAGAAGTGCAACAATCATCATGTTAATAAGAGATCAAACTATCAGAAATTATAAGATAGTGAAGCTAATAATGAGATCGAATATCAGTATTATAATGATAGTCATGATGAGATCGACCACCAAAAGTGGTAAACTAGTTATTACATAGCACGATGGTTTGAACTTTGAAGTTATAATACATTCTTTCATATCTTATGTTTTGTATTACATACGTGCAAGTAATACATATACAATATCATAAACCATAAGTTTATGAATCATGATTATTTACTTTATTGGTATGACCAATTAGACCACACTGAGTCAATGATGATGTGAAATATAATGAAGAACTTGAAGATTCTTCTAGTTGATAGCATATTATGTTTGCTCTTAAGGGAAATTATTTATTTGCCAATTAATGGTATAAATCCCTAAAATATTATGGAATGAATGAAGGATGTATATATCCAAACATGATACCATTTAGTGTTTTTAAATCGATGCATCGTCTAAATGGTCATCAAATTTACAACTTGAAGTTGTGTGTAGCTTAGCTAATGTGATAGCAAGCATATTATTCCATATTATCATATTTATGGTGGTTATAACATTGAATTTAGTATCCATGTTACTTATGATTATTGGAATAAGTATTGAACTTTCTAAATACTTAAGACACAAATTGCTTTTGTTGAAGACGATGATCAAATGTTTACAAATTGATTGCAAAGCCAATAATCAAGAGAGCAAAAGTTCATACTTGAGCACATGTGATTTTACATGCAGTAACATTATTTCACATCAAGCCAACATGTTGTAATAGTTTCTCCCCATTATAGTTGGTTTTGGTCAGGAACCAAATATTTCCCATCAAACTTTTTATTTTGCGGTATACATTGGAATTGATCAACCACAATGCATAAAGATTGAAACTCAAATAATGTTGGGAATATATGTTGGATGAAAATACTATTTATGATTACATACTTAGAGCAATTAACGAGAGATTTATTTATAGCTCGTTAAATCTTACTTTAAGTAAATTAACATTTTCAACATTAGGGGGAGATTAATGGCAGTTGAAAAAGGAATGGGTATGCATGAATTATCATTGATCCTCAAACTAAATTGTGTGAACAGGAAGTTCAAAAGATAATTCGTTACCTAGATTAAAGAATCAATCACCAGACATGTTAACTGACCTAAATACAGTGACTAAGTAAGTCACGTAGTCAACTACTAATGCTCCAATTAAGTTAATTGTCCTAGTAGGGCAAACCATATATTAATGAGTCTATTGCACGCCTGAAGCGTGGTAGACTAGTTGATTCCAAGAAAACAAAAATTCCTCGAAAAATTGGAGCAAGTAGTGAAAAAGATGGTCAAGTCGAGGTTATAGTAAAAAAAAAGGTTCCTTGAAGAGATATTAGACATGATGGTTCTGGAAGAACCTCAGGTACCTGAAAATAAAGAGCTCTTAGTAAATTATATCATGTCTAGAAGTGTATGGAATCGAAACAAAATCGACGTCGTTATACTTTTGTATATATAGCGCTTGAAAAGATGAAATGATGAGGATCAAAATTTAAAATCTGCCTATGAATAAATACGAAGAAATGGTTGGCCAAAATGGAACGACGCAAATGAGGCAGAGTTGAATTCTCTATTTAAATGGAAAGCTTACGGGCCAGTAGTCCATAAAAAAGTTGTAAAATATATTTAATATAATTAGGTCTTTTATGTGGATCAACAACTGATGACACAAGGATTTCACAAAGACCTATGATTAATTATGAGAGGACGTATTCTCCAGTGGTGGATGCAATAGCTTTCCAGTATTTAATTAGTCTGGTAATATAAAGAGAGAATTGATATGCGTCTTATAAATATTATGTATCATTTAGATACTAAAGTTTACATGCAAGTCCTTGAAGGATTTAAATTATGTAAATTATAGTAAGTTCTTGAGAAGAATATGATCGTTGTATACAGATTCATTTTTTAATACGATTGAACTCCTGATGAGTTTCTTAAAGCAATGAGTTCTTTAAAGTTGAATCAAAACATCTTAACGATGTAATTCTTGTGCACCAATAAACATACATTGAAAACTTGTACCCAGTGATTGTGATATCTCAATAAATAGTGTACATGCATGGTACAATATGGATTTTGGAGATAAAAGCAGGTGTTCATGACACTTTTACATGATATAGGTATCTATGTGTTAAATGAGCAAATTAATATAGCAAAACTCCTGAAGAGTGAAAGCACATGCATATATGGATAAGATGGAACGAATTCCTCATGGATTGATAATGCTAGAAGCATTGATGTCAAAACCTCAAGAACATACTATATGAAGTTGACAAAATATGTGTGGACTAAAATAGTCGAGTCAAATATGATATAATTGACTCACTTGTGAACTCGAAAACGAGAAATACATATGGTGAAGTTGGTCCATTTGTTTTCATTAAATTAACGATATGAGGTTTACAAGTATTGCAATATATGTTGATGATGTCATTGAATCTCCCGAAGAGAAAAAAAGAGCTCAAATATTTAAGAAAAATTTGCAAATGAAATACAATATTAAAAATTTATGGCTCGATACGTAGGACATACGTTTATATTATAATCCATCAATCATAATACATCTAGAAAATGTTGGACATTTTCATATGGACAAAGCTTTTGGTGTAAGTACATTTAATGATGTTCAAATTTTTGATTTAGATAAAAATGACTTTTATCATCTTCTAGCAAAGAAGCAAAGATCCTTGGTTATGAAGTACCATAATTCAATACAAATTGTATTAGTATATCTTGCTAGCTATACACGAACATATACCATTAAATTCATTGGCAAGATTTAACTCGTGTACGACGAGGATATAGTGAAATGAATAAACCATTTATTTTCTATACCCTTAAGGTACGAAAGGTATGGGTTCATATTTTACTAACCCATCAACAAGTTTGGTTAGTTTTGTAAATGCAGGGATTATAACAAAACACATTCATGGATCTTATGGTATCTACTTACAAGAGGAGGTAATTAAAGTTTTACATGAATATCATACATCAAGTTCATTAATAGATTGTACATCAAGCGACAAATCACTCACTATAAAAGTTTTCCAACAACTTTCATAAAAGATTGGCACTTGTTACTTGAAATGATACATATTATATTGAGGGGGAGACAATACGCGTTGGACTCTTTTTCCCTTAGCTGAGGTTTTGTCCCATTGGGTTAACCTAGCAAGGTTTTTAATGAGGCAACATCATTAAGCGTATTAAAGAATAGTATTTCATCATATGGATAGTCAAGGGGGAGTGTTATGAATGTACCCATTAAGTAGTGACTTTCCACATGTATAACCCTTATCTATGAATGCATCCATTATGTAGTGACCTTCCACATATATAACCCCTTTCTCTTATTTACTATTGTACTAATGTGAATGCCTATATATAATGGCATTTGTATATGATGTTAGATGAATGAATAAGAATTCTTCATGTTCTATTCTCTACATGATTTCATAGTCTAGCTCTCATGTTTATATATATATATATATATATATATATTAGTTGTTAATAGACCGTTGTTTCACAACACTCCAAAGTTTTTAATAGATATAATTGGCATTACTTGCAATATGTAAATCGTTATTGATGATATACATAAATGATCGGTTTTAACTATAACTTCAAACAATTTTTTGTCTAGTTCAAATGTAATTAGAGTTTCAACTCCTTTAGTTACATAATATTTTTTTCCTATCTTTTGAAGTTCTTCAACCCTTTTAAACATTCATTTATTCAACATTAAAAAAAAGGTGTTTATAAAAGAGAAAAATGAAAAACCAAGTATAGCTATAGGTGAGACGGGATAAGTTGTTTGGAGCCTAGCTCACTTAGACTATTGGATATCATATGATCTTAGACCCTCGGGACTTGCACATGCGTGCTAATGCTATCTAAAAAAATACAAATTTCACATGTATTGTTGGAATTTGTGGTTTCAGAATTAACACTAACTTCTTAAGCTAGTGATCAATTAATGTTGAAATTGTTTGTAACGCTTGTAATTCTATTTCATATGATATAAAAATTGGCTAGGCATTAGTGATGTCCTATTTGATAGACCCCAAAAAGGTAATGTGTAACATTAAGAATGGGTCCTGTTTTTTCTTTTATATTTTACAAAAGTAGTCATGCAATCATCGAGTTATAACTTTTAAACACTTCATAAAAATTCAGACACATTTAAACTAGTAGTAGTGATGAACTAAAGCAAAACCAAATTTGGGATTATGACACTAGTAATGATGAACTAAAACAAAACCATGTTTGGGATTATGACACCATGGTTTACATTCTAGAATTTTTTTTTCTTAAGTTTATCATGATCTCTTGATTGTTTCCAAACCTCATGTAGGCATCGGCTATGATAATAACTAGTTAGGGGTACTGTTACCTAACTTAGGATTATGCAATTTGTGTCATGACCCTGAGATAGTACTGGATCATACTAGCAATTGTTATCAACTATTACATAACTAGCAAGAGGTGAGTTTATATAAATGCTTTCAATATGTGAACATGTTTGTCCCAAACTTTAATAATAATACATGATTGTTGTATGCATGTTTGTAACCTATGCATGCACGCATACACAATATTTGTGGTCCCTTATATATGTCATTGTAGGAGGATTTGTCAGGTACTACACTGGCAGTGTAGGGACATTAACTGTGTGATGATGTATGTCACGTGGTGACGTTGGGTTATAATGATACGGGCGGGTACAAAGTCACGGTGAAACAATGTGGTGTATAACTCGTGTATACTCATGAACTCATCAACGATTGTTGACGCGTCTTTTTAAGCATGTGTCACAGGTGCTGAGGTATGATCACCACTCATAGTCCTAGTCTTGTGATAGTCTCGTAGAAATGTATATCCCTGATCGGTGTGATCTGGTGGAAGCGACGTTACATTAGACTATACATAATCTGATTAGATGTAATTTGAAATTCTAACCTTTGTACAATACGTTTATTATCAATAAATAAACACTTTTTATATCAACTGTGTCATAAAGCATCCATTGACACAGCATCCATATCTCGTGAGGTGTCACAAGTCATGTGTGATTTACAACTCAAACGCAAATTCTAACATTTGAAACACTGCCTATTACATACACTATAATACAAAACAACAAGATGGAAGCGATAGATATTATGTATCCACAAAAAGATGGAATAAAGGGAGCCGGTCTAAAAATTAGGCAGATGCTTTTATAATCTCTAACGAGTTAACGTGTAGTTTAATGTTGAAAAATTATAGTAAACTAGATTTTTAGCTGCCGGCGTTGCGGCGGCGTAAAGACCGATGATTGTTAGTTTTAAAAAGTCTTCGTCTTCAGCGATAGTTATTTTTCCGACGTGTTTTGCTAAAACATCCCAAAGACACATTCTAGTACATCTTGTAATAAACAATCCCACCTAACACACACTAAATCGGGCTGAAATAATATCACACTCCTTGTGCATTGGAAAAACAAATAATTAAAGGTGCAACTCAACATAACTACTAATACTAAAATCATCTATTGACAACTCACATGCCCTTTATTCAATTACGTGCAACCATGTCCTCTTCCTGACATGAATACCATCCTTAACCGCTGCTGCCTTCTAGTGCCTGCCCCATAAGCTCGTTGCAACTTTGCTGCACAAATGTAAACATGAGTCAAATTCTTAAGCACGATGTTCCAGTGAGTTTATACGCTGCTTCATTTCATCCATTTAAGAAGATACATACTGCTGAAATTCACCTAATACCCTCTTTGGTGTGTCAGAAGTTGATAATAGGTTCAAAATCCAACTATTTTCGTGTTTTGAAGGTGTTGTGTTAGAACACTATGCCAAGTGGTTTGATATGCTAAAGATGATCAAATACGCCGACATTTAGGTAAAAAAAAACATTTGCATATATTAGATCATTGTTTAATAACCAACAAATATAATAACCTAATAAAATTAATTCATGCATAGAGCTGTCTTCAAGAATGAATCAGAACTTTCATATTATCAAAAATAAACCGTAGGTGAGATAATGTATAATTTTGTATGTATAAATTATAATTTATTTATTTATTAATTTATATGTAAGGGAAGAACAATTCATAAACACAAAAAGGTGAAGTTATTTTCAACACTATCTATTATGGACCAAAAATACAATGACCCAAGGAGAGTGTGGCTTTAAGCTTGATGATTATTCCCTTTTTTTTGAAAAAAAAGTCATACAAATCATAACCTTGGGTATTACAACCAAAAAGTTACAGGTTGTTTAAAAACGATTATTTATTCCTCGGGTTAACTGTATAGATGTGAAATTACGTATATAGTTTTTACCATTGATAATCTACACTAATGTAAGCATTTCAGATAACGAAATCGTGGGTTACCTTCAATTTGAAGTAATCAATTCAGCAAACGAATACCAAAGTCGCAATCGGCCATAGAATACCCTAAAGTTAAAAGCAGAAGACTAAGTTAATATGTATCATATATTATTCAAATTCTGGTAGATTCTAGATTGTTTGAAATAAATGTGTTAACAACCAAAAGCGTTTATCAAAAAGAAAACAATCAATGTATACGATTCGTGATAACAACTTGCAAACACCCACCAACCAAAGTTATCATCATACCCCAACAACATCGCTGCAAAAACATAAAAAATCTCAATAATAAGGCAAGCCAATGAAAATGTAATCTCAGAAATACAAATACAGTATAACACTATAGCCATGTGCTTCCATGAAATAACAATTCGTGATAACTTGAATATGACATTATGAATACCGTTTTCTATTAGCTCAACTCATGTCCACTGTTCGTTAGGCGAGTCAGCCAAGCAAAAGAACCCTTGCCATTTTACCAAACGCCATATACGTACTATTTCTACAATAAATGATTTTTACAATATAGAGGGCTCAGGTAACCATCACTGCTCCTGGATCTCCGGCAACGACTACCTCATAGCAAAATGCCAACACCAAACAATTTCAAAATTAACACAGTATGTACCAAGTCCTAAATTTTCACAATAAGGAGCCTCAAATTTCTCATCATAGCCTTTGAATCACGGATAACTCATGGCATTCATTGGCACAATCCCGAGGCCTTAGATCAGCCAAAAACGCTCCAAATAACGGTCTATGGTGACAGTTGGTTCTCGCAACCCCTAAAATTAGGGTTTACAACAACAACAACAACGTAATCATCGAGAATAGAGTCTGCATAAGAAATAACAACTCTCAGTCATCCCTAATCTAGTACACTTAGGCTCAGAGTTTGTGGAATAGGGAAACCACCATGGCTGCAGGGGAGGTTGCAAGTGTTCACCTACCATCCTGCAACCCTACCACGCCAAGGTGGGATCTTAAGTAATCTTTTCTCGGAACTCATCACATTTTTTCACAAACCCTAATCGAGCAAAAGGGTTGCCATGGGAAAAAAAAATAGAGAAGTCAGGCACTAACAATCGCACAATAATCGACTGTAAGATGTATTTATATGCAGACCCAGATCGGTGACCTGAGAAGTCACCGGAGCTTCACCAGAGTTCTGTAAAACCGAAAATAGCTTTTACGGAAACAACATAAAACGATATAACTGAAAAAGAAACATGCAAGTGAATCAAGGCTTACCGGAATTCTTGTCGGAATGGAGTCACGTCACAACCGTAGCATGTGCGGCGTCCATGGTGCTACCACCAGCGTGCTTGTTTGTTTGTTTGTTTGGGATTAATTGAATATGTAAATGGACAAGGGGTTGTTCATGGTCCGGTTTTCACGGTTTTTGGCTCAAATCGTGAGCCAATTGTTAGTGACGATTTTTGATTTTTATAAACTAAAACTAAACTGTAGAATTATTAAACCAAACCAAACTGTTAATAACGGTTTGGTTCCGATTTATGCTTGTTGGGCCTTATTTGCAAAAAAAATGGTAAATAGAACAATAAGTAATATAAACCATACAAGTTGTTCAATACATAGGATATTATATTATCATAATAGTTAGCCAGAATGTTACATTAACCTATTTAAAATAACTAGCCATCCACAAATTACACTTAGCACAAAAAGCTCTGTGGGGAGGTGGGTCTGATAAATCTGTAGGTCCTGATAATTTTACGTTTGGGGTGGTAAAAAGATTATGGGAGGAAATGAAGAACAACATATTTCCTTTAGTCTCGGAATTTGAATCGTTAATGAAGATTCCGAAAGGGTGTAATGGTTCTTTCATTATTCTTGTTTTTAAAGTATCTTCTCCATTATTACTGACCGACTATAGCCATATTAGTTCGATATACTTACATTATAAGATTATTTGTAAACTATTGGCGAAGAGACTAGTGAAAATGGCTAATCTGGTGATGAGTTCAGTTCAGTCAGTTTTTGTTAAGGGTTCATAGATTCTAGATGGGGCTTTGATTATGAATAAAGTAGTGGAATAATACAAAAAGAAACATAAAAATTGTGCTTTTTAAGATTGATTTAGAAAGACATACGATTCTATGTTGGGACTATTTGGTTCACATTACGAAAGTTATGGGGTTTAATAACTAATGGATTCAATGGATTACCGCTTGGTTAGTGTCTACTAAATCAACGGTTCAAGTAAATGGAAGTCTCATGGGGGAATTTGACTTGGAGAGGGGATTGAGACAAGGAGACCTGCTATATCCTTTCTTATTCATTTTAGAGATGGAAGGCCTTCACATTGATTTCAAAGGTACTATGTCACACCCCAACTGATGACAGAAACATCAGAGTGAGACAAAAACGAGATTACTCGAGACTTCATAACAACCATCTTGTGACAATAATTTAAATAACGATTTTCACTTCATTTTAAAAGATTCGAATACATTGTTTGGAAGCAAATAACAACAACATGACAACAAAACAAAATTTAAAATAAGGCGTGTTTCTAGTCCATCCTACTAGATATCTTTTCAACACATAATCATCATATTCCTGCAATATATATTAAAGTAACGGTCAACACATAAATCATTGGTGAGCATACAAGTTTGGTTTACTTGAATACGTATAAAAGTTTAACAAAATCCACATGGCAAAATTGTATACTAAGGCATAACTTAACATGAACTAGCATGCAGCACATTCGTGTCAACCTAAAGATTCCACTAGCGTAATCTCGTCACCAAAGCGAAGAGACCGTTTACGATTGAATACTTAACAATAACCCATCAACCGGGTGGTGTGCTACTCTTATAGTGCTATACATGTTAAGGTAGGCTTGTACGAAGTTAGTGACAAAGTATAGTGCAAGAATGACTTCTAGCATGCATGTATTCCCAAAGTATAAACGTATAAAGCATGTATATCGGATTCGTTTGTATGAATAATGTATTTGCATATGTGTGTTTGTGTGAGTTTTAATATTATAATATTTATTGCACCCAAAAGTGTGAAAACAAAAGGAGGGTCATATATACGCACGGTTAGCAAAAACTTCAAAAAAGTGAGCAAAGAGTCTTGAGAGTTTAGAAACGACGAGGTTATCCTACAAGGATGAATGACGTGTGCGTATATCTACATGTTTTTACAATGAATTTTACACACGAACTCGGTTTTAATATTTGTAAAAATGATTTATACCTTAACATTAAAACACACACAAAAGGACAAGTGTACCCTATCGTATATATAGTAAAGTATGGGTAAGAACCAGATGTCGATCCATGACGCAAGCAGGCGCTTATGTACTAAACCGTTGTTTTTTATCTACCGGTAAAAAGATATGTGAAAGAGTTTTTACTAAAAGTTTCTAAAAATATATTTCAAAACATATAAGACTCCAAATACAAAAATATAATTTCTTTTTCTTTTGTCTTATTTTATAAACAATCTAAGCATGTTATCAAAAATGTCACAAAGGCACTTGATCAATTTTCCAATTAACTAGTATTCCTTTCGGGAATCCTAACATGATAATTCTTCAGAAAGTTAACGCGATAAATACACTTTAACAACCTAAAATTATTCTTTAACGAGCTATTGATATATTTTCATGTGAATCTTTAAAAATAAGTTAATCATCCGTTAAGAGTTTTCTAACCTCACTTTATCAAGGAAAGCAATACCGATAAACACAATACAACCACCGAGACAAGCATAACGTAGATCATAACACAAACTTATCTAATTTGCAAGTCATAAACATAAATCTACCAAGTTGGTCATTTTGGCAAAAAATACTCAGCAAAGATTATGATCCATGTTAAGAACCCGCAATAACACCATGTAACCCGTTAGAGCCCTTTACGTGTAAGAAAGCATTCTTGATCAAAATCAGATTTATCTTTTTTAAACCAGTACCCATTTCTAGTTTCATGGTGTAAACATATTAATCAAGTTAATAGTTTACTAATAAATGATTAATTATGGGGTTTACTCAACTTGTCCTAACTAACCATTTACTAATCATCCAAGATAAACAATCATAATCAAGAATCCAACATCAATGAACCAAGTTTGCCATATGATCATCAAGATTCAAACATGAACAAGTTGCCTAAGCTTCATTTTAATATGATAATAAACTAAATTTTGATCATAAAACAAGTGTTTTCATAACATTCATAACAATATTACATAAACATCAGCTCAATGCTTGTAAATGTGCTAAAATGTATATTAAGAACAAGAAATCAAACCATAAAAAGCAAGGATTTGATGGATTGGATGAATGGTAAGCTTCTTGCAACCTTGAGGCTTGAAACCGTCCTAACCAGAAAGCTCTCTGACCTCAGAAATCGCCCAGAAACTTGGAAAATAACCCAATGTTTCAATCAGTAGCGTCTGCTCTGTTTTATAGACAATTTCATATCCGCACGGTCGTGCACTTTATGTGCACGGCAGGACATGGGCAGACAAGTGGACGTTTGGGCGGCAAGTCTTCAGATGTGCACGGTCGTGCGCTTGGGTCACACGGTCGTGCAAGGTCTTCAGATTACATGTTGATCAGCATCAAGTCACGCACGGTCGTGCACTTGGGTCGCACGGTCGTGCGTGCCGAGAAATGAGCTGCACTGCCTCGTGCACGGTTAGTGCTTCCGAGATCGCAAGTCGCGCACAGTCGTGCCAATGGGTTGCACGGCCGTGCGTGAGCTGTAACTTCAACAGAATCTGCAGAATTCATTCGGAACGTTCGTTAATCCCAATTTTCCTCCAACTTTGTCTGTGGTACGCCGTTTTGGACCTGAAAATTTAAAATTGACCGATTAAGTACCTATACGACGATGTTTTAGCCAAAGATGCACAAAATAGGGGCAAAATGGGGAACTAAATTATGTATATTTTAACGTATATCAAACCTCCGCACACTTGAACTTTTGCTTGTCCTCAAGCAAACTAGAAGTAAAAGAACGCGGGCCTACGAAGGTCCCAAACGTCGCTACATAAATATCTGGCGGTCAATTGTTTTTTCAGAAAGTCAACATCACAGACCTCAAACCAAACAAGCAAATGCGAATATAAGAAAAGATAACCAAAAAGCGATGATTCCACTTCCGATCGACTTAACATGCAAATCCTCACATTTCTCACAATGTTCACACACACTCGGTTATATTTATGAGTCATACATGTAATGTGTATGTGTAAAACACACAATGCCAAAGCGATGAATCATCCAATATAATAAGCTTGTCAAAAGATCTAATCTCTACCAACTAACATGCGAAAAAGCATAAATCAAGAGGTCTTTGAGGGTTGTAATGATATGCAATGGTTTCGGGTAGGAAAGGGACATTTAAAAGTCGCTAAATGGTTAAAACTCGGCGGTTATTTCTAACAAGCGTAAATGAATTACAACTATACATAAGTAAAGCATAAACGACCGATTATGACCATATCGAGCTAGTCAACGAGATTATACTATTTAGCATTTAAAATTGCTCCGATTTGATCCTCTTTCTTCTATTTTGGTTGCTGTTTTTTGTTTTTTGTTTTTTTTTTTTTTTGATAATTACAAACACCTTGTAAAATCGTATCCAATAGTATAGTGACACGTATTGTATTTTAAACTTAGTCGGTTAAAGACTAATAAGGACTAAAGGTGTCAACATGCTCAAACTGAGCCTCTGAGTGACTGGCCGATGTCAACATGCATAAATAACAGTCTCTAAGTGATTGATATGTCAATATGCTTAAATCATTAGCCTCTGGGTGACTGATATGTCAACATGCTTAAACCTTGGCCTCTGAGTGACTGATATGTCAACATGCCCAGCCTCTGAGTGACATTTAAAGTCAACATGCTTATCGTGCTCCTCTGAGTGATCCTTTATGAAGTCCTAACTCTCATACGTGCCAATTGATGGACGAGAGGGTTTAATTCTGTAAATATGTGAAAGTTGGATAATTGAGGGATTAAAAGTGTCAACATGTTAATTTATACCTCTGAGTGACCTTTTAATGAACCGAGAGCTCGATAATGTCCGGGCATAATCCCGGATACGCCAAATATTGGCTACAGAGGGCTAAAAGTGCTAAAAAAGTATTTTAGGAGGTTTTAAGGGTGTTTAATAAGTTGAGCGGCTAAAAGTGACAAACTTCAAATCTGCCTATGGGGCGCGAGAGGCAAGCCTTGTGCCTCTCGCGGGGCGCGAGAGGCCTGTATCTGCAAAAAGTTTGCTTGGCCTCCACACATATTGCCAAAAAACCATTTAATTCGAAACCAGGGACTTGCAAACAGTTATGCCACGTTTTAGGACACTTGTAAGCTCCCTCTTACACCCCTTAGCACCTGGCATCACCGACTTCAAGCTCTCAAACTACAAATAAGTGCAAAGATTCAACCTTTGAACTTGCACCTTTCTCATTTTCAACTTTATCTCCCCCTCTGGAAGTTCCTAACTGAAAGGATCATCTACCTTAGTTCTATTGCATTCTAGGAACCTCTTGTAAGTGTTCCTTCCTTGTGAATTTTCGTTTATAGGCTTTTATAGCCAAAAGTCAAGCGTTTTACGGAAAACGCTTTGACTTTGGTTAAGACCATTATGGTCCAGCCATTGCTTGTAACGAGCATGGCTAAGTGATCGCAATAAGGCAGGTGTTAGTCCCTATAAATGGCACCTCCTGAAGATCACGTTTGCTAGACCAATTGACGGGTCAAAGTTATGATATTAAAAAGTCAAACAGACCATTTTTTTGAAGAATCATAAATTGATCTTATAAATGTTATGAAACCTGTTTTAACACTTAAACAAGTTGGTAATAATTATTAGAACATGTAAGAACATGTTTGGCTCGTCAATTTCAGTTCTAGGGTCGGTTCGCAACCGAAAGTCGCGAAGTTTGACTTCTGCTTTGACTTTTGATTCTGACCCGATTTAGATTAGTTACCTACTGATCTAAAGTTGCATTATGATTGTAATATAATGTGGCATAACCCTCTGAGGTTATATTACATGATCATAATCAGAATCTAAGTTTATGCGCAAGTACCGTAATTATGTCATTTTTGACTAAAATGCCCTTTTTGCATAAATCAAGGTTTTAATGATAATGAACTTGAAAATAAGTTTCCTACTGATGTAGTATTATTAGTAGGATTATTTGGGATGTTAAATCAGATTATAAACTGAGTTTTCAAGCAGGTCCTTGAATTATGTCGATAAATGACGATTTAGCCCTTTGGCTCATAAAATGGTTTCAATCAAATCTTTTCGAGGTAAATCATTTACCTACTGATATGTTATATTAAATAGCATACCTAAGACATTTTAATCTGACCTTAATATCAGTTTTCGTAAGACATCGAATAACACGTCATTTTACGACATAAGCGCCGTTTCAGCGAATAGTATGGTTTTAAACCATATTAATTGACCAAGACTTGTTACCTACTGATTTTAAAACATATTTTAAACATATTTACAGTAGGTACATGATATGAACTCAGAATCCTAAATAATTTATAAACTATGTGTACAATGACCAAAATGCCCTTCGGTGCATAGTTTGGTCATAAAAGATAAATTACACATATAATTGATATACTACTGATATTAGATCATAAATAAATTACCTTTTTCCAGAATAATTATAATTATAACATTTAATTATATTCTAGTTCCTTTTATACGGTATGAAATTACCAAAATGCCCTTATGAGGCATAGTTTCGTTTAAGAACCTTGACGAGCATATAAGTTGATATCTTACGGATATTACAACTTAATTAAAGTATAATGGCATATAGAACTTGTCCATGACTTATCCGGTTACCCGATATCACTAATATGCGTACGCTTAAGCATATGTAACTAGTTTACGAAATTTAACCAAATCGGGTTTAACCTTATCATTTTACACTCAAAATCCAGAATGTTAATTGTTTACCCATATTATATACAAGACAAGGTACTTGTTGGGTTTAAACTACATTCTATCCGGTCATCGCTTAATCTAGCATACCGTTTTTTGATCCATTACGCTAGTCGGTCTAAGTCTATGACTTACATAAGACCGTTAGTATTTAATTGGTTAGCTTATGCCATAATCCAGACTAGAGCCTTCCGGTAATGCTATCTGCACTTAGCTTATTTTGAAAACGACTAGGTTATAATCTTGCATTTTAAACAAGGCTAATTCAGGTAAATACTCTTGACTTATTTTCCCTATACGGGCATGGGATACGGTAAATTATTACCGCTTGGTCGGAAATGGGATCAATCGAATGCCGGATTGTGGCTAGTAAATCCGCATATTCCGTTTTAATCAGTTTTATTTGATAACTTAAACATGGGGGGTTAAATTACCATGTCCTGGATATCCTCGGCTCATTACATTAAAAAATGGCCACGACCTTAGCACGGGGTGTAGGCATACACCTGACAGACGCTCAAATGAAAATTACCCAAGACGTTGGGGATAACTCCTCTGTTAGTTCTAATTGGTGTGTATTTAATCATGTCTCAGTCTCTGTACTGGGCCCTGTATGTATGGACAAACATGTGAATCTGTTAACAAGGTTACAAAGTAACTTTCCCAAGTTTATAAAGATTTGTGCCCTGTGCACTTAAATGTAATTTCTAAAATGTTTTCAAAATGAGTCAGTCGGGTGTATTTACCAGCGAAAGCTGACGTATTTTCAAAAGATTAAGCTTGCAGGTACAATACGAAATAGGCTGAAAGCTGCTCGGTCGTGAAATAAGAGGATCTTGCAAATCCTTAGATCTGCCCTAAAGTCTGTTTTATATTCTTTCTTTGTACATTTTATGATCCTACTATGGATCTTCAATTACGAGCCTGTATATTATTTTGTATTTCAAACATTCGGTTTGTAATAGTAATTTTACTCCAAGACTTCCGATGTGTCGTGTTTAATTGACAATGATGTTATCAACTGACGTCACGATACTCCTCACCCGGGCCCACCGGTGTATGGATTTGGGTTGGAAATCCGGGGTGTGACAGGTTAGTATCAGAGCCAACGTTTGAGAGAATTAAACACTATCATTCTTGTGTTTAATCTCAAACCTACACGAGCACATTCTTTAGACTTCCGAGTCTAGGCATTGACTTAGGATTACTCATATCATTATTAAGATATTAGTATTGTTTTAAATTTGATTTTTAACAGGAACATGCCGCCGAGAGTAAGAGGACAAAGTGGGAGAGGAAAAGGTCTAATAAGGGGAGGACCATCGGGGCGCATCCCTTCTCAAACTCACAACTATGATTCCTACCAAGAATCAGAAGATTCATCTCCTTGGCAACCAGCGAGACACTCTGTCTCTCATAGACACTCGCCCCCACATTCCCAAAATTCTTACCACTCTCACCACTCCTATCATTCACACCATTCCCACCATTCTCATCATTCCTATTCACACTCTTATCCTGAAGAATTTAACCCTAACCACTACTTTAACACGCCTCCAGCCGATCAAAATTAGTTGGACCAACCAGACCCTATGGACGAGGACTCCGACCCGGAGATGCCACTGTCAGGATCGAATACGCATCCCATAGAAATTTCAAGCGATTCGAACTCTTATGTCGGATCGCCTTACCAAGGTCCTAATGAATTGGACCAATATTGGAACCAATTTACCTTCGCCAACACTCCTTCTCATCACTCTCAACCACCTCCTGTACAAGAAGATGTCCTCATGGAACCAGTGGACCAACCTCAACCACCACCTGAACCACCAAGGAGGAAGCGTGGAGCACGTATGTCGGTACGTACAGGACAAAGGTCAGGATCGCTACCACCTTTGCCCAATTCCTACCCCACAATTCAAGAGGACCTACAAATGGGTGGACCCTCTAATGTTTCACCTGTAGTGTAATCAACACCAACACCTACGGTTCAACCACCACCATCGGATTATAGTAACCCAATCCCCACATATCCAGATACGTCTGGATATGATCCTTTTAACTCGTCTACACCAGTAGACTATCAAGCATGGTCGCAAGACCCCTATATGCAAGCAGTTATGCACAACGCACTTTACCCTTCTCCTTTCCCACCTGCTTATCCACCGACTGGATATCCAACTTATGGGCACCAGTATCCGATTATGCCACAACCATAAAACTGCAAACCGTATTTGGATAAGTTTTTCATTGTCTTTATAGACGACATACTTATCTATTCTCATAATCAAGATGATCACGAGAAACACCTTTAGTGCATTCTAGAACTACTAAGGCAAGAGAAGCTTTATGCAAAGTTCTCTAAGTGTGAGTTTTGGCTTAGAGAAGTCTAATTCCTTGGACACGTTGTAAGTGAGCGTGGTATCCAAGTGGATCCCGCCAAAATTGAGGCCATAATAAATTGGGAAGTGCCTAAGACCCCATCGGAGATTCGTAGTTTCCTAGGGTTGGCTGGATACTACAGGAGGTTCATTGAGAACTTCTCAAGGATAGCCACTCCTTTAACTACTCTAACCCGTAAAAATGTTAAGTATAATTGGGGTTCAAAACAACAAGAATCCTTTGAGATTCTTAAACACAAGTTGAGCAATGCTCCTGTGTTATCTCTACCTGAGGGTATTGAGGAATTTGTAGTCTATTGTGTTGCCTCGCACACTGGTATGGGTTGTGTGCTAATGCAAAAAGGCAAGGTGATTGACTATGCATCACAACAACTAAAGGTGCACGAAAAGAATTACCCCACCCATGATTTTGAATTGGGTGCCGTTGTATTTGCACTTAAGTTATGGAGACATATTTGTATGGCACCAAGTGTAGTATATACACAGACCATAAAAGTCTCCAGCATCTGTTCAATCAGAAGGAATTGAACATGCGACAACGCCGATGGATGGAAACACTTAATGACTATGATTACGAAATTCGCTACCATCCGGGCAAAGCAAACGTAGTTGCTGATGCCTTGAGTCGCAAGGAACGGGTTAAGCCTATAAGGATTAACGCCAAGAGCATCAAGCTCAGAAATAGCTTAAATGAGAAGCTATTAGATGCGCAAAAGCAAGGCTTATTAGAGGCTAACATTCCTAATGAGGGATTCGACGGAACTGTTGATCAATTAACGCTTGGGAAAGATGGATACCTTAGATTTAATGGAAGGATCTGGGTTCAAGTCTTTGTAGGACTTAGAGATCTAATCCTCCAGAAAGCACATAATTCAAAATACTCAGTTCACCCGGGTGGTGACAAGATGTATTAAGATTTGAAAAAGAATTATTAGTGGATGGGTTTGAAGAAATTCATAACCACTTATGTAGCTAAATGTCTGACATGTTCGCAAGTCAAGGCTGAACATCAAAAACCATCAGGACTTCTACAACAATTGGAAATTCCCACATGGAAATGGGAAATGGTAACTATGGACTTAATTACCAAGTTACCTAAGACCAAAAGTGGAAATGACACTATTTGGGTCATTGTGGATAGGCTGACTAAGTCAGCACATTTCTTGCCAATAAAGGAAACGTATAATTCTGACAAATTGGATAAGTTGTACGTGGACAAGATTGTGTCCCTACACGGTGTGCCGGTATCTATTGTATCTTATAGAGATACTAGATACACATCTCACTTTTGGAAGAGCTTCCAACAATCATTAGGCACAAGATTAAACTTTAGTACGGCTTACCATCCACAGACTGATGGTCTAAGTGAGCGTGCTATGCAGACATTGGAAGACATGCTTAGGGTATGTGTGATTCATTTAGGTGGAAGTTGGGATGACCACTTACCCCTAATAGAATTCTCCTATAATAATAGTTCTCATACGAGCATCAAGGCTGCTCCTTTTGAAGCCTTGTATGGGAGAAAGTGCCGAATGCCCGTGTGATGGGCAGAAGTTGGGGAAGCCCAATTATCAGGACCGGAAATTGTCTTGGAGACCACGAAAAAGATTGTGCAAATCCGTGATCATCTCAAAGCTGCCAGGGATAGGCAGAAGAGCTATGCTGACAAGAGGCGTAAACCTCTTAAGTTCCAAGTAGGGGACAAAGTCATGTAAAAAGTGTCACCCTGGAAAGGTGTGATGCGCTTTGGGAAGAAGGGCAAGTTAAGCCCAAGATACATCGGACCATTCGAAATAGTCGAACGCGTTGGCACTAGAGCTTATAAGCTCAGATTGCCAGAAGTGCTTAGTGGAATCCATGATGTATTCCAGATATCTAACCTTAAGAAATGTCTAGCTGATGAATCGCTACCAATGTCGCACAAAGATGTACAAATAGATGAAAACCTGAGGTTCATTGAGAAACCGATTTCGATCGAGGATCGAGAGGTTAAGAAGCCCCGATGGAAATTGAAACCTATAGTAAAGGTTAAGTGGGACGCTTTTAGAGGTCCCGAGTATACATGGGAGGTTGAGTCCACAATACGATAAAAATACCCCCATCTTTTTTAATAAAATCTCGAGGTCGAGATTTCTTTTAAAGGGTGAGGACGTAACACCTCGTAAAATCGTGTCCAATAGTATAGTGACACGTGTTGTATTTTAAACTTAGTCTGTTAAAGACTAATAAGGACTAAAGGTGTCAACATGCTCAAACTGAGCCTCTGAGTGACTTGCCGATGTCAACATGCATAAATAACAGTCTCTGAGTGACTGATATGTCACCATGCTTAAATCATTAGCCTCTGAGTGACTGATATGTCAACATGCTTAAAACTTGGCCTCTGAGTAACTGATATGTCAACATGCCCAGCCTCTGAGTGACATCGAAGTGAACATGCTTATAGTGGACCTCTGAGTGATCCTTTATGAAGTCCTAACTCTCAGACGTGCCAATTGATGGACGAGAGGGTTTAATTCTGTAAATATGTGAAAGTTGGATAATGGAGGGATTAAAAGTGTCAACATGTTAATTTATATCTCTGAGTGACCTTTTAATGAACCGAGAGCTCGACAATGTCCAGGCATAATCTCGGGTACGCCAAATATTGGCTACGGAGGGCTAAAAGTGCTAAAAAGGTATTTTAGGAGATTTTAAGGGTGTTTAATAAGTTGAGGGGCAAAAAGTGACAAACTTCAAATCTGCCTATGAGGCGCTCGCAGGGCGCGAGAGGCAAGCCTTGTGACGCTCGCGGGGCGCGAGAAGCCTGTATCTACAGAAAGTTTGCTTGGCCTCCACACATATTGCCAAAAACCACTTAATTCGAAACCAGGGACTTGCAAACAGTTATGCCACGTTTTAGGACACTTGTAACCTCCCTCTTACACCCCTTAGCACATGGCATCACCTCCTTCAAGCTCTCCAACTATAAATAAGTGCAAAGATTCAACCTTTGAACTTGCACCTTTCTTATTTTCAACTCTATCTCCCCCCCTCTGGAAGTTCCTAACTGAAAGGAGCATCCACCTTAGTTCTATTGCATTCTAGGAACCTCTTGTAAGTGTTCCTTCCTTGTGAATTTTCGTTTTATAGGCTTTTATAGCTAAAAGTCAAGCGTTTTATAGAAAACGCTTTGACTTTCGGTTAAGACCATTATGGTCCAGCCATTGTTCGTAACGAGCATGGCTAAGTGATCGTAATAAGTTAGGTGTTAGTCCCTATAAAGGGCACCTCCTGAAGATCACGTTTGCTAGACCAATTGACGGGTCAAATTATGATATTAAAAAGACAAACAGACCATTTTTCGGAAGAATCATAAATTGATCTTATAAATGTTATGAAACCTGTTTTGACACTTAAACAAGTTGGTAATAATTATTAGAACATATAAGAACATGTTCGGCTCGTCAATTTCAGTTCTAGGGTCGGTTCGCAACCGAAAGTAACGAAGTTTGACTTCTGCTTTGACTTTCAATTCTGACCCGATTTAGATTAGTTACCTACTGATCTAAAATTGCATTATGATTGTAATATAATGTAGCATAACCCTCTGAGGTTATATTACATGATCATAATCAGAATCTAAGTTTATGTTCAAGTTCCGTAATTATGCCATTTTTGACTAAAATGTCCTTTTTGCATAAATAGAGGTTTTAATGATAACGAACTTGAAAATAAGTTTTCTACTGATGTAATAATATTAGTAGGATTATTTGGGATGTTAAATCAGATTATAAACTGAGTTTACAAGCAGGTCCTTGAATTATGTCGATAAATGACGATTTAGCCCTTTTGTCTCATAAAATGGTTTTAATCAAATCTTTTCAAGGTAAATCGTTTACCTACTGATATGTTATATTAAATAGCATATCTAAGATATTTTAATCTGACATTAACATCAGTTTTCATAAGACATCGCATAACACGTCATTTTACGACATAAGCGCCGTTTCAGCGTATAGTATGGTTTTAAACCATATTAATTGACCAAGATTTTAAAACATATTTTAAACATATTTACAGTAGGTACATGATATGAACTCAGAATTCCAAATAATTTATAAACTATGTTAAAATGACCAAAATGCCCTTCGGTGCATAGTTTGGTCATAAAAGATAAATTACACATATAATTGATATCCTACTGATATTAGATCATAAATAAATTATTTTTGTCCAGAATAATTGTAATTATAACATTTAATTATATTCAAGTTCCTTTTATACGGTATGAAATTACTAAAATGCCCTTATGAGGCATAGTTTCGTTTAAGAACCTTGACGAGCATATAAGTTGATATCTTACGGATATTACAACTTAATTAAAGTATAATGGCATATAGAACTTATCCATGACTTATCCGATTACCCGATATCGCTAATATGCGTACGCTTAAGCATATGTAACTAGTTTACGAAATTTAACCAAATCGGGTTTAAGCTTATCATTTTACACTCAAAATCCAGAATGTTGATTGTTTACCCATATTATATACAAGTCAAGGTACTTGTTGGGTTTAAACTACAATCTATTCAGTCATCGCTTAATCTAGCATACCGTTTTTTGATCCATTACGCTAGTCGGTCTAAGTCTATGACTTACATAAGACCGTTAGTATTTAATTGGTTAGCTTATGCCATAATCCAGACTAGAGCCTTCCGGTAATGCTATCTGCACTTAGCTTATTTTGAAAACGACTAGGTTATAATCTTGCATTTTAAACAAGGCTAATTCAGGTAAATACTCTTGACTTATTTTCCCTATACGGGCATGGGATACGGTAAATTATTACCGCTTGGTCGGAAATGGGATCAATCGAATGCCGGATTGTGGCTAGCAAATCCGCATATTCCGTTTTAATCAGTTTTATTTGATAACTTAAACATGGGGGGTTAAATTACCATGTCCTGGATATCCTCGGCTCATTACATTAAAAAATGGCCACGACCTTAGCGCGGGGTGTAGGCATACACCTGACAGACGCTCAAATGAAAATTACCCAAGACGTTGGGGATAACTCCTCTGTTATTTCTAATTGGTGTGTATTTAATCATGTCTCAGTCTCTGTACTGGGCCCTGTATGTATGGACAAACATGTGAATCTGTTAACAAGGTTACAAAGTAACTTTCCCAAGTTATAAAAGATTTGTGCCCTGTGCACTTAAATGTAATTTCTAAAATGTTTTCAAAATGAGTAAGTCGGGTGTATTTACCAGCGAAAGCTGACGTATTTTCAAAAGATTAAGCTTGCAGGTACAATACGAAATAGGCTGAAAACTGCTCGGTCGTGAAATAAGAGGATCTTGCAAATCCTTAGATCTGCCCTAAAGTCTGTTTTATATTCTTTCTTTGTACATTTTATGATCCTACTGTGGATCTTCTATTACGAGCCTGTATATTATTTTGTATTTAAAACATTCGGTTTGTAATAGTAATTTTACTCTAAGACTTCCGATGTGTCGTGTTTAATTGACAATGATGTTATCAACTGACGTCACGATACTCCCCACCCGGGCCCACCGGTGTATGGATTTGGGTTGGAAATCCGGGGTGTGACAGGTTAGTATCAGAGCCAACGTTTGAGAGAATTAAACACTATCATTCTTGTGTTTAATCTCAAACTTACACGAGCACATTCTTTAGACTTCCGAGTCTAGGCATTGACCTAGGATTACTCATATCATTATTAAGATATTAGTATTGTTTTAAATTTGATTTTTAACAGGAACATGCCGCCGAGAGTAAGAGGACAAAGTGGGAGAGGAAAAGGTCTAATGAGGGGAGGACCATCGGGGCGCATCCCTTCTCAAACTCACAACTATGATTCCTACCAAGAATCAGAAGATTCATCTCCTTGGCAACCAGCGAGACACTCTGTCTCTCATACACACTCGCCCCCACATTCCCAAAATTCTTACCACTCTCACCACTCCTATCATTCACACCATTCCCACCATTCTCATCATTCCTATTCACACTCTTATCCTGAAGAATTTAACCCTAACCACTACTTTAACACGCCTCCAGCCGATCAAAATCAGTTGGACCAACCAGACCCTATGGACGAGGACTCCGACCCGGAGATGCCACTATCAGGATCGAATACGCATCCCATAGAAATTTCAAGCGATTCGAACTCTTATGTCGGATCGCCTTACCAAGGTCCTAATGAATTGGACCAATATTGGAACCAATTTACCTTCGCCAACACTCCTTCTCATCACTCTCAACCACCTCCTATACAAGAAGATGTCCACATGGAACCAGTGGACCAACCTCAACCACCACCTGAACCACCAAGGAGGAAGCGTGGAGCACGTATGTCGGTACGTGCAGGACAAAGGTCAGGATCGCTACCACCTTTGCCCAATTCCTACCCCACAATTCAAGAGGACCCACAAATGGGTGGACCCTCTAATGTTTCACCTGTAGTGTAATCAACACCAACACCTACGGTTCAACCACCACCATCGGATTATAGTAACCCAATCCCCACATATCCAGATACGTCTGGATATGATCCTTTTAACTCGTCTACACCAGTAGACTATCAAGCATGGTCGCAAGACCCCTATATGCAAGCAGTTATGCACAACGCACTTTACCCTTCTCCTTTCCCACCTGCTTATCCACCGACTGGATATCCAACTTATGGGCACCAGTATCCGATTATGCCACAACCACAACCTCCGCCACCACTTGAGGCCATTAACGAAGCCTTGGAAAGAATGAAAGAAATGCAACAACAAGCGGAGAAAACGGAGAAGAAGACGAACAAGCTCTTCAAGAAACTATCCAAATTGGTTAAGGGGAAGAAGGACGAGTGATGTCTCTTCTAATATATATTAGTCCCTGCGAGGACATTGTTATTTCTTTAGTCCCTGCATGGACATTTTTATTTCTTTCGTCCCTGCATGGACAATTTATTTCATTGTTTCTAGTATTGTGATTTCTATTTGGAATTTAATAAAGTATTTTTGGATTTATATATATGTATTCATCCTCTTCAAACGAGCGTCTCGATTTTACTCGAAATTTATGCTCTGCGATATAATTTCAAAAAGATATTTGATTAGCCAAATGGCATAGACCACACATTTAGCCAATTTATGATAGTTAAGTACGAAGGGTCTTCTATCAGGATAGTTAAAGGAAGTTATCCTTCTATCCAGAGATGGTGGACTTAAGTTCAAGCCTCCAATTCGTTAAGGTCAATGCGACCGGGACTATTAATCAACCATTAAGGTACTCTTATGTTAACATTCAGAAATGTTAATACTCTTGGTAGTGTGACTTGAGGAATAACACTAGCCTTCAAGGTTAACGACTATGTCCTAACCTTATATAGCCTGTGTGATCAAATTTGATCCCGGCTAATATCATCGGTGCGATGATTAAACATCCATTAGTGATGTATTGCCCTTGGGGCTATGATTAAACATCCGTTAGTGATATATTGCCCTTGGGGCTATGATTAAACATCCATTAGTGATGTATTGCCCTTGGGGCTTTGATTGAATATCCATTAGTGATGTATTTCCCTTGGGGATATGATTAAACATCCATTAGTGATGTATTGCCCTTGGGGCTATGATTAAACATCCATTAGTGATGTATTGCCCTTGGGGCTATAATTAAACATCCATTAGTGATGTATTGCCCTTGGGGCTATGATTAAACATCCATTAGTGATGTATTGCCCTTGGGGCTATGATTAAATATCGATTTGTGATGTATTGCCTTTGGGGCTATGACTTATGTCCATTAGTGACAGGCTTATGTGCCATATTTTATGTCCTTTAGTGACAGGCCTATGTTCCATATTTTATGTCCATTAGTGACAGGCCTATGGACCATATTTTATGTCCATTAGTGACAGGCCTATGTGCCATATTTTATGTCCATTAGTGACATGCCTATGTGCCGTAAATTTTATGTCCTTCGTGACAAGCATATGAGCTAAATATAATTGTCAATTATGACAATGATAGTTGTGACAATACGATCCACTATCCAATATCATATATGGATTATGTCCGAATTATAATTTTCCTGTGATGGTCCTTTTGAGACCTAGGCCAAAAATAGATATGATAAGCCTAAGAGTTGTGATGTTATTCACACTAGCTTGATTAGGCAATGGATTGTTATATCCAATGTATAATGTCATTATGGTTGATATACCATGGCTAAGTGAAGTTTTATTGGTACATAGAACCAAAGCTCAAAGATGGCTAACTCGGATGAGGCACAAAGTAGCCACCGGGATATTGACGCTAATAATGCTGAAAACAGAGCCATTAATAATGACGACTTCCAAGCTCGCATTGATGCAGCTGTTGAAAAGGCCATGGGAAAGGCCATAGAAAAGCTTAAAGAGTCGAGTGCTACTCGCTCTAGACCATTGTTGATTACCCCATCCTCAGCTCATAAGGAGAGCTCAGTTCACTCTTCGCATCCGAAGAGTGAACCAAAGAAAATAGATTTTGCTGAAAGGTCTCGTTCCGTTAAAGACGGATATACCTATAAGTATTTTGTCTCCTGCAAGCCCCGAGACTTTAATGGGGAGAAAGGATCTGTGGAAGCCTTAAAATGGCTGGATGAGATGGAGACAATCGTAGATATCAGCAGCTGTGCTGATAAGGATGTGGTCAAATATGTATCACAATCCTTTAGGGGCGATGCCCTAATCTGGTGGAAAGCCATGATCCAGTCTACAGGTAAAGTACACCTGTATAATTTGGGATGGTCCAAGTTTGTGGACCTTGTTAAGGAAACTTACTGCCCACCTCATGAGGTGGAGAAATTAGAAACAGACTTTTTGTCTCTTTCCATGAAAAACCTAGATTTTCGGAAATATGTTTCTGATTTCAACTCCCTATCTAGGTTAGTTTCCTATCTGATCACCCTTGATACCAAACTCATTGCGCGTTTTATCAATGGGTTAGCACCTGAAATTAAGGGCATGGTAAAGGCTGCTCAGCCTAGTACCTATAGGTCCGTTGTTGACCTATCCCTCACTCTTGATCTAGTGAGGCAAAAGTCAGTTAAGTCTGAAACTGTCTGGAAAAGAAAGAGAGAAAATGACAACTCCCAAAGGTTAAATAAGAAAAATAAAGGGAGATTTGGGTTCAAAAGGAACCAAGATATGTCGGCTGTGACGCCAACATGCAAGACTTGCAACCGCAGACACTAGGGACAGTGTAATTATGTTCCACAAGCCAAACCATGTGGTATTTGAAAGAGAAAGGGGCATAAGACCCTAGAATGCAAGAATCTTAAGGATGTCGTCTGCTACGTCTGCAATGAAAAAGGGCATATTAAGACTAAATGCCCTAAGATTCTTAAGAATAATAATACGAAGCCTGGAGAGGCCAAGAAGGGGAATGCTCGTGCCTTTCAGATGACTGCAAAAGAGGCTGTTAATGACAACAATGTTATAACAGGTACATTCCTCATTAACGATATTTGCTAGAGTTCTTTTTTATTCGGGTGCGGATAGACCTTTTATTGATCATAAGTTTAGTAAACTATTAAACCTTCCCATAAGAACTCTAGATAAAACTTATGAGACAGAACTTGCTGATGGAAGTTTAGAATCAGCATCTTCCATTATTGATGGATGTTCTATATCCATTAAGAATCGTTTGGTTCCTATCCCTCTTTTGCTAATGAAATTGGCAGGGTTCGATGTAGTTTTAGGCATGGATTGGTTATCTCATAACCAAGCCCGCATTGCCTGCAATAAGAAACTCATCGAAATTAAAACCCCATCCGGTGAAATGATCACCATTCCTGGAGACTCACACTACGGATTGCCAGACAAGGTGTCGTTATTTAAGGCATCCAAGTGTTTGAGGATAGGTTGTGTCATTTACATAGCACAAGTGACTATTAATGAGCTTAAGCCGAATATTGAAGACCTACCTGTTATCTCGGAGTATTCCGATGTTTTCCCCGAAGAATTACCTGGCCTACCTCCGGACAGACAAGTGGAGTTTAGGATTGATATCATACCAGGATCAGCACCCGTAGCTAGAGCTCCATACAGACTAGCACCAATGGAAATAAAGGAGTTAAGAGTTCAATTGGATGAACTCAAAGGTTTTATTCAGCCAAGTTCCTCGCCTTGGGGAACTCCCATCCTCTTCGTTAAGAAGAAAGACGGTTTAATGTGGATGTGCATTGACTACCGATAGCTAAATAAGTTAACAATTAAGAACCGTTATCCATTGCCCAGGATCGATGATTTATTCGACCAACTTCAAGGGGCTAGTTATTTTTCCAAGATTGATCTAAGATCTGTATATCATCAGCTGAAGGTTAGGAGTGAGGATGTTCCTAAAACTGCCTTCAGGACCCGATATGGTCATTTTGAATTCTTGGTAATGCCTTTGGGCTCACAAATGCACCTGCAACATTCATGGATCTCATGAATGGAGTCTGCAAACTGTATTTGGATAAGTTTTTCATTGTCTTTATAGACGACATACTTATCTATTCTCATAATCAAGATGATCACGAGAAATACCTTCGGTGCATTCTAGAACTACTAAGGCAAGAGAAGCTTTATGCAAAGTTCTCTAAGTGTGAGTTTTGGCTTAGAGAAGTCTAATTCTTGGACACGTTGTAAGTGAGCGTGGTATCCAAGTGGATCCCGCCAAAATTGAGGCCATAATAAATTGGGAAGTGCCCAAGACCCCATCGGAGATTCGTAGTTTCCTAGGGTTGGCTGGATACTACAGGAGGTTCATTGAGAACTTCTCAAGGATAGCCACTCCTTTAACTACCCTAACCCATAAAAATGTTAAGTATAATTGGGGTTCAAAACAACAAGAATCCTTTGAGATTCTTAAACACAAGTTGAGCAATGCTCCTGTGTTATCTCTACCTGAGGGTATTGAGGAATTTGTAGTCTATTGTGATGCCTCGCACACTGGCATGGGTTGTGTGCTAATGAAAAAGGCAAGGTGATTGCCTATGCATCACGACAACTAAAGGTGCACGAAAAGAATTATACCACCCATGATTTGGAATTGGGTGCCATTGTATTTGCACTTAAGTTATGGAGATATATTTGTATGGCACCAAGTGTAGCATATACACAGACCATAAAAGTCTCCAGCATCTGTTCAATCAGAAGGAATTGAACATGCGACAACGCCGATGGATGGAAACACTTAATGACTATGATTACGAAATTCGCTACCATCCGGGCAAAGCAAACGTAGTTGCTGATGCCTTGAGTCGAAGGAACGGGTTAAGCCTATAAGGATTAACGCCAAGAGCATCAAGCTCAGAAATAGCTTAAATGAGAAGCTATTAGATGCGCAAAAGCAAGGCTTATTAGAGGCTAACATTCCTAATGAGGGATTCGACGGAACTGTTGAGTAATTAACGCTTGGGAAAGATGGAATCCTTAGATTTAATGGAAGGATCATGGTTCCAGTCTTTGGAGGACTTAGAGATCTAATCCTACAGGAAGCACATAATTCAAAATACCCAGTTAACCCGGGAGGTGACAAGATGTATCTAGATTTGAAAAACAATTATTGGTGGATGGGTTTGAAGAAATCCATAACCACTTATGTAGCTAAATGTCTGACGTGTTCGAAGTTAAGGCCGAACATCAAAACCCGTCAGGACTTCTACAACAATTGGAAATTCCCACATGGAAATGGGAAATGGTAACTATGGACTTAATTACCAAGTTACCTAAGACCAAAAGTGGAAATGACACTATTTAGGTCATTGGGGATAGGCTGACTAAGTCAGCACATTTCCAGCCAATAAAGGAAACGTATAATTCTGACAAATTGGCTAAGTTGTACGTGGACAAGATTATGTCCCTACACGGTGTGCCGGTATCTATTGTATCTGATAGAGATACTAGATACACATGTCACTTTTGGAAGAGCTTCCAACAATCATTAGGCACAAGATTAAACTTTAGTACGACTTACCATCCGTAGACTGATGGTCAAAGTGAGCATACTATCCAGACATTGGGAGACATGCTTAGGGCATGTGTGATTGATTTAGGTGGAAGTTGGGATGACCACTTACCCCTGATAGAATTCTCCTACAATAATAGTTATCATACGAGCATCAAGGCTACTCCTTTTGAAGTCTTGTATGCGAGAAAGTGCCGAATGCCCGTGTGCTCGGCAGAGTTGGGGAAGCCCAACTATCAGGACTGAAAATTGTCTTGGAGACCACGGAAAAGATTGTACAAATATGTGATCATCTCAAAGCTGCTAGGGATAAGCAGAAGAGCTATGCTGATAAGATGCGTAAACCTCTTAAGTTCCAAGTAGGGGACAAAGTCATGTTAAAAGTGTCACCCTGGAAAGGTGTGTTGCGCTTTGGGAAGAAGGGCAAGTTAAGCCCAAGATACATCGGACCATTCGAAAAAGTCGAATGCGTCGGCACTGTAGCTTATAAGCTCAGATTGCTAGAAGTGCTTAGTGGAATCCATGATGTATTCCAGATATCTAACCTTAAGAAATGTCTAGCAGATGAATCGCTAGCAATGTTGCATAAAGGTGTACAAATAGATGAAAACCTGAGGTTCGTTGAGAAACCGATTTCGATCGAGGATCGATAGGTTAAGAAGCTCCAACGGAAATTGATACCTATAGTAAAGGTTAAGTGGGACGCTTTTAGAGGTCCCGAGTATACATGGGAGGTTGAGTCCACTATGCGACAAAAATACCCCCATCTTTTTCAATAAAATCTCGAGATCGAGATTTCTTTTAAGGGGGTGAGGATGTAACACCTCGTAAAATCATGTCCAATAGTATAGTGACACGTGTTGTATTTTAAACTTAGTCTGTTAAAGACTAATAAGGACTAAAGGTGTCAACATGCTCAAACTGAGCCTCTGAGTGACTGGCTGATGTCAACATGCATAAATAACAGTCTCTGAGTGACTGATATGTCAACATGCTTAAATCATTAGCCTCTGAGTGACTGATATGTCAAGATGCTTAAAACTTGGCCTCTGAGTGACTGATATGTCAACATGCCCAGCCTCTGAGTGACATCGAAGTCAACATGCTTATAGTGGGCCTCTGAGTGATCCTTTATGAAGTCCTAACTCTCATACGTGCCAATTGATGGACGAGAGGGTTTTATTCTGTAAATATGTAAAAGTTGGATAATGGAGGGATTAAAAGTGTCAACATGTTAATTTATACCTCTGAGTGACCTTTTAATGAATCGAGAGCTCGACAATGTCCGGGCATAATTCCGGGTACGCCAAATATTGGCTATGGAGGGCTAAAAGTGCTAAAAAGGTATTTTAGGAGGTTTTAAGGGTGTTCAATGAGTTGAGGGGCTAAAAGTGACAAACTTCAAATCTGCCTATGGGGCACTCGCGGGGCGCGAGAGGCCTGTATCTACAGAAAGTTTGCTTGGCCTCCACACATATTGCCAAAAACCATTTAATTCGAAACCAGGGACTTGCAAACAGCTATGCCATGTTTTAGGACACTTGTAAGCTCCCTCTTACACCCCTTATCACCTGGCATCACCTCCTTCAAGCTCTCTAACTATAAATAGGTGCAAAGATTCAACCTTTGAACTTGCACCTTTCTCATTTTCAACTCTATCTCCCTCCGCTGGAAGTTCCTAACTGAAAGGAGCATCCAACTTAGTTCTATTGCATTCTAGGAACCTCTTGTAAGTGTTCCTTTCTTGTGCATTTTTCGTTTATAGGCTTTTATAGCCAAAAGTCAAGCATTTTACGGAAAACGCTTTGACTTTCGGTTAAGACCATTATGGTCCATCAATTGTTCATAATGAGCATGGCTAAGTGATCGTAATAAGGTAGGTGTTAGTCCCTATAAAGGGCACCTCCTGAAGATCACGTTTGCTAGACCAATTGACGGGTCAAAGTTATGATATTAAAAAGACAAACAGGCCATTTTTCGGAAGAATCATAAATTGATCTTATAAATGTTATGAAACATGTTTTGACACTTAAACAAGTTGGTAATAGTTATTAGAACATGTAAGAACATGTTCGGCTCGTCAATTTCAGTTCTAGGGTCGGTTCGCAACCGAAAGTCGTGAAGTTTGACTTCTGCTTTAACTTTCGATTCTGAACCGATTTAGATTAGTTACCTACTGACCTAAAGTTGCATTATGATTGTAATATAATGTAGCATAACCCTCTGAGGTTATATTACATGATCATAATAAGAATCTAAGTTTATGCGCAAGTTCCGTAATTATGCCATTTTTTTACTAAAATGCCCTTTTGCATAAATCAAGGTTTTAATGATAATGAACTTGAAAATAAGTTTCCTACTGATGTAATATTATTAGTAGGATTATTTGGGATGTTAAATCAGATTATAAACTGAGTTTACAAGCAGGTCCTTGAATTATGTCGATAAATGACGATTTAGCCCTTGTGGCTCAAAAATGGTTTTAATCAAATCTTTTCAAGGTTAATCATTTATCTAATGATATGTTATATTAAATAGCATATCTAAGACATTTTAATCTGACCTTAACATCAGTTTTCGTAAGACATCGCATAACACGTCATTTTACGACATAAGCGCTGTTTCGACGCATAGTATGGTTTTAAACCATATTAATTGACCAAGACTTGTTACCTACTGATTTTAAATTAGATACATGATATGAACTCAGAATCCCAAATAATTTATAAACTATGTGAAAATGACCAAAATGCCCCTTCGGTGCATAGTTTGGTCATAAAAGACAAATTATACATATAATTGACATCCTACTGATATTAGATCATAAATAAATAGTTTTTTTCAGAATAATTATAATTATAACATTTAATTATATTCAAGTTCCTTTTATACGGTATGAAATTACCAAAATGCCCTTATGAGGCATAGTTTCGTTTAAGAACCTTGACGAGCATATAAGTTGACATCTTACTGATATTACAGCTTAATTAAAGTATAATGGCATATAGAACTTGTCCATGACTTATCTGGTTACCCGATAGCATATTTAATTGGTTAGCTTATGCCATAATCAAGACTAGAGCCTTCCGGTAAATGCTATCTGCACTTAGCTCATTTTGAAAACGGCTGGGTTATAATCTTGCATTTTAAACAAGGCTAATTCAGGTAAATACTCTGGACCCATTTTTCCCTATATGGGCTTGGGATACGGTAAATTATAACCGCTTGGTCGGAAATGGGATCAATCGAATGCCGGATTGTGGCTAGTAAATCCGCATATTCCGTTTTAATCAGTTTTGTTTGATAACCTAAACATCGGGGGTCAAATTATCGTGTCCTGGATATCCTAGGCTCATTACATAGATAATGGCCACGACCTTAGCGCGGGGTGTAGGCATACACCTGACAAACGCTCAAATGAAAATTACCCAAGACGTTGGGGATAACTCCTCTGTGAGTTCTAAGTGGTGTGTATTTAATCATGTCTCGGTCTCTGTATTGGGCCCTGGATGTATGGACAAACATGTGAATCTGTTAACAAGGTTACAAAGTAACTTTTCCAAGTTATAAAAGATTTGTGCCCTATGCACTTAAATCTAATTTCTAAAATGTTTTAAAAATGAGTCAGTCGGGTGTATTTACCAACGAAAGCTGACGTATTTTTAAAAGATTAAGCTTGCAGGTACAATACGAAATAGGCCGAAAGTTGCTCGGTAGTGAAATAAGAGGATCTTGCAAATCCTTAGATCTACCCTAAAGTCTGTTTATATTCTTTCTTTGTACATTTTATGACCCGCCTGTGGATCTTCTATTACGAGCCTGTATATTATTTTGTATTTCGAACATTCGGTTTGTAACAGTAATTTTACTCCAAGACTTCCGTTGTGCCGTGTTTAATTGACAATGATGTTATTGTAGGTCCCCTAGTCCTTATGGATCTTGACAGAATCGTCTATCCAATCTAGAGTGTGGAATCCCCTAGATCAGATTTCATAAAAACAAGAACACGAACAAGAACAATTTCGTTTAAACAGTCTTCTATTGATTATCCAACACAAAGTGTTTACAACCAATTCAAGACTCTCTAGAAATCTCTCAGCTACTCTCTGTAGATTTCTCACACTCCTCTCTGATCAATTGTCCAACCTAAAACCCTAATGCACAACATGTATATATACTACATCTTTACATACTAGGCTTTATACTGGGCTAGGCCATTCTCCAAGCCCATTACTACTCTAAACTAGCTAAACACAAATGCTAAGCCCAATACAAAATATCCAAAGGCTAAACTATTAAACTATTAAGCTGTTGTCACCAATATGCATTAACAGACTCCCCCTTGACAATAGCTTCATAGTGTAACTTTGTCTTCAAACATCTTGTGATCTTTTGGTCTTTGGATAACTTCAGCTCCACAAAGATTCTGACATTTACAGACTCCCCCCTAAGCTGATGCTTCCAATCACCAAAACTTTAAACTAGCATTTTCTGGTTAAGCTCTTATATCTTCAACTTCCTCTAAGCCTCCCTTTGCAATACAGTAGAAGGATCCTACCATGTACCTTCACACATTCTGCACTTCACTCTTAATATGTACTGTACTTGTATTCTGCACTTCATTTTGATAACTGCATCAATCTATTTAGAAACACAAGCAAGTAACTCGAAAAAAACCATTAGTTCTTTTACACATTAAAGATAAACCAATATTTTATCTTATCATGCAAAAACAAACACTTTATCAGTTCAAACTGGGAGACTTTAAAAAACAAATCTTTTTATATTTTTGTATTTTCTGAAAACAAATAACTAACAAGAAAATAAACACTCTATTTTTGTGAGTATCACCGGTAAGAAGATCATATCAGCAATATCAAACTGTTTTCACACTATCTTATTATTTTATATGCAATATTCATGAAAATCAGTTCAAGACGATTGCCAGTATTGTTTATCCACTTAAACAAAATACATGAACATTTCAAGTACCATTACCTCGTGAATAGGTTAGTTAATTTATACTGATATATTAGTGTGTCCCACTTCAGGACATAACCCCGCGATCAAGGTATGCACAAAAATTCATCGTAGTAGGTGAATATACCAAAATTCATCCTTTTGAATTACAACGTTAGATAATTGGTGATCAGGTCAGTACTTCCGTACAGCAAAGAGACCAATATCCAACGAGGGCTAGGACAAATACCAATTTTTTGTACGATTAATGCAATTTACACGTTTGAATGACTCTCTAGGAGAGCTTCTTCAATTTTTGGGATTTGACATTTTTAACTCTTTTAAGATATCCTGGTTGTGCTTAGGTCAGCATATATCTGGATGCAGCAGAAGGACAACCTTGATACCCCGGATGAAAAACGATATAAAGACCTAAAATCTCAGATTTTGGCAATCTATCAATGCAAGATTTAAGGTTATAAAACCATACGCCACTGATATGTTACCCACTCATACACAGTTTCTTATATTTGTATCACAAAGGTAAGTTGATTATTTCATGCCTTTTGCCTACTGGTACGCCATATGATGAAGCTGCTATCACACTTAAGCAATTTAGTTTTAATTTCTGTGTGACAGTCTAACTTGCTGATGTACTATCATTTCTTCTTTTTCACACAGTGAAAACTCGTTTTTTGATTTTCTGAAAAACTATACACTTTTAAACTTACTCCTCCTAAACTCACGCACTAACTAAAACTCTTTTTGGCTTAGGGAATTTCTCCCCCTAAATTTTTGTTTTTATGGAGTAAAGTTTTAAAAACAGAAATTTAAACAAAAACAGACTCCCACTTTAACCTGACAAGTAGGTTTTTCATTGTTAGTAGACATTTTCTATCACAGAAGTAAATAATTCGTTACCATATGTAACCTAATATTCACCTCAGATGATTGACAGAAACACTGCTGAACACATCAAAAGTCCTTCTTGGTCATCCTGCACACACTCAATAACTTAGTTAGACTGGGGGACCCAAGCCTTAAAGGTCTTGGGTCGTCCAGATTCATCAACCACTGGAACATCAATCCAATATCCATCACACCCTACCGGTGTCTTGGATGTCTTCCTAGCTGTTGAACAAAATTTTTACGTTCCACGTGACCTTTGATCACAAGAATTCCAATAAACTCTTGGATATTTCGACCAATGAAAATTATTTTCTCGAAACCTTCTTTTCCCATTATTATAATCTGATCTTTGAAAAAAATTTGGATTGTTTTGAACATTCGAGTTACTAAAACCCCTATATTCGTTTCTTCTTTGAACATTTCGATTACCAGCAGTCTGGTATCGATTTTGATATCCAAAATTTTTCCTTGTAATACAATTTGATTGTCCATTAACATGACTTGATTTAGGAGAAAATTTTCTTGGACTATCAAATCTTCTTGATGTAGAAGATTTAGGTTGAAATCTCGGTTGATTTGTCTGAAAACTGGATTTAACATTTTTATTTGAACCAACCTAATTTCCATCCTTAACCTCAACCTCAGTCTCCACTTGCTTACCATTTTTAAAAGGACAACAACTAGCCACATGCCCTTTGTTGTGACATTTAAAACAGGATCTCTTCTTAATAGTTTTCTTTCTGTTAGATCCCTTTTTAAATGATTTGACTGTTTTGTCTTTAGTATCCTCATCCACTTTATGAGGTGTAATATTAGACCTAACTGATTCTTTCAAAGAACCTGGACTATCAGGTATGTCAACAGTTATCGGATCCACTACAGCTGGTGTAGTAGGCACAAAATCTGTTAGCTCTTCTTCATTTGGTAAAAAGGAGAAATCCTTATCCTCAGAAGATGGAGCTTTACTAAACACCACTCCTGTTTTATCACTACTCCTTTTCAAACTTTTCTGAATTTGAGTCCTGACTACCGAGGATTCTCCAAATTTGTCTAACTTTTGATGAAATTCAACAATTTTGGCCTGTGCACCAGCCAATTCTGTGCACTTTTCAGAAAGCTGTTAGTCTTATCCTTCATAGTTTCACGAGCTAAATCAATGATATGTAATAGTTCATTGACTTTGCTAGTCAAACTGATGATTTATTGTTCATTTGAATTGAGTGTATTTAAAAAATTTGACTCCCTTTTACTCAAAAGAACATTTGACTCTTTCAGTTTTTCTAATTCAACTAACAGAATTTTGTTTTGCTCCGATAATTTGTCAATTGTCCCCTGTAGTTCAGTGCAATTATGACGAGTATGACTTACAGATTGAAATTGTACCTGTACCTTTGCTGTAATCTCATCTGTATCATCCATTCACACTACAGCTTTTGTATCCTTGGCTTCCATTCTCTCCTTCTCAGCTTCCTTCTTCTCTTCTATCTTAGTAGCTTCTTCACCAATCTTCACAGCTGCAGTCTTACTCAACATGTACTTTGTCTTGAAGTACTCTGGTAACGTTTATCTAAAGCTTCCCACAGCTCTCTAGACGATCCATACCTATTACAAATGTTTTTCATATCAGCTGGCAAGGACATCTTTATCGCTGCGAAAACCTTCTTCTCAGCATCATACATCTGTTTCTCAGAGTCTTCCATCTTATCATATGAAAGTACCATTATTCTTCCATTAACTCGACGTGTGGGAGCAATGTACCCATCGATCATACAATTCCACATCTTAGTATCTTTACTTAGAACCGAAGCCGCAAACTTCTTCTTCCAGTCCACATACTGTTTAGCATTCATTAGCTTTGGCCAGCTTTTAACACCCTCACTTAGATTGTTCAATTTGCCCATCTTTAACACGCAGCTAACAGTTTAAATGGATTTTGGTATACCTGTGTCAAAATCCAAATCGAACCCGCAGCTTATCGTAACCAAACCGTTAAAAACGTTCAGAAATTTGTCCGAAAAGTGTGATTACCAAATTGTACTCTTAGACTCGTCTCGACGATATGAATCCAATGATATATATTGTCCGATAGTGATTTTAGGATTTTCCGTGCCTTTTTTTGCCCTAAAAATCACACGAGTCTATTTGTCCAATCGGTTCGTCAAGATTGTCTATGGATCAATTTCGATGTCCGAAAACGTTTAACTCCAGTTACGTCAGCTGGTTAACTTTCCACCTTTTTCTGAGTAACTCAAAAGAGTGTAAAATCCGAAATGGAAACGCTGATTAACAATCCGAGATGAAAATCCGGAACAGTAATCCAAGTTGACAATCCGAAGTGATGATCCGGAATAGTGATCCGAGATGAAATCCGGAATGCACAATTCTTATCCGGAATAGACTACACTGATCCGAGATGGAATCCGGAATAGTCCTTATCCGAGATGAAATCCGGAATGCACTTCTGATCCGAAATTCAATCCGAAATAGCTTCTAATCCGAATTTCAGTCCGAAATAGAATCCGAAATGGCCTTTTCTGATCCGAATTGCAAGTCTGATGATCCAAAATGCAGATTCTGATCCGAAATGCAGATTTTGATCCGAAATTCAAGTCTTCAATCCGAATTACTATGCTTTTTAATCAGGAATGCAAGTCTTTAATCCGAATTGCTTGCTGTTAATCCGAAATACCTGCAAAAAATCCAAAATACCTGCAAAACCCCTAAAACAGCCGTCAAAAACTCCAAAACAGCCTCCAAAACACCCAAAAATCCAATTTTTCTGCTGTCACGATTCTGAACCGAGCAATAATCAAGAGCCGAATGCTCTAACACCAATTGTAGGTCCCTTAGTCCTTATGGATCTTGACAGAATCGTCTATCCAATCTAGAGTGCGGAATCCCCTAGATCAGATTTCACAAAAACAAGAACATGAACAAGAACAATTTCGTTTAAACAGTCTTCTATTGATTATCCAACACAAAGTGTTTACAACCAATTCAAGACTCTCTAGAAATCTCTCAGCCACTCTCTGTAGATTTCTCACACTCCTCTTTGATCAACTGTCCAAGCTAAAACCCTAATGCACCACATGTATATATACTACATGTTTACATACTACGCTTTATACTGGGCTAGGCCATTCTCCAAGCCCATTACTACTCTAAACTAGCTAAACACAAATGCTAAGCCCAATACAAAATATCCAAAGACTATTAAACTATTAAGCTGTTGTCACCAATATGCACTAACAGTTATCAACTGACGTCACGATACTCCCCACTCAGGCCCACCGGTGTATGGATTTGGGTTGGAAATCCGGGGTGTGACAGCATTCTTGATCAAAATCAGATTTATCTTTTATCAAACCAGTACCCATTTCTAGTTTCATGGTGTAAACATATTAATCAAGTTAATAGTTTACTAATAAATGATTAATTATGGGGTTTACTCAACTTGTCCTAACTAACCATTTACTAATCATCCAAGATAAACAATCATAATCAAGAATCCAACATCAATGAACCAAGTTTGCCATATGATCATCAAGATTCAAACATGAACAAGTTGCCTAAGCTTCATTTTAATATGATAATAAACTAAATTTTGATCATAAAACAAGTGTTTTCATAACATTCATAACAATATTACATAAACATCAGCTCAATGCTTGTAAATGTGCTAAAATGTATATTAAGAACAAGAAATCAAACCATAAAAAGCAAGGATTTGATGGATTGGATGAATGGTAAGCTTCTTGCAACCTTGAGGCTTGAAACCGTCCTAACCAGAAAGCTCTCGGACCTCAGAAATCGCCCAGAAACTTGGAAAATTACCCAATGTTTCGATCAGTAGCATTTGCTCTGTTTTATACACAAATTCATATTTGTGCACGGCCGTGCACATCAGCATGACGTCACTGCAGGACATGGGCAGACAAGTGGACATTGGGCGGCAAAGTCTTCAGATGTGCACGGTCGTGCACTTGGGTCGCACGGCCGTGCAAGGTCTTCAGATTACATGTTGATCAGCATCAAGTCACGCACGGTCGGGCACTTGGGTCGCACGGCCGTGCATGCCGAGAAATGAGCTGCACTGCCTCGCACACAATCAGTGCTTCCGAGATCGCAAGTCACGCACGGTCGTGCCAATGGGTTCCACGGCCGTGCATGAGCTGTAACGTCAACAGAATCTGCAGAATTCATCCGGAACGTTCGTTAATCCCACTTTTTCTCCAGCTTTGTCTGTGGTACGCCGTTTTGGACCTGAAAATATAAGATTGACCTGAAAATAACGGGGGCAAATAGGGAACTAAATTATGTATATTTTAACGTATATCAATGAATGAGGCATATGAGTTATGGAGTTCGGTATGGAGTTAGATTAGGGTTTCAAGATAGTATGAAAGTATGTATATTGCAAGAAAATACACCTTGTCTAAAATCACTTATTATGGACACTATTTTAGTCATGTTTTCATGGTTACCGATTAACCCATTAAAATCCATAGTTTGAGGAACTTTGACCAAGATGAAAATGACCCTAATGCATAACATTCGACCATGAGTTTGGTTGACCCTAATGCATAACATTCGACCATGAGTTTGGTTGGTGTTATGATTCGGTTCTAAGGTATACATACATACATACATACATACATACATACATACATACATACATACATACGTACATACATACGTACATACATACGTACATACATACGTACATACATACGTACATACATACATACATACATACATACATACATACATACATACATACATACATACATAAGTATATATGTATACACATATATATATAAGTAATTTGTCCAAGTCATATATTGTCATGCATGGAGGTAGGATGAATTCCATCCATTCAACCTCATTTTATGGATTCACCAAAGCACAAAATCATCAACTAAATTGATGTTTTTGGTTGGTCATGAATAAGATTAAAATAAATTCTCTAATCCACCAAGTAACCAAGGGAACTCAAACTAGACTAGTGCATCCCAATCATGGTAAATGTTTGGAGACTTGGTATAGTTTAGACACTTTGTTACTAATAAGTGTACATTACTAATAAGTGTACTTAGTGGTTTAACAGGATTGGATTGAATGCGTTTGCACCTTAAACTTTGTCGATTGATACCTCAACTCAAGCCCCACAACATGCAAGTTAGTTGGGAAAAAGGTTTGGTTCATGTTCATCTAAGAAAGGTGTTGAAAATGTTAATGAGTTGAAAATCTACAAAATAGAATTTAAATCCAACTTTGGACCTCAAATGTGGTGATGTTCCAATTTAGTTTGCCATGGTTAACTTATGGAAACATTCCTAGAGGTTATCCATGTGGAATAGAAAAAGAAAACCAGAAAAAATGAAGAAGAAAGTGAGTTGAAATCTCACTTAGACACTTGAAACATTCTGCCCAAACTTGGAGATTTCTTGATGACTTTGGAGTGTTTGAGAGTAATTTGGAGTTGCATAAAGTGAAAATGTGTTAGAGGAGGCTTGGTTTTATAGGGGAAAATTGGGGTTTAAGTTTTAAGGAGGTTGGAATGTGATTGAAGATAAAAGGAGGTGGAAAAGGGTGAACCCCGATTATGGAGCTGTGGATTGACATTGGTCGCGCCACGCGACCAGCACCACTTTCCCCGTCGCGTGGCATGACGGGAGCTATTTTCCAACTTTGAGATATGTTCACTTTTAGTCCCTTCACTTTGTTAGGTTATATATTATTGGTTCAAGATTGTTTCTTCCAACATTAGTAGGAAAGAAGAAGGTTATTGTGTCTCATCTTTTATGTAGACGATGTTATTTTCATGGGAGAATGGTCTCGAAATAACGTTTGAATTGTAGTTGTATGCTAGACGGTTTTTATCTTGCTCTAGGTCTTAGATTGAACCTTCATAATTTTTTCCTATATGAGCAGGATGGAAGATAGTGAGGTTTTTAATTGTGCTACTATCACCAAATGTAATCCGGTAATATACCGTTCATTTACTTAGAGGTTCCTGATAGGAAATATATCGGTAGAATAAAGAGTTGGGACCAGTTATTAAGAAATCCAATCAAAGGTTCTAAATGGCGAGGAAAATGGTTTGGGCTAAATGGGAGTTGATCATGCCTGACAATAAAAAGGGAGGTTGGAAGTCTTTAGAGTTTTAACTAGGCTCTGTTACAAAAATGGATATGGCGGCTCATCTCTAGGAGAGATGATTCATGGATGCACATTATTAAATCGATTCATTGTGATAAAGCAGGGGTTATCGATGGGTTGAGGGACTGATAACTCTATCGGGTTGTGGAACAACATTATAAAGTCTTATAGGGTGTTGAATGATAAAGGTATAGTTTCTTGGTCTACCTTAAAGAAAAAAGTGGGTAATGGGGAAGAAATGATGCTTTGGAAAGAACCGTCATTGAGAGATGACCCATTGAGGGTTAACTTTCCTAGAATTTTCAGTTGGAAATTCGATTAGCTCAAGGCTAGGGGTAGAAGGGTGGAGGTGGGGTTGGATGCGGCCAGTTAAGGGAGGTCAAGAGTTGGAGCAACTTGATGAATTGATGCATTTTATTGTCTAATTTGATTTTCGGATTGGTGGAAGATAGATGGGTTTTGGGATTTTTGATGTGAAGGATTTTTTTTCTTAGTTTAGAGTATTCGAAGGCTAATTGATAGCATGTCTTTACCAGATGGGCCTAGAGAGACTAGATGGAATAAAACGGTTCTTATTAAAGTTAATATTTTGGGTTGGCGGGTTTTATTGAGTTGGTTGCCAAGTAGAATAAATTTAGTAGATAAGGACTTTGGTGTTCCAAGTGTGTTGTGTCGATTTGTGATTTGTCGGGGGAGTCTTTGAATCATTTATTTGGTAATTGTGAAGTAGTCAATTACGTGTGGGAGTGATTTTTAGATTTCGTCCCTTACTTTGTTTATTCTAATGGAGCTTATTACTTGGCTGGATTTGAGATGGCTGCCTAAAAAAGAAGCTTTTTTTAGAAAGCGTTATTCTTAGTACTTGATGGGTTATTTGGTGGCTTCGTAATTACACGATGTTTGTTTCTAAGGAGGAGCCAAGAGTTTATTCTTAATTTTTCTTTCCTGTGGATCATGAACATATGTAGATAAATTAATGTTAGTTGGACATGATCGTTACAAAACATGCTCATATTTGTGTAACGTTTTTTTTTATGCTAGCTATTTGCTGGCAGTTTATTTATAATATTTGGTTGCTTAAAAATAGGCTCGTTTAGGTTGGTAAACCGACTTGAGCTTGATAAATAAAGTTTGGTAGACGGGCTTGTTTATTAAAGAAAATACTATATAATAAAAATAGAAAATGGGTGACAAATGTCATTAATTGAGTCATTTACTTTTTGATTTTGTCACCGTTCTCTAGTACTTTGTTATATTTATCTTTTTAACTAGAGATAATTATTATATATAAATATTAATAATAATAATAACAAACAAATAGAATAAACAACAAATTTAGAAGATAATTCTCAAATAATATATTAGATTCATCACATATCTATATTTTCGTATAAATGTTCAAAGATATATTAGAAAATTTTTTAATTTCACATAAAATTATTTACAAATTAATTAAAGAAAATTCATTATATTGTCGGTATAACTATATATAGAGTGAATTACAAATTTTGTCCTGTATTTATATAATTAATTCTAAGCGGTGTCATTTACATTAAAATTGATACATTTTATACTTTATATTTGGGATTGTTGCACGGTTTGTCCTTTAGCACAACTCAGTTTGTTTTTAGCGTTACATGAGATCATGTGCAGGTCCCTACTTTTGTAATTGTACCTATTTAATTAAATAATATGTAAATAAAAAATCAAAAAGTTAAAAAATATATAAACCCAAAACACTATCTCTCTCTACCCAATTCTCGTCCGAGTTTTTAGGAGCCATCGCCACCGCATCATTCTCACCGAAGCGTTCAGGAACCACTGTAGTTTTCACTAGGTAACCTTCCGGCGCCGTGATTCCACCTTCTACGATCTCCTACCCAAAGGATCTGTTGAATCTATACATGAGAATCAAAGAATTTTGAGAGGTAAACGTAGAGGTGAATGGAATTTGACTAATTGAGAGTCGGTATTGAACGATTGTGAAGATAGAGGTGGGTTTTGGTCGGAGAGTGGGAGGAAAGAGATAACACAACTTCAATTTCCAACATCCACAACTCCTCGGGTCTGCATTTCCAATTGTCCCCGAAACGTTCTCCTTCTTAAACTCTCCATACTAACGACGAAACAGACAACGAAGAGAGAAAAGGATTACTTGCTTTCAGATCTATGTTGTTACGCTGGCTTATGAAGATATTTTCAGATCCGAAGAAAAAGGGAGAACAAAATATTATTTTCTTTAAATCTTTTTTTAACCCACGTACGGTCAGAAAAAAATAAATTACACACACCAACGTTGTGTTATAGTTGTATTGTTAATTCATTATATATATATATATATATATATATATATATATATATAAGTGTGTATAAAGGTTGGACTTTTTGCAGTGATCCAAAATAGAGTATATAGAGAGAAGATAAAAGGAGAGAGAAGACGAGGGGAGAGAGGAGACTATAAAAAAATATATGGTCAATGGTTAAGAAGTCCGTTCCGGGTTTGGTGCTGGCTATATAGTCAAGGGTTATATATGTGGTGAAGGGTGATGTGCAGGTGGTTGGTGTTGTGGGTGGTAAAGGCTGATTCCAGATTTGAACATGATGGTGAAGGGTAATGGCTGTGGGAGGTGATAGATGGTGGCTGGGATAGTAAGAGAGGAGAAAGAGGTTGTTATTAGAGAGAGAAAGGGTAAGTGAGTTTTATTCATTTTTTTATAAATTATTTACTTGTTATAATGGAAAAGACAATATGTTAAATAAAAGTTTTTTAAATAAATAAGTATTTTTTTATTTAAAAGTTTTATCAAGTTTAAAATTATGTTTGTTAAAATTTTAAAAAAGAAAAAAATGATGATAATTGTTTTTTGAGCTGTTTCTTAAAAAAATCAAATATTTAATGTGGTTAGATGGTAAGGATAGTAAAAATACAATATGTTAAATAAAAAAATATAGGTTGTATTAAAAAATCAAAGTTAATCCTTAGCCAAAAAAATGTTTTAAAGATTAACTTAACAAGTTTTGCAATTGTCATGTCAATGTTCATTTTTTAAAATGCATATATGCCGACGGTTGTGTATGTTAAAAATTAAGCTATGTTTTATTCTTTTAGTATAATACACAAGTTTATTGAATCGTGCAGTACATATGTTTTTTAAAGCATAACTTTTTTTATTATTATTTATATAACATTATATTTGTCAACCTGTGTAATATACGGAATTATAACCTATTTTATTATTTATAAAAAAGTTATACATATCTTATGCAAATCTATATCTTCAAGGTCTTATTTGTTTTGCTACTATTCTCATGTTTTTAAGTTAACACTCTTACAAGAATAAAACTTTTCCAAGTTGGTGGTATCTCCGTTTTAAAAGACTTATACTAACAGGTTGATTTATACTACAAATGATTTAAAAATAAAAATATAAGAAACCATTATAGAGTGATAAATGTCTAAGAAGAAATAAAGTAGGAAAAATAATTTTGTCAAAGAGAATAAAAAGATTATGTACATGCGAGTCATATGCTATCTCTCCCCCCCCCCCCCATTTTTTTAAACGTCTGTAACTTTTTTATACATCATTTGTTTTTTTTAAATTATACGATAAAATCAAGATTTTTTATCTTTAATATGAGTACGTTATTGTTTATAGTTTAAAAAAAAATCGAAAACCTAGTTGAGTATTACACAATGGACATAACATAAAACACAATGAGAAAACCCCGTTGCGTATTATACAATAAACATAACATAAAGAATAATGAGTATTAAACAAAAAACACAATGGAAAGTAGACCTAAAAAAACATAACCGATAACAACAGATAAAAGACACAATAGACATCAGACTAAACACGATGGACATAACGTAAAACACAATGAGTATCAAACTAAAAAACAATGGAAAGTAGACTAAAAACACTATTGATAACAACAGATAAAAGACGAAAGGGACAACAGAGCAAAAGACAATGAACAACAGATTAAAACACAATTGACAACGATACAAATATACAATAGATTAAAACACAATGAACAACAAATTAAAACACAATGGACAATAAAAAAACACAATGAACACTATATTAAAACACAATCCATAGCAGAACTAACACAGTGATCATAATATATAACACAATGTAAGAAAAAAAAAATAACACAATCTTCATTGTGTCATACATTGTGTTATAGGTTCTGATAAAAACGCAATGAACATAACCCAAATTAACATTGTGTTATAAGTTTTGATAATAACACAATGTTTAGAAATCTTAGTAAAAAACGTAAGGATCAAATCCTAGTTGAAAGACACAATGATCAGAACCTTTAATACAATACGAAGAAAACTCAGTAAAATAAATTATTTTAGTTTTATTTTTATAAAACAATATTATACTCGTATTAAAAATAAAAAAAACGCTCGTTGTTGTGGTGAATTTTTTTAAAAACAAATATCGTATTATGGACATTTTAAATTGATGCGGAAATTGACATGTGTGTTGCATGTGGCGATGAAAAATCAATTAATATAGGATTCTTTTTATGCTCCTCCATTCTTTTTACATCCCTTCACACACATAGAAGCAAATTAACCGACCATGTATACTCTTCTTCATTTCTAGTGATTGACTATTTGAGTGTCATAGAAAACTAGAAATCATCGTTAATTATGTTTAGAAAACATCTCGCACTGTCAATAAGGTCTTATACAGGAAAAAAATGTACTTCATTAGGTGGGACAATAAAAATAATGACTACCTTTACATAAGTAAATCTTTTAGATAATTTCATCTTAACCATGTCTAGATGCGGTCCAAAAATGTTGGAATATTTCAAGTAGAGATGTAAAACAGTTAAGCATAATCAAAGTTAAAATAGTTCCAGAACTCAATTTAAAGCATATGGTTAAGGCTCAAGCCCGACCCATCACCCATGGGTAATTTTACAAGCTCGAGTTTGGATTATTGAATTTAGGGAGATCTCCTGCTCATGCATGATTCGCTTCGAGCCTTATGTTTAAAGCTCGAGCTCGACCTATGAATAGGATTAGCAACTTGAGTTCGACAATGATTGATTCATTTGATGTTTAAATTTTTATTATTATTTACAAACACACATATAATCCCATCCGCTTTATGAAATCGACATTGAACCGGTTTTTTATCTTCTCTTTTAGATATTTTGTGGCATCATTGAACTCTTTTAATTCGTGTTTGTCGTTATGTTCTAAGTCATTACTAAGGCTTTTTTATTTACAAACATGCCATCTACACATGGAAATATTGGTAGAATAGTGATCAATTATGGACCAGGTGTGATAATAGCTTGGTAGTTGGATGTAGATATTTAGGTGTGATAATAGCTTGGTTGTTGGATGTAGATATTATCATGGCCGGTTTATGAAAGTGTAGAAGAAGGAGACTATTTTCTTTTAGATATTATCAGGGCACATTTTTTTCTAGGGCCAAAAATTTTAAATTTATAATAGCGGAATTCTATTGACATACTAGTCAATTTATTCGTACATTTTGCTTTTTCAATGCGGATCGTATAGGTTTATACGTGTCTTTTAGGTTGAAAGGTAAATAGTTAAATCTGCATGTGTCAGTTCTTGTCTGGCGGCTGGCTGGACCTATACGGGTCGTATTGCTTTGGTTTTTTTTACAATTTTTTGTTTACATTTAATCATAGTTTTAACAAAGTTAAATAAAAGACTTCTTTTATTTTTTAAACAAAAACATTTTTTAAAATTTATCATGTAGTATAGGTTTGGTACATGTTTATTATACTATACTGTCTATGTTATAACAATGTTATATACTAACCTATTTTTACATATTTTTGTATATATTTAATCATAGTTTTAGCAAAGTTTAATAAAAGAATTCTTTTATTTTTTTAACAAAAAACATTTTTTTTAAACCTATACGAGACCTTTACTACAGTTATAGTTTATTATAATATACTATACTTATACTATTGTATTTATGTTATAATACGACATGTAACGGCAAAATACGTCAAGTAATGATACTGTACGATGCGTATACATACAACAGGACACGTTAGAGAACAAGTGGATTTCAAACAAAATTACATTTAATCATAGAATACGATACCACACGGAACCAAACGTCACCAACACGGCACGTATAGAGCATATACTTCATAAAACAACACGTAATAACAAAATACGGCCCATATACGCACCGAATAGGCAAAACCTAAAATTATGAAATTTTGATTTTACCCCTGTACGCATCGTGTAGGTCAAAATTGGCTCGTATAGTACCATTATACGACTCGTATAGACCTATACGATTCGTATAGACCCCCTGATTTCTAAAAAACAAGAGGTTAATTGATTAATCCGGGGGTCTATACGTTATCTAGACCCCCTGATTTATCAATTAACCCCTTGTTTTTTTTTGAGAATTCAGGGAGTCTATACGGATGGTATAGGTCTATACGAGTCGTATTAGCCTACTATACGTGAATGTTCAAAATCCATTGAAATTAAAAACGCCAAAAGATTGGAAGTATTGCCTTCACAACGTAAATTTTGACCAAAGCATGGTGTACAAGGATCTTATGCACAATTTTACTAGTTCATGTTCATCATCTTTAACCAATTTCACAAAATTTCACACTAGATCAATCTCATTAAACACATATTCACTATAAGCAACATCATACATGATCATTACACTAATTCTTCACATTCATCATCATCATCATCATCACATCATAACTACTACAAGTGGGTTTTCCATCAAAGCATCAAAGTAACCAGAATTTCAAGCATGATTCTTATTGATTATCATTCTAATTTCATATAAATTCTTGGATTTCTTAGAAACCCATTTCATACAAAACCATCAAAACATAAAATTCTTCTTACCGTGTGTTTAGTGTGCTTAGATGATCAAGAATTTAAGACATGCATGAGATTTAATCAAGATAACTTCTTCAATTTTGTTGATTTTATGATGACAAGGGGTTTCCTCCTTCTTCCTCTAGCCCCTGTCGAACACACACACCTGAGATGTGTGTGTGTGTGTGTGTGTTTGTGTTTGTTTTCCCTTTTATCATTCTATTTTTCAGTTGTGTCACTTTTGGCCCCTTTATGTTTAGTGTTTATATTTTATGGCCTATTGCTTTCTCTTTTAGTTACACTTTACTAATTTACTAACTAGGTTCATAATTCTAATTATAAGTATACATACATAGGGAATTTGGGGTGTTACAAGTCCACCCTCCTTCAGGAAGGTTTCATCCCCGAAACCTGAATACATACCGAATAAAGTCGGGTAGAACCTTCGCATTTCATTCTCTGATTCCCAAGTGAGATTCGATCCCATCTTGTGTTACCATTGAACTAAGACTTGCTTAACTTCCTTGTTACGAAGGGTTTTTACCTTGGAATCTTTTATGGCTACCGGTCTTTCAATATAATTCATTCTTTCGTCCACCTCAATGTCTTCAAATGGTATATGATCCGTTTCATCTTTAAGGCACTTTCGTAATTGTGACACGTGAAATGTGTTGTGAATGCCATCTAATGTTGGGGGTAGTTCTAACCGATATGCAACTTTCCCAATACGAGCTAAAATTTTAAACGGCCCAATATATCGAGGACCCAACTTTCCTCGTTTACGGAATCGAATTACGCCTTTCCATGGGGAGACTTTCAATAATACTCGGTCTCCTACTTGGAATTTAATAGGACGTCTCCTTTTTTCCGCATAGGACTTTTGTCGATCTTGCGCCGCTTTTAATCGAGCTCGTACTAGATCAATCTTTTTATTAGTTCTTGCTACCACATTCTTGGGAGCGAGTTCTCTTTGTCCCACTTCCCCCTAACAAACTGGAGTTCTACATCTTCTCCCATATAACATTTCATATGGCGCCATTTGAATACTACTTTGATAGCTATTGTTGTATGAGAACTCCACTAGTGGTAAATGGTCATCCCAGTTTCCCCCAAAATCTAATACACATGCTCTTAGCATATCAACCAATGTTTGTATGGTTCTTTCTGATTGGCCATCCACTTGAGGATGATATGCTGTACTTAAGTGTAGCTTGGTACCCATATTTTCATGAAACTTTTTCTAATAACGAGAAATAAACCTGGCGTCATGATCCGAAACAAAGGACACATGCACTCCATGGCGAGAAACTATTTCATTGACATATATTTCCGCCATTCTTTCTAAAGAGTAAGTCTCCCGTATAGGTAAGAAATGAGCACTTTTCATGAGACGATCGGCAATAACCCAGATAGTGTCATGACCCTTCTTCGTTTTGGGAAGTTTGCTTACCACATCCATGTTCACGTTTTCCCACTTCCATACCGGAATCTCCAACGGTTGGAGTTTCCCTTACGGCTTTTGATGTTCCGCCTTCACTTGTGAGCATGTTAAACATTTGGATACATACTTGACAATGTCGCGTTTCATTCCTGGCCAACAATAATTTTCCTTCAAATCCCGATACATTTTGATGGCTCCCGAATGAACCGAGTAGCGGGACTTGTGCACTTCTTCTAGTAATAGAATCTTTATATCACGATAGCATCGTATCTAAGTCCGACCATACCTTGTCTTAATTCCACTTGCGTTCGTTTCGCTTGTCGACAAACCCTTTCATCCTTTCTCTTTTGGATTATTCACATTCATTGACTTAGTTTGGGCTTATTTTATTGCTTCGATAAGGATAGATGTGACTATTATTCTTATCGACTTTACTCGGATAGGCGGCGGATATTCCCTTCGACTTAAAGCGTCTACTACGACATTGGCTTTACCTGGATGGTAAAGAATGTCGCAATCATAATCTTTAATCAATTCTAGCCATCTTCGGTGTCTCATATTAAGGTCTTTTTGTTCAAAGAATAATTTGAGACTCTTGTGATATAAATAGATTGTACATTTCGTTCCGTACAAATAGTGTCTCCAAATTTTCAACTCAAAAACCATGGCTGCTAACTCTAAATCCTGAGTCGGATAATTGTCTTCATGTTGTCTAAGTTGTCTTGAAGCATAGGCAATGACCTTGCCTTGTTGCATTAAGACACACCCCAACCCTTGGTGTGATGCATCCGTGTATACCACTAAATCTTCCTTTCCTTTTGGTAAGGTCAACACCGGAGAACTCGACAATTTTCCTTTCAGCATTTGGAAAGCCTCCTCTTTTTCATGACCCCATGAAAACTTCTCTTCTTTCTTCGTTAATCTAGTTATAGGCAGGGCTATTTTAGAGAAGTCTTGAATGAACCTCCTATAATAGCCAGCTAAACCTAGAAAACTTCGTACTTCATTAACATTCTTTGGAGGCAACCAATTAATCACAGCTTCTACTTTAGACGGATCTACTGAAATTCCTTTCTCATTAATCACATGACCTAAGAATTGCACCTCTCTGAGCCAAAATGCACATTTGGAAAACTTAGCATATAATCTTTCCTTACGGAGTGTCTCGAGTACTACTCGTAAGTGATGAGCGTGTTCGAGTTCGTTTTGTGAGTATACTAAAATATCATCTATAAACACTATGACAAATTTGTCCAACATATTTCGGCATACTCTATTCATTAATTCATAAATGCGACCGGGGCGTTAGTTAACCCAAAAGACATTACTAAAAACTCATAATGTCCGTATCGAGTTCTAAACGCAGTCTTAGCTACATCTTCTTCCCTTACCCGTAACTGGTGATATCCCAAACGCAAGTCAATTTTTGAAAACCAACTTGCTCCTTGTAATTGATCGAAAAGATCATCAATTCTCGGTAAGGGATATCGGTTTCTCAACGTGAGTTTATTGAGCTCATGATAGTCGATGCACATGCGCATCGAACCATCCTTCTTCTTTACAAACAGGACAAGTGCTCCCCAAGGGGATACACTGGGACGTATAAAACCGTTGTCAAGGAGCTCTTGTAATTGGACCATTATTCTCGTACTTCAGCGGGTGCTAACCAATAAGGAGCTTTGGCTACCGGTTTGGCATTTGATTCCAATTCGATTCGAAATTCTACTTCTCGTTCAGGTGGTAATCCTTTTAATTCATCTGGAAACACATCCGGATATTCATTCACAATTCTTGTACCATCTATTCTTGGGGTATCTTGTTTAGTATCGACAACATAGGCTAAGAAGGCCTTACTTCCATTTCTTACATGTTTAACTGCTTCGACAATGGTACAAAATTTAGTTTCTACCATTAGTTCCCCATATATACTTACTTGCATCCCTTTAGGAGATATAACACGAATAACTTTGCTTTCACATAAAATTTCTGCGTGGTGTCGGGATAGCCAATCCATGCCCACCACTACTTTGAATTCTCCCAAAACCATGGGAATAAGATTAATGTCAAATTCTTCGTCTTCTATGGTGAGTTTACAATTCCTACATATCTCATGTAGTAAATAACTTTTGCAATCGGCTATTTCTACTTCTAAAGGTATGGGCTTTGTTTCTATCACAAATGAAGGGGGATGTATAATTTCACTTGAAACAAATGACCTACTAGCTCCTGTATCAAACAATACATATGTAGGTATAGAATTTAGCATAAATATATCTGACACAGCATTCGGTTGAGACCTTGCCTCTTCTGCTGAAATTTGAAACATTCTTCCTTTGGCTTTGACATTCTCTTCTTTCTTTCCTCCTTTCTTCATCCCTTGTTTGAGTTTCGGACACTCGACTTTCACATGACCTGATTCGTTACAGTTGTAACACACTCTTTTGGGATTAGGCAATTGTAGTATGGATGCCTTTCTTGGCCATAGTTATAGCATCCCCTTTTTCCTATGAAACATTCACCCGAATGAAGTTTTCCATATGTCTTGCATCGTGGAAATCCTCCTTTAACAACTTCCTTCTTACCATGATCATGAATCTTGGGCTATTTAGGGGTGCATTGGTTTGATCCCTTTTCGATTTGCCTCTTCTCCCCTGCTCTTCTTGTCTTTTTAATTCAGTCTCTCTATCCCTTTCCAATTAATGAGCTCATTCAGGGTTTCACATTTAGAAGGAGTAATGAACTCACGGTACTCAGCTTTTAACATATCATGGTAACGATTAATTTTCATCCTTTCCGTTCTTGTGAATTCCTTGCAAAACTTCATCTTATTGAGGAAAATGTTTGTGATTTCATCGATATTCTCATTCTTTTGTCGAAGGCGAAGAAAGTCTTCTTGAATACGGTTTACAACCGATTGCGGACAATGATACTTCATAAAGGGTTCTTTGAACTCTTGCCATGTGAGGGTTTGGAGTTTATCCTCACCGATTTCTTTACTATATGCATCCCACCAATCTTTAGCTTGTTTTTGAAGTTGTCCTGTGGCGAACATAACTTGGTCTTCCTTCTCATAATGACTTCGAATGAATACCCTTCTATGTTGGAGATCCACTTTTGACATTCTATGGGGTCAATTTCTCCATTATAAGATGAGGGTTTACATGCCATGAATTCATTGTATGTGCATCGTCGTGCTTCCTTCTTGCTTTGGACCCTGCTTATCATCTCCTTTAGTTCATCCATCTTACTTGACATCATGGTTTCTACTATGCTTAACACTTGGCTTTCTACTTCTTGAGCTATACGAGGAAGATTTGTATCAAGCGTCTTCCCTACTTCTTCCGCAATCAACTTACTTAATTCATCTTGAGTTATCTGTTTTGTAGCACTTGGACTTCCTTCGTCAGTCATCTTTATCTACAATTTCATTCTTACGTTAGTTGATATATTATTTATTTCTTTCATCATTCTATTATAATGTTCTTTCAGCATATCATTCCCATAAATTATGGGCTCACATAATTCTTATCACAAACATTCTCAAAGTACTATCGAAACGTACTTTCATCTATACATATAACTTAGTTTGATCAGTTATTTCATCGAAACGTACTTTCATTTATTTATACGTTCACTATTGATATTTAGTTTAATCATTTTATAACCATGGTTTCATTAGCATTATTGTGCCCTTTTTGAGTTTAACGAAGGTTTTAGACAGGTTTTGGAGTCTTGGCACAACAAAATAACAAAATTGCCAAAGTTATTCGGGGAGTGGCGTCGGCGACGACCATAAGCTGCGTCGCCGACGGGACCTTAATTTAGGCGTCGCTAAGGTTGTGATGTAGATAGTAGGTTAATGCGTCGGAAGTCAGGGGTGGCGTCACCAACGCCACAAGGGACCGTCGCCGACGCCCCATCTGATCTGCAGACGCTGCATAGCTCTAACAGCTTAAAAATCCATTTTCGAACCCCATTTTGACCCCTTATTAGTCTCGTATCATCCCATAACATTCCGTAACATTCTTACTCAAGTTGTTCTATCAAGACTCTCACAATTCACTTCCGTTTGCAAATTTAAAAGCCTAAACATTAAAAAAATTCAAAAGGGTACTTACTAGATTGCGTCTCGGAACGAACACATACTTGCGTGAGCTTTCGGTTTGAGTTCAGGTACCCTAGTTTAGATACTCAAATCCCTCAAACCTTGGCTCTGATACCAACTTGAAATGTTCAAAATCCATTAAAATTAAAAACGCCAAAAGATTGGAAGTATTACCTTCACAATGTAAATTTTGACCAAAATACCCTTATATCTAGTTATAAGGATTTTCATCATTCAAGTCTTTTTAATAACATCAGACCAACTATCACCACAAGCAACAATTTTTAAGTACTTACAAAAGACATAAAATATAATTTATGTTTACAAACCCCAAAACCTTGTTTTTGACCCGTTTGACATAAAATATAATCGGAAGCGCATAAAGAGCATTAAGATGTGTTCGTCCCAAACTCGCCAATCCTAGACATGTGATTTACCTATCATTCACATTACAAAAGCACAATTAGTAAGTACTTATCAAAATCAATTAATCTACATTGTTGATATTATCTATTCATATTGACCCGTTAGTATGATATACTCTTATAACATACTTTATGTATTCAATTCATTCGTTTCACAATTCGACTTAACAGGTTACCTTCCACCCGTTCCATTTGCATGCTAATATTCATCCTTCTTCCATTCTATTTGTTTTGGATCAATATCCAAACATTCTCATAAATTATTAACTTGGATTGTTTGACCCATTCATATCAAATCTACATGACGACCATTTCATTCTTATACTAATTCATTCATCTTAGTTCTATTCACAATAAATCATATCATATCCAAAACAATTATCCATAACTTCTATTCATTCTCATCCGTTAGTAACGGGTTTAAACGTATCCATCACTTTCTCATTCCTAACGATTACTTCAAGCTCAACTCATCAACTTACTATATATATACTATCGCTTTCAATTAGAAGCAATATAATGAAATATCATCTTGAATTATAGTAAAATAGACGAAGTTCATACGAACTTACCTTTATCTTTCTTTGTTTACGACTGGATTGGTTCGTGCTCTCTTCCTTTACTCCTACAATTTCATACCCATATTTCCAATTCCATGTTTCTATCTCATATATACATTACATAGAGGGCCAACTAATCATTATTTTTCCTATTTAAATCATTTAACTTCATAATAATATGGATTCATCATCTTTACATAAAAACTATTACTCAAGGCATTTCATCAAACACTTGGTACACGTACAATAAACAAAGCATGGTGTACAAGGATCTTATGCACAATCTTACTAGTTCATGTTAAAATCATCATCTTTAACCAATTTCACAAAACTTTCACACTAGATCAATCTCATTAAACACATATTCACTATAAGCAACATCATACATGATCATTACACTAATTTTTCACATTCATCATCATCATCGTCATCATCACATCATAACTACTGCAAGTGGGTTTTTCATCAAAGCATCAAAGTAACCAGAATTTCAAGCATGATTCTTATTGATTATCATTCTAATTTCATATAAATTCATGGATTTCTTAGAAACCCATTTCATACAAAACCATCAAACCATAAAATTCTTCTTACCGTGTGTTTAGTGTGCTTAGATGATCAAGAATTTAAGACATGCATGAGATTTAATCAAGATAACTTCTTCAATTTTTTTGATTTTATGATGACAAGGGGTTTCCCCCATCTTCCTCTAGCCCCTGTCGAACACACACACCTGAGATGTGTGTGTGCTTGTGTTTGTTTTCCCTTTTATCATTCTATTTTCCAGTTGTGTCACTTTTGGCCCCTTTATTTAGTGTTTATCTTTTTATGGCCTTCTGCTTTCTATTTTAGTTACACTTTACTAATTTACTAACTAGGTTCATAATTCTAATTCTAAGTATACATACATAGGGAATTTGGGGTGTTACAATACGACCTAATTTTGACCTATGCGATCCGTATAGGGGTAAAATCAAATTTTCATAATTATAGGTTTTTCTTTTTCGTTGCGTATACATGTCGTATTTTGACGTATTTTTTCATTGCGTGTCATTTTATGAACAATACCTTCTATACATGTCGTTCCCGGTGACGTTTGGTTCAATGTGGTATCGTATTCTATGATTACGTGTAATTTTGTTGTAATCCACTTGTACTCTAGCGTGTCGTGTTGTATGTATACACGTCGTACGGTATAATTAATTGATGTATTTTGTCGTTAAATCTCATATTATGACGTATATTGTCAATATGTTCGGTACTATCGTATATATTTGTAAGACCCTAACACGCTTAAACCGACAAGACGCAGTGAAAATATGTACCACAAAATTTCTTTTATTAAAAACATTCCAACATGATTGAAAGTCCTTTATATGGTGAGTCTTTAACGAAAATTACATTTTTCGTTTCATTTGATACATAAAACATACCATACTATCTACGAGACCACACATTCCCGTTCAATCCGTGTTATGACTCGATCTTCAACCGCTTAAGTCTCGTGATAACCCTACCTCGTAATTCTGTGCAACCTGCATTCACCATATACGTTCACATTATTAGTACTTGGGGCATTGCATAATCTAAAGTGTATAGCTAAAGGATCACGTCGCGTTTTATCCTAATGTAGATTCCATCTAGTTATCATTCTGAATTCGAGAATTTCATCTCAGAGTCTAACCTTCGATAAGCATACAATTATATACTTGCACTTCATTTCATTCTCAAAAACAATTCCGTTAACATCATAAGTTCTTATATATTAACACCATATTTATCTTCGTACAAGTCTCATTCATTGGAAACGTATAATGTAATAACTGTCACACCCCGACCCGCAACGGAAATAAAAGTCGGGGCATAATTGGGTTATCACCAAAGCTCATGACATTTACTAATAAGTTTCATATTTATTAAATTGAAATTAAAACTTCAAATATTCAAACACAATGAGTCATACAAGCACAAATAAAACCAAAACATTGTTCAAAACATAATAGTTTTGTTTAATCTTCTAAGGCCCTTCCTATGTGTTTCTTTCTTTAGCTTGTTCACCTGTATCATGCGTAAAACAAAAGATTTGGGTCAACAAAAGTTGGCGAGTGAATCTAAGTAAAACATTTTAACTTTTGTTATACTAGTTGTTTAAATAAAAATTTGTGCATGAATCATAAGTGAGCATAAGTATATATATAAACCATCACAAACCAAATAATATCCACAATGAACAAATGACATGATGAATGATAAACTTGAGATCAAGGCTCAATCAAACGGAGCCGATCTAATGAGGCACCTATGCTCAACTCATATCCCATGAGGAACTGATGAGCCTAATGAATGATTGCACTGAAATGTTAAAATGTAACCACACATAACCACACAAACAAATATACCCATTGGATCACGAAATGATGTTAGCACAAATGTTTAAATAAAACATGTACAACACATGATACACCTAAAACATGATTAAAAGGGGAATTTGTAGAGATTCACTTACAGTGGGTGCATTTCCTGATTGGCAAAAGATGCGCACAAATTTAGGATTTTGAACGATGAATGAAGTACTAACCTAAAATAATAATACGATAATTCGATAAATATAAACATATTAGTATTTTGGTTTAGTACTTTTTATTAGATTTTTGGTTGATTATAGTATTTTTTATTAAGAATTAAATCATTGGGAATTATATTTTCTTTTTAATTATTTTAATTGATTTAACCCAAAAGTGATAATGTATATTTGATAAAAAAATAAAATAAAATTAATATTAAAAAAATATTGTCAGGTCTGACATGACCTGACCGGTTCGTTGACTATTTGACTGCGTGTGATGGGGCTCGAACTCGCGACCTCTTGTTCACGTGCACGCAACTCTTCCAACTGAGCTATGTGTCTAACCCATTTGATTCATGATTTTATTATACTTTTATACCGTTTAGATTTTATAAAATTACTTTAATTAAAAAGATTTTTTTTTAAATCAATCGAGTGTGCAGCTCGAACCCGGGATCTCTGTGCACCCAGCCCAACCACTTGGGCTGGGTGTCTAACCCGACTAATACCCCATTCTTATTTCTTTTATATACAACTGAAACTCGTCTTCTTCACTAGTTTTAACTCTGAACTAGAACTTGGTTAATATATATATATATATATATATATATATATATATATATATATATATATATATATATATATATATATTGTTTTTAAATAGTTCTGGTTTTACTGATGGATCCTAAATAATATAAACATGATATATGAGGAGCTTAGGGGTTCATACCAATGTGAAGAACGGTGTGCGGTTTTCCGACGACCAGCTCCGGCGAGTGCAGACCGAGTTTTCAACCGAAATAGAGAGAAGATTGAGAGTTAGGCAGGAGGTTCCTTGGGAAGATTTGGACGTGTTTGGAACTGAATCACCAAGGGTATTTATAGGCTAAGTAAAGGGTAATCATCTGATTCGGTTTCGAGTTTGGTTTTAAAATCTCAATGATTTCGTTTCGGTTATTATTTACTCAATTTAATTTTTTCCGGTACAAAAACAGGATTGTCGGTTTCGCGAGTTAATTAAGTTTCAAATTGTTCCGGCGGTTATAGATGTGAAACTTGATTTGCAGGTTTTACTGCTGGTCTTGATAAAATTTATTGTTTCAGATTTTGAACACTAAAGTGTGTGAGGTGTAGTGGTGTTATGTGCGTGTGTATATGCGGGAGACCCAGTTTCGAAACCCGGTTCTCTCCTTTATTTTTGTTTTATTATTTTTAGGTTTATTCTAATTCACATACTATTATTATTTATAATTTTTTTATTCTACAACCTTTATTAATAGTAAAAGGAAACTGATACTAAAAATATACGTAACGAACATATGAACAATTTTGTGATTGACAAACGAAGCGGGTTTTTGACACCCGTTTTACATGGATGTTACAGTATCCCCTACTTTTTGAAATTTCGTCCCGAAATTTAAGTAGTAGCTGCAACTTGAAAAAGATGTGGAGATTTTTAACGCATTGAATCTTCACGTTCCCAAGTAAACTCAGGTCCACGTTTTGACTCCCAACGTACCCTGACTATTGGAATACGACTTCGCCTCAAACGCTTTTTACCGAAGTCCATGATTTCTACTGGTCTTTCAACGAAGTGCATTGATTCATCAATTTGAATATCTTCTAAAGGAATATGGAGATTTTCGTCGGCGAGGAACTTTTTCAAGTTTGATACGTGAAATGTGGGATGAATTCTGCTGAGTTCTTATGTTTAGGTCAAGCTTGTATGCTACAGGACCTACCCTTTCAAGTATCTTGAATGGTCCCACATAGCGTGGTGCTAGCTTGCCCTTTTGAACAAAACGAATCACTCCCTTCCACGGTGATACTTTCAAAAGTACTCGATCATCAACACAAAACTCCAAAGGTTTTTGTCGTTTATCAGCGTAACTCTTTTGACGACTTCGAGCTGCTAGAAGATTATTTCAGATTTGAAGAATTTTATCAGTCGTTTCCTGAATTAATTCAGGTCCTGTGATTTGCGCTTCACCAATTTCGTGCCAACATACAGGTGACTGGCATTTACGACCATATAAAGCTTCAAAAGGAGCCATACCGATGCTTGAATGATAGCTATTGTTGTACGAAAATTCAACTAACGGTAGGTGAGTGTCCCATTTACCTTTGAAGTCTATAACACATGCTCACAACATGTCTTCAAGGGTTTGTATGGTGCGCTCAGATTGACCATCAGTTTGAGGGTGAAAGGCAGTGCTGAGATCTAGACGTGTACCCAAAGCGGATTGTACAACTTGCCATGTTCGTGAAGTAAATCGACCGTCTTGATCTGAAATGATACTTAAGGGTACACCATGATGACTTACAATTTCATTGATATAGATACGAGCTAACTTCTCGTTCTTGAAGTCCTCGCGAATTGGAATGAAATGAGCTGATTTGGAGAGACGATCAATGATAACCCAAATGGTGTCATACCCACTGGAGGTGCGAGGTAACCCGGTAATGAAATCCATGGTTATGTTTTCCCACTTCTAGACAGGTATTTTGGGTTGGACAAGAAGTCCTGAAGGTCTTTGATGTTCAGCTTTCACTTTGGAACATGTAAGGCATTTGGAAACGAATATAGCGATATCCTTCTTCATGCCAGGCCACCAGTAGGAGTATCGTAGATCTTGATACATTTTATCGACTCCTGGATGTATAGAGTATCGGGTTTTTTGTCCTCCTTCATGAGAAAAACACGGAGATCATCACGATCAGGTACCCAAATACGATTCAAGTAATAGAGAATACCATCCGATTTGGATTCTAGCTTGGTTTCAGCACCACAAGACAGCTCATTTCGTACATCATTTTCCGTGATGGAAATATGTTGAGCTGCTCTAATTCGGTTTTGAAGATCGGTCACAATTCGAGAGCAAAAAAGATGGATTGAGTTCGCATACTCCTTTCGACTGAGGGCGTCAGCCACAAGATTAGCATTGCCAGGATGATAACGAATTTCACAATCATAATCATTTAGGAGTTCGACCCATCGACGTTGCCTCATTTTCAAGTCCTTTTGATTAAAGGTATGCTGAAGACTCTTGTGATCAGTGTAGATTTCCCACTTGGTACCATAGAGGTAGTATCTCCATATCTTAAGGGCGAACACGACAACTCCAATTTCTAGGTCATGAGTGGTATAGTTCTTTTCATGAATTTTGAGTTTCCTTGAGGCATAGGCTATCACCTTTCCTCTTTGCATTAGAACACAACCTAAGCCTTGCCCTGATGCGTCGCAATATACCACAAAATCTTCGCAACCATCTGGAAGTGTGAGGATAGGTGCATCACAAAGCTTTTGCTTCAAAGTTTGGAAAGCCTCTTCTTGCTTGGGCCCCCAATTAAAGGACTTGCCCTTGTGAGTCAAGGCTGTAAGTGGAATGCGATACGAGAAAATTTTGCGATGAAACGACGATAATAGCCAGCTAGACCTAGAAACGATCTGACTTCGGTAGGAGTACGGGGCGCTTGCCACTCTTGTACCGCTTTGATCTTTGCAGGGTCGACATGAATCCCTTTGTCGTTAACGACATGGCCAAGAAATTGCACTTCTTTCAACCAAAACTCACATTTCGAAAACTTAGCATAAAGCTTTTCCGTTCTCAAGAGTGTTAGAATAAGTCGAAGATGACGCTCATGATCAGTTTTAGTCTTGGAGTAGATAAGAATGTCATCAATGAAAACTATGAAAAAACGATCAAGATAGGGTTTACACACTCTATTCATCAGATCCATGAACACTGTAGGAGCATTGGTCAAACCAAAAGGCATAACCATGAATTCATAGTGGCCATAACGAGTTCAAAATGCAGTCTTTGGAATATCTTCTTCACGCACTCTAAGTTGATGATAGCCAGAACGAAGGTTGGTCTTTGAAACACAGGTGGAACCTTGAAGTTGATCTAGAAGATCATCAATACGTGGTAATGGATAGCGATTCTTGATGGTCAGCTTGTTAAGCTCTCTGTAGTCTATGCACATACGAAAAGTTCCATCCTTCTTTTTGACAAAGAGAACAGGCGCACCCCAAGGTGACGAGCTAGGACGTATAAATCCCTTGTCAATCAACTCTTGCAGTTGACTAGCTAACTCTTGCATCTCAGATGGGGCTAACCGATAGGGAGATTTTGCGATTGGTGTAGCACCAGGTACAAGATCGATTTGAAATTCGACTTCTCGCACAGGAAGAAGTCCTGAAACGTCGTCGGGGAAAACTTGAAGAAATTATTTAACGATGGGAATATCTTCGAGCTTCCTTTCCTTGCCTTCCTTCTTGATGATATGAGCTAGAAACGCGATATAGTCTTTGCGAAGATATCTACGAGCTTGGAGGCATGACATCAATTTAAGCCCTTTAGAAGGAGTTTCACCAAAAATGCGTAAAGTTCGACCGTCAGCGAGAGGAATTCGAATAAACTTTTCGTAGCAAACAACTTCAGCATGATGCTGACTAAGCCAGTCCATACCGATGATAATATCAAAACTACCCAACTTCATAGGAATAAGATCAATTGAGAAGTCGTGGTCATTAAGAGTAAGAGTACAATTACGTATAATCGCGTCTAACGTGATAGGTTCACCATCAGCAACTTCCACCGTGAATGGTTTAGCGAGACTAACGCGTGATGAATCAAGAATGGATTCGAATTCTAAGGATACAAAACTCTTATCTGCACCAGTATCAAATAGTATCGATGCATAATTACCGTTAATAAGGAATGTACCATTGACCACATTGTTATTAGCCCTAGCTTGATTGGCGTTGATGTTGAATGCCCTTCCTCTAGCAGGTGGATTAGCTTGATTGGCTTGGTTCACCGGGTTGGCTTGAGCTTGGGCATTAATGATGTTCACCAGGCGTGGGTAGGTGTTTTGAAAATGGGTTGGATCGCCATAGTTGAAGCATGCTCTGACATGTTGCATCATTGGGTAGTTGGGTTGGTAATAGGGTTGAGCCATAGGTTGAGCAGGTGGTAAAAGTAAGGGTTGTTGATTTTGGGCTTGGCCCACCACTTGATTATTGGTTTGGGCTTGTGGTGGGTTGCGATTTGGTTTTTGGAGGATACGGCAAGTTTGAATTGTGTGACCTACATGGCCACAACGAGTGCAGTATTGGCAGGGGTTCTCTAGGGGGTGATGGTATTGACATCAGTTACATTTTGGGTGTGGACCAGTGTATGGCTTCTTGAATGGGGCCCTTGAGGGGCTACTTGTGTGATTGGGGCAGCAGTGATAGGAGAATTGGTTTGGGTAACGGCGAAAATTTTTCCCATTACGCTTCCTTTTTCCAGCAAATTTGGAAGACGATCCTGCTGGAGTTGGGTTTGAAGTTTTAGCAGGTGCCTTGTCTTTCTTCTTCTCATCCTTAAAATCGCCATTTCGTGTCACACCCCGACCCGCAGCGGAATAAGAGTCGGGGCATAACTGGTTATCACCAAAGCTCATGACATTTACTAATATGTTTCATATTTAATAAAGTCAAAGTTACATTTCCAAAAATCCAAACATGTTCATTCAATACAAAGAAAATAAACCAAACATAACAATCCCAACTCTAAATCGTTTTATTCTTCTAGTCCAAGTCCTATGTGGTCCTAGCTGCTGCTGGTTCACCTGTATCATGTGTAAAATGGGGGGTTTTTGGGTCAACATAAGTTGGCGAGTGAACCTTATTAGATAAACATTTATTAATGAATTACTTGTTAGTTTATCAATGAAAAATTGTGCATAATCATAGATGAGCAAATGTAAATAACCAAGCAGTGGCAAATAGCAGTCACAACTATAACATACAATAACATATGACAGCATACATAAACATACCAACATCATACGATAAATAACATAAATGAAACTGTGCGATCAAGGCTCAATCAAACGGAGCCGATCGTATTGCATGTACTGAAAATGAAAATGTCTGTGCGATCAAGGCTCAATCAAACAGAGCCGATCGTATGTGGGCACGCCAGGTTCAACCTCATAATGAAATGGGGAACATGCTCAACGCTCATAATGTAATGGGGAGCGGCGGCCTATGAAATTGCATGTACTGAAAATAGTAAACTTGCATCCAACAATAACTACACAACAGAAACAAACTGAATACACTAGTTCATGATATGATGTATGCACAATGGTTTAAGTATAATATATATATATCAAGACACATGATACACCCCAAAACGTGATTAAAACGGGGAATTTGTAAAGATTCACTCACATTGGGTGCGTTGGATTGGTGATGGTGATATGCGCACGAATTAGATGAGCGGAACAACGAGAATTACTAACCTAAATAATAACGGAAAAATATATTAAATGAGTGGATTTTATTAAGGATTTTAATGAAATTTTTAGATATATTTTTGTGAGTTTAAGGCTATTTTCTATCTTTAAAAATGTTATTTTTAAGTATTTTTAATTAATTTTTAAGTTAAATTAAATAAATAAAAATATAAAAAAAATTGTTTATTTTGCGTTGACCGTTGACCGTTGACCGTTGACCTGTTGACTTGTTGACCGGTTCGGTGAGGGACATGGTTTGCGCTGGGTGAGGCTCGAACCCGAGACCTCCCGTACGCGTGCACGCAGCTCTACCAACTGAGCTACGTGTCTAACCCGAAATAATCTTGTTTTTAATTATATTTATACACTTATTCAGTTTAACCGAAATTCTTTTTAATTTCAAAAACATTTTATTTCAACGGACCGGTGCTAGTGACGGGTTTCGAACGCGCGACGTATGGCTTAATGTTGCACACGGTCCACCGCTGGACTGTGTGTCTAACCTGGTTATTATCTCGGTTTTTATTATACTTAACAACTAATTGAGTTAACCCGGTTTAGTTTATAAACAAAAAGGCATTTTGTTACATAAGGAGTGCGTATAGCAGGAATCGAACTCGGGACATGGGTATGTATTTTGCGCACAGTCCACCGCTGGACTGTGTGTCTAACCCTTTCATTTTACTAGTTTTAAATATACTTATAACTTAATTAGCTTCGTCTTCTTCATTCAAATTACAGTCAACTGCTTTACTAATCCGTTCCTTGTTTTTACGATTTACAAACATTATTAAAGCTTAAATGAAATGGCAGAGACGGTAATTAGAGATGAACATACCGATGAACGGTTTATTTCAGATTTCCGGCAATGTGTCGGTCCCTGTTTTTATGCTCTTCAACTGAACAAGATAATTAATTGTTTTAATTAATCGATTGTGGAATTGAAGTGATAAACAAACGTTAACGATGTGTTTGAAGGTCCTTACCGTTTCACAGACGGAAATAAAGATTTTCAGGGGAGTTCCGGCGAACTGGAATTAGTTGAATACAGCGCCTAAATTCGATTTCAATTGAGAGGTTTAAGTTAGAAATAGTCTAATAATTGTTGAACTACAACGAATATTGAAAGATTTACCATTTGAGGATGAATACGGATTTCCGGCGACTTTTGCAGGAAATTCCGGCGAGTTGTTTTAAGCGTTCTGATGGTCTGAAAATGTGACGAAAGTGAAATGGAGTATTGTTATGACGTTTCTGAGTCGCGAGAGAAGTCTGGAATTGAAGTAATTGTGACTTGATTCATTTCGGTTCTAAAAACCGATTAATAAAGAAAATTGATGTTCAATCACTTCTGAATTGTTAACAATCATCGGTTCATCGGTTATAAAATGTGAATCAACGATTAGTCAAACGATTAGACGATTGATTTGCCGATTTCAGATTCTCAGTTGGCGCAACCGGTTTTTAACCGAGTTTGTGTATAAATCTCATTTGTTTCCTAGAGATAACAGAAAACACAAAGCGGCGGAGTGGTGTTGTGAGTGTGTGTTAAGGCGTTGGAGTGTGTCTTGGCTGACCCGGGTTTGAGTCCCGGCAGCAACATAATTTTTTTATTTATTTTGTTTTAAATTTTTATCAAATATAATTTTTATAGTTTAGTTTATTTATTAATTATGTATCGTTTTAAATCAAAATAATCATAAATATTCAACGTAACTTTTATAACTTGATATTCGATTACAAAACGGAGCGGGTTTTGAAAACCCGATTTTTACAAATGTTACAGTATCCCCTACTTTTAGGAATTTCGTCCCGAAATTTAAGTAGTTGAAGTAGTAGGAAAAAGATGCGGGTATTTTTCACGCATTGAGTCTTCACGTTCCCAAGTAAACTCAGGTCCCCGTTTCGACTCCCAGCGTACCCTAACAATTGGAATGCGACTTCGTCGTAGACGTTTCTCTCCGTAGTCCATGATCTCCACTGGTCTTTCAATAAAATGCATAGATTCATCAATCTGAATATCTTCCAGCGGAATGTGGAGGTTCTCATCAGCGAGGCACTTCTTCAAGTTCGACACGTGGAATGTGGGATGAATCCTGTTGAGTTCTTCTGGTAGGTCAAGCTTGTATGCTACAGGACCTACTCTTTCGAGTATCTTGAAAGGTCCTACGTAACGAGGTGCTAGCTTGCCCTTTTGACCAAAACGAACTACTCCCTTCCACGGTGATACTTTTAAAAGCACATGATCACCAATGTTAAACTCTAAGGGCTTCCGTCGTTTATCTGCATAACTCTTTTGACGACTTTGAGCCGCTAGAAGATTGTTTCGAATTTGATGTATCTTGTCTGTGGTTTCTTGGATCAATTCTGGACCAGTAATTTGTGCTTCCCCAATTTCGTGCCAACATACAGGAGATCGGCACTTACGACCATATAAGGCTTCAAAAGGTGCCATGCCGATGCTCGAATGATAGCTGTTGTTGTACGAAAATTCAACTAATGGTAGGTGGGCGTCCCAATTTCCCTTGAAGTCTATGACACATGCTCTAAGCATATCTTCAAGAGTTTGAATGGTGCGCTCAGACTATCCATCAGTTTGAGGATGATAGGCGGTACTGAGATCTAATCGTGTGCCCATAGCGGATTGTACTGCTTGCCATGTTCGTGAGGTGAAACGACCATCACGATCAGAAATAATACTTAACGGTACCCCATGTCGACTTACGATTTCGTTGATATAAATACGTGCAAGCTTTTCGTTCTTGAAATCTTCGCGGATAGGAATAAAGTGAGCTGATTTTGTAAGTCGGTCTATAATTACCCATATAGTGTCATACCCACCAGAAGTGCGAGGTAACCCGGTAATGAAATCCATGGTTATATTTTCCCACTTCCATACAGGTATTTCCGGTTGGACTAGAAGTCCTGAGGGTCTTTGGTGTTCAGCCTTCACCTTGGAACATGTGAGGCACTTGGAAACAAAAACGGCAATATCCTTCTTCATTCAGGCCACCAATAGGTGTATCGTAGGTCTTGATACATCTTATCGGCTCCTGGGTGTATAGAATATCGCGTTTTGTGAGCTTCATTCATAAGAGTTTCACGAAGATTGCTGTGGTTGGGAATCCAGATACGATCTAGGTAATACAGAATACCGTCTGATTTAGTTTCAATTTTTAGCTCGGCTCCACAGGACATCTCCTTTCGTACATCTTCTTCTGTTATTGAAACGTGTTGGGCTTCTCGAATTTGATCTTTAATGTCGGTTATAATTTGTGAACATAGAAGATGAAGGGAGTTCGCATAACCCTTTCGACTAAGTGCATCAGCCACCACATTTGCTTTACCAGGGTGGTATCTAATTTCACAGTCGTAATCATTCGGAAGTTCGACCCATCTTCGTTGCCTCATGTTTAACTCTTTTTGATTGAAGATATGTTGAAGACTCTTGTGGTCAATGTATATTTCACACTTAGTACCATAGAGATAATGTCTCCATATCTTAAGAGCGAATACAACGGCTCCAAGTTCTAGGTCATGAGTGGTGTAGTTCTTTTCATGAGTCTTGAGTTGTCTCGAAGCATAAGCTATGACTTTTCCTCTTTGCATAAGAACGCAGCCTAATCCTTGCCCTGACGCGTCGCAATAGACTACAAAATCATCACAACCTTCAGGAAGAGTGAGGATTGGTGCATCACAAAGTTTTTGTTTAAGAGTTTGAAAAGCTTCTTCTTGCTTGCGTCCCCATATGAAAGGTTTTCCCTTATGAGTTAAAGCCGTGAGTGGTACAGCAATGCGGGAGAAGTTTGAAATGAACCGGCGATAATATCCAGCTAGTCCAAGAAAAGATCTTACTTCAGTTGGTGTACGTGGAGCTTGCCATTCTTGAACCGCTTTGATCTTTGAAGGGTCAACATGTATTCCCTTGTCATTGACTACATGCCCGAGGAATTGCACCTCTTTTAACAAGAATTCACATTTGGAGAACTTGGCATAAAGTTTTTCCTTTTCTAGAAGTGCAAGAACGAGTCGAAGATGACGCTCATGATCAGATTTAGATTTTGAATAAATAAGAATATCGTCGATGAAGACTATAACAAATCGATCAAGATAAGGTTTGCAGACTCTGTTCATTAGGTCCATGAAGACAGCTGGTGCGTTGGTTAATCCAAATGGCATAACCATGAATTCATAGTGGCCATAACGAGTTCGAAAAGCAGTCTTAGGGACATCTTCTTCATGCACTCTAAATTGATGATAGCCAGATCGAAGATCGATTTTTGAAAAGCAGCTGGCACCTTGTAGTTGGTCAAGAAGATCATCAATGCGAGGTAAAGGATAGCGATTCTTGATTGTTAACTTGTTGAGCTCTCTGTAGTCGATGCACATACGAAACGATCCATCTTTCTTCTTTACAAAAAGGACAGGTGCACCCCAAGGTGACGAGCTAGGACGTATGAATCCCTTGTCAGTCAACTCTTGCAATTGACTGGCTAGCTCTTGCATTTCAAAGGGGGCTAACCTATAAGGAGACTTTGCAACTGGTGTAGCACCAGGTATAAGATCAATACGGAATTCGACGTCTCTAACTGGAGGAAGTCCTGAAATATCATCAGGAAAAACTTGCGGGAAGTCTTTTACTACAGGAATGTCTTCAAGTTTCTTCTCCATGGTTCCCTTTTTGATGACATGGGCTAAAAACGCGTCATAATTCTTGCGAAGATATTTTTGAGCTTGAAGACAAGACATTAAGCTGAGCCCTTTCGACGAGGTTTCTCCAATGATTCGAAGAGTCCGACCGTTTGAAAGAGGAATACGAATAAATTTTTCATGACATACAACTTCCTCCTGATGTTGACTGAGCCAATCCATACCGATTATGATGTCAAAACTTCCCAGCTTCATAGGAATGAGGTCAACTGGAAAATCGTGATCGTTTAGGGTGAGAGTAAAATTGCGTAAAATAGAGTCTAATGAAACTGGTTTCCCGTCCGCAACTTCTACCGTTATGGATTCCGTGAGCTTATCCCGATTTTTGTTTAAGATAGGTTCAAATTCTAAAGACACAAAACTTCTATCCGCACCAGTATCAAATAACATAGATGCATATCTACCATTTATAAGGAACGTACCGTTAAACCACATTGCCGTCAGCTCTGGCCTGGTTAGCATTGATATTGAAAGCTCTCCCTCTTGCAGGTGGAGGAGCTTGGTTTGCTTGATTCACCGGGTTGGCTTGGGCCTGAGCATGAATAATATTAACCAACCTTGGACAAGTGTTTCGGAAATGGCTTGGGTCGCCGCAATTGTAGCAAGCCCGCATTGGTTGACCCATAGGATAATTGGGCTGGTAATAGGTTTGGGCTAAATGTTGGGTGGGTGGTAGTAGTAAGGGTTGTTGGGCTTGGCCCATTATTTGTTGGTGGGTTTGGGTTAAAGGTTGGTGGCGGTTCGTTTGTTGAGGCATGCGACAAGTTTGAACAGTATGACCTGCGCGACCGCAGCCGGTGCAATATTGGCAAGGATGATCAGGGGAATGGTGATATTGGCAACGGTTACATTATGGTAACGGGCCAGTGTAGGGTCTTCTGTATGGTGCGGGTGAAGGAGTGACTTGAGTAATGGGTGCAGCAGGAATATGGGAGTTGGTTTGAGTAACTGCAAAATTTCTGGTGTTGCGCTTCCTCTTGTTAGCAAATTTAGAGGAAGGAATGGGGTGGTTTGAAGTTTGTCCCTCAACAAGGGCTTTCTTCTTCTCTTCTTTGAACTTCTCGTTGCGAATTCGGTTTTCGGTCAGTTCAGTTGCTAACTCCATAGCAGCTTCAAGTGTTACAGGTGAAACGCTGAGAACTGAATCTTGGATTTTCGAGGGAAGTCCTCGAATATAGTGCTCGATCAGACGATAGGTTGGGGTGAACAAATTTGGAACCATTTGGTTCAACTCCAAGAACCTCTTGTTATAGGTAGTGTGATCACCTCCTTTTGCTTTAGAGAATGAAATTCGTCCTCCAGCTTTTTAATTTCACTTCTAGGACAGAAACGCCTAGTCATGATTTCCCTTAACTCCTCCCAAGTTAAGGCCATCGCATCTTCGGTTCCCCTCTTCCCTTTCTCAGTATTCCACCAAGTGAGAGCTACCCCAAATAGTCTCCCGGTGGCGTATCGAACCTTGCGATCCTCTGGACAATCGCAGTTTAGAAAGGTGTTTTCCATCTCCCCGAACCAATGTAGGAGAGCAGTGACACCCTCGGTCCCTTCAAATTTAGGAGGATCACAAGACTTAAAATGTTTGTAAGAGCACTTGCTGGTAGGAGGGTTGTCGATGTTCTGGTCCTATTGTTGGGGAGGGTTAGTAGGATTTGTAGCAAGGGCTTGTTGTACTTGGACCACAATGTCAGGCAGTATCGTGGCCATTTGTTTCGCGATCTGAGTGGCCAAACGTTCCTGAGACCTTCCTGATCTTTTACCCCTTCGTTGCTGTCTAGACGACATCTACAGGATCATACAATGAGAAGATTGTGAGTTTATGGTGTCTTTTTAGGTGTCATGTGTCTTTAAGAAAATGAAAATAACATAAATATCAATAATGCAACTACATCCATAGGATGTCTTGGGTTCGCTCATGTTGGGCCTCAAATGTCCCCCATACCTTCACCTACATAGTCATGTGGGCCCCCATGGCTATTGGCTTGGTAGGATTCACATTAGTACTGGCAATTTAACACTCGCATCCCCCGAATGCAAACCACAAAATATGTTCATGAGATGTTTGGTCGGAACGTGTCCAGGTGTAGACACAATGACAACTCAAAGTGGGGTTAGCTCACACGACGTTTGGTATAGCATGCTTTGGCCTAATAGGTACTTCGTACTCTCATCGTTAGTCCCCAGGTAGGCAAACTGGTCCTTTATTTTGGATTTATACGAATGCCAGCCTAGACAGGACGTTCCGACTACCGGTACTGGTACCCTTCCAGTTACTACATGCCCGTCATGAGAACTCACTTTGATGAGATTTGAAAACACAAAAATCATTGTAAAAGCAATCATGATGTGGTGTGTGCTTTCATGGATGTGATATGTTATGAGTATACGATTCATGATAGGCATTATATGATAATACATACTTATGAACATGCTTGCACAATATTAAATGTAACATTTAACATAAAACATATAAACATCATGAAATTTGGCATGTAACACACAAAAATCTTATAAGTTTCTAATCGACTATAGTATAGGCTCTAAGGGTCTAATAACCTATCCTATATCCCTATAGTCATGGCTCTGATACCAATCTGTCACACCCCGACCCGCAGCGGAATAAGAGTCGGGGCATAACTGGGTTATCACCAAAGCTCATGACATTTACTAATATGTTTCATATTTAATAAAGTCAAAGTTACATTTCCAAAAATCCAAACATGTTCATTCAATACAAAGAAAATAAACCAAACATAACAATCCCACTCTAAATCGTTTTATTCTTCTAGTCCAAGTCCTATGTGGTCCTAGCTGCTGCTGGTTCACCTGTATCATGTGTAAAATGGGGGTTTTTGGGTCAACATAAGTTGGCGAGTGAACCTTATTAGATAAACATTTATTAATGAATTACTTGTTAGTTTATCAATGAAAAATTGTGCATAATCATAGATGAGCAAATGTAAATAATCAAGCAGTGGCAAATAGCAGTCACAACTATAACATACAATAACATATGACAGCATACATAAACATACCAACATCATACGATAAATAACATAAATGAAACTGTGCGATCAAGGCTCAATCAAACGGAGCCAATCGTATTGCATGTACTGAAAATGAAAATGTCTGTGCGATCAAGGCTCAATCAAACGGAGCCGATCGTATGTGGGCACGCCAGGTTCAACCTCATAATGAAATGGGGAACATGCTCAACGCTCATAATGTAATGGGGAGCGGCGGCCTATGAAATTGCATGTACTGAAAATAGTAAACTTGCATCCAACAATAACTACACAACAGAAACAAACTGAATACACTAGTTCATGATATGATGTATGCACAATGGTTTAAGTATAATATATATATCAAGACACATGATACACCCCAAAACGTGATTAAAACGGGGAATTTGTAAAGATTCACTCACATTGGGTGCGTTGGATTGGTGATGGTGATATGCGCACGAATTAGATGAGCGGAACAACGAGAATTACTAACCTAAATAATAATGGAAAAATATATTAAATGAGTGGATTTTATTAAGGATTTTAATGAAATTTTTAGATATATTTTTGTGAGTTTAAGGCTATTTTCTATCTTTAAAATGTTATTTTTAAGTATTTTTAATTAATTTTTAAGTTAAATTAAATAAATAAAAATATAAAAAAAATTGTTTATTTTGCATTGACCGTTGACCGTTGACCTGTTGACTTGTTGACCGGTTCGGTCAGGGACATGGTTTGCGCTAGGTGAAGCTCGAACTCGAGACCTCCCGTACGCGTGCACGCAGCTCTACCAACTGAGCTACGTGTCTAACCCGAAATAATCTTGTTTTTAATTATATTTATACACTTATTCAGTTTAACCGAAATTCTTTTTAATTTCAAAAATATTTTATTTCAACGGACCGTTGCTAGTGACGGGTTTCGAACGCGCGACGTATGGCTTAATGTTGCACACAGTCCACCGCTGGACTGTGTGTCTAACCTGGTTATTATCTCGGTTTTTATTATACTTAACAACTAACTGATTTAACCTGGTTTAGTTTATAAACAAAAAGGCATTTTATTACATAAGGAGTGCGTATAGCAGGAATCGAACTCGGGACATGCGTATGTATTTTGCACACAGTCCACCGCTGGACTGTGTGTCTAACCCTTTCATTTTACTAGTTTTAAATATACTTATAACTTAATTAGCTTCGTCTTCTTCATTCAAATTACAGTCAACTGCTTTACTAATCCGTTCCTTGTTTTTATGATTTACAAACATTATTAAAGCTTAAATGAAATGGCAGAGACGGTAATTAGAGATGAACATACCGATGAACGGTTTATTTCAGATTTCCGGCAATGTGTCGGTCCCTGTTTTTATGCTCTTCAACTGAACAAGATAATTAATTGTTTTGATTAATCGATTGTGGAATTGAAGTGATAAACAAACGTTAACGATGTGTTTGAAGGTCCTTACCGTTTCACAGACGGAAATAAAGATTTTCAGGGGAGTTCCGGCGAACTGGAATTAGTTGAATACAACGCCTAAATTCGATTTCAATTGAGAGGTTTAAGTTAGAAATAGTCTAATAATTGTTGAACTACAACGAATATTGAAAGATTTACCGTTTGAGGATGAATACGGTTTTCCGGCGACTTTTGCAGGAAATTCCGGCGAGTTGTTTTAAGCGTTCTGATGGTCTGAAAATGTGACGAAAGTGAAATGGAGTATTGTTATGACGTTTCTGAGTCACGAGAGAGGTCTGGAATTGAAGTAATTGTGACTTGATTCATTTCGGTTATAAAAACCGATTAATAAAGAAAATTGATGTTCAATCACTTCTGAATTGATTACAATCATCGGTTCATCGGTTATAAAATGTGAATGAACGATTAGTCAAACGATTAGACGATTGATTTGCCGATTTCAGTTTCTCAGTTGGCGCAACCGGTTTTAACCGAGTTTGTGTATAAATCTCATTTGTTTCCTAGAGATAACAGAAAACACAAAGCGGCGGAGTGGTGTTGTGAGTGTGTGTTAAGGCGTTGGAGTGTGTCTTGGCTGACCCGGGTTCGAGTCCCGGCAGCAACATAATTTTTTTATTTATTTTGTTTTAACTTTTTATCAAATATAATTTTTATAGTTTAGTTTATTTATTAATTATGTATCGTTTTAAATCAAAATAATCATAAATATTCAACGTAACTTTTATAACTTGATATTCGATTACAAAACGGAGCGGGTTTTGAAAACCCAATTTTTACAAATGTTACATTTCGAATGCGATTCTCCGTCAGTTCAGTAGCCAGTTCCAAGGCAGCTTCGAGGGTTGCAGGTGAAGTACTTAACACTGAATCTTGAATTTTCGAGGGAAGACCTCGAATGTAATGCTCGATTAGACGATAAAGAGGAGTGAACAGGTTGGGGACCATCTGATTCAACTCGAGAAACCTCTTGTTGTAAGTGGTGTGGCCTCCCTCCTTTTACTTTAATGAGTAAAACTCATCTTCCAGCTTCTTGATCTCGCTTCTTGGACATAAGCGTCTCGTCATGATTTCCCATAACTCATCCCAAGTCAAGGCCATAGCAGCTTCAGCACCTCGCTTACCCTTTTCTATGTTCCACCAGGTAAGTGCTACCCCAAACAAACGACCAGTTGCATAACGCACCTTGCGATAGTTAGGACAATTGCAATTGAGAAATGTGCTTTCCATCTACTCAAACCAACAGAGGAGAGCAGTGACACCTTCAGTCCCTTCATATTTCGGGGGATCGCAGGATTTGAAATGCTTGTAGGTACATTTTGTGGTGTTGGGAGGAGGGCTGAAGATGTTTTGCCCGTCTTGGTTGGTGGGATTAGTGGGATTGGCGGCAAGTGCTTGTTGAACTTGTACAACAATATCAGGAAATACGGCAACCATCTGTTGAGCGATGTGGGTGGCCATACGCTCGCTGAATCTTCCTGACCTTTTACCGCATCGAGAGTGTCTAACAAACATCTACAGGAAATACGAAGCGAGATTATGAACTGAACGTTCTTAGGTGTCATGTGTCGTAAAAAGGTGAAAATAACAATCAAAATAAATGAAACAAGAAATTAACTACATCCATAGGATGTCTTGGGCTTGCTTAAGATTGGGCCTCCAAATGTCTCCCGTACTTCGGCCTTGGTAGTCACGTGGGCCCCCATGACTACTAGGCTTGGTAGGGTTCACATTGGTGTTGGCCTGTTAATGCTTGCATCACCTGAATGAAAATCGTAAAACATAACTGTAAGATATAAGGTCAGAGTGTGTCCAGGTATGGACACAATGACAACTCAAAGTGGGGTTAGTTCACACGACGTTTGGTGTGGCATACTTTGGCCTAATAGGTCCTTCGTACTCTCATCGTTAGTCCCCAGGTAGGCAAACTGGTCCATTATTTGGATTTATACGAATGCCAAGCCTAGACAGGACGTTCCGACTACCGGTACTCGTAACCTTCCAATTACTACATGCTCGTCGTAGAACTCAGTTTGATGCGATTGAAAAGAAAAACATGAAAACATTGCAAAATATTTGATAAGAAATCATGAAAATTGTGAAATCGTGATGTGTGTGCTTGCGTATGCATGATGTGTTAACAACATATAAACTATAATGAACATCACATATTAGCATGTATTAGTGAGAGTGCTTGCATATATTGGTGTGTGAAAAATAAACATGAAACACATAAACATCATGAGTTTTGCATATAACACATAAAAAATTAAAATCTAATCAACTATAGTATAGGCTCTAAGGGTCTAATAACCTATCCTATATCCCTATAGTCACAAACTCTGATACCAATCCGTCATACGACGACCCGCAACGGAAATAAAAGTTGGGGCATAATTGGGTTATCACCAAAGCTCATGACATTTACTAATAAGTTTCATATTTATTAAATTGAAATTAAAACTTCAAATATTCAAACACAATGAGTCATACAAGCACAAATAAAACCAAAACATTGTACAAAACATAATAGTTTGTTTAATCTTCTAAGGCCCTTCCTATGTGTTTCTTTCTTCAGCTTGTTCACCTGTATCATGCGTAAAACAAAAGATTTGGGTCAACAAAAGTTGGCGAGTGAATCTAAGTAAAACATTTTAACATATGTTATACTAGTTGTTTAAATAAAAATTTGTGCATGAATCGTAAGTGAGCATAAGTATATATAAACCATCACAAACCAAATAATATCCACAATGAACACATGACATGATGAATGATGAACTTGAGATCAAGGCTCAATCAAACAGAGCCAATCTAATGAGGCACCTGATGCTCAACTCGTATCCCACGAGGAACTGATGGGCCTAATGAATGACTGCACTGAAATGTTAAAATGTAACCACACAAAACCACACAAACAAATATACACCTTGGATCACGAAATGATGTTAGCACAAATGTTTAAATAAAACATTTACGACACATGATACACCCCAAAACATGATTAAAAGGGGAATTTGTAGAGATTCACTCACAGTGGGTGCGTTTCCTGATTGGCGAAAGATGCGCACAAATTTAGGATTTTGAACGACGAACGAAATACTAACCTAAAATAATAATACGATAACTCGATAAATATAAACAGATTAGTATTTTGGTTTGGTAATTTTTATTAGATTTTTGGTTGATTATAGTATTTTTATTGAGAATTAAATCCTTGGGAATATATTTTCTTTTTAGTTATTTTTAATTGATTTAACACAAAAGTGATAACGTATATTTGATAAAAAATAAAATAAAAATAATATAAAAAAATATTGTCAGGTCTGACATGACCTGACCGGTTCGTTGACTATTTGACTGCGTGTGATGGGGCTGGAACTCGTGACCTCTCGTTCACGTGCACGTAGCTCTTCAACTGAGCTACGTGTCTAACCCATTTGATTCATGATTTTTATTATACTTATATACTGTTTAGATTTATACAGAATTTTAGTTAAAAAGTTTTTTTAAAAATCAATCGAACCATGTAAAGTGTGCAACTCGAACCCGGGATCTCTCCATTGATGTGCACCCAGCCCAACCAGTTGGGCTGGGTATCTAATCGGACTAATACCCCATTCTTATTTCTTTTATATACAACTGAAACTTGTCTTCTTCATTGGTTTTAACTCTGAACCAGAACTCGGTTAATATATATATATATATATATATATATATATATATATATATATATATATATATTAAATAGTTCTGGTTTTACTGATGGATCCTAAATAAATATAAACGTGATATATGAGGAGCTTAGGGGTTCATACAATGTGAAGAACGGTGTGCGGTTTTCCGACGACCAGCTCCGGCGAGTGCAGACCGAGTTTTCCGACGAAATAGAGAGAAGATTGAGAGTTTGGCAGGAGGTTCCTTGGGAAGATTTGGACAAGTTTGGAACTGAATCACCAAGGGTATTTATAGGCTGACTAAAGGGTAATCATCTGATTTGGTTTCGAGTTTGGTTTTAAAATCTCAATGATTTCGTTTCGGTTAGGATTTACTCAATTTAAGTTTTTCCGGTACAAAGACAGGATTGTCGGTTTCGCGAGTTAATTAAGTTTCAAATTGTTCCGGCGGTTACAGATGTGAAACTTGATTTGCAAGTTTTGCTGCTGGTCTTGATAAAATTTATTTGTTTCATATTTTGAACACTAAAGTGTGTGTGGTGTAGTGGTGTTATGTGCGTGTGTATATGCGGGAGACCCGGGTTCGAAACCCGGTTTTCTCCTTTATTTTTGCTTTATTATTTTTAGGTTTATTCTAATCCATATATTATTATTATTATTTATAATTTTATATTCTACAACCTTTATTAATAATAAAAGGAAACTGATACTTAAAAAAAATATACGTAACGAACATATGAACAATTTTGTGATTGACAAATGAAGCGGGTTTTTGAGACCCGTTTTACATGGATGTTACAATAACACATGTACAAAACACCTAATCCAACTCTTTCGTGTATGAAAGACCTACTACGAACATGCATACCTCCCTACCAAAACTCTTACATACGTCTTACATGTTTACATAACCATTAAACAAATCTTAAACACAACATCTATGCGTAATTTCTCATACATACTAGTCTACACGTAAATTCGTATCTAACCACGTTTAGCTATGGTTTCCACATTACACTATATCATGTACATACAATAAAAATCTTACTTGTAGGACTTAGCCATATCATATCAAAATCACATTTACATAAGTTAATGTACATACCACGTCTTTGCACATGTTCCCATAGGTTTTCCGATCTTACCCGAACCCACAAAAACTTTGTGGTAGACTTGGGGTACCTTTTGGAAGCTTATCGGGGCCTTGGAAGCAAGGAAAAGTGAGAAAAATGCGAAAAATGAGTTTCCGGCATCGGACTCGCTTAGGCAGCAAGATAGGGTGTCGGCTACAAAAGGGCTTGGCGTCGCCGACTCCCTCTACAGCTCAAAACGCTGATATCCATTTTTTGTTCATTCTGCCCACTTGTTGCATATCTCGAAAGTCCTAAGACGTGTAATAACACTATTCAAGCCCCCATATCCTACTAATACTTAACCCCAAGATCAAACCAACTACCACAACTCGCTAAGTTACTTTCAATGTTTGACCCGTTTGATCTTACTAAGCATATTCCATTACGTTGAACTATAAACAACCTACTATAACCTTTCTTACCTCGTTTACCAACATTTCATACCCATTCCTACTTGATTCCCAACATTTATATAAACAAACTTCATTTATATAATAAGAAGTGAATTTCGGAATTCACTTACCTTATGTGTCACACCCGACCCACAGCGGAATAAAAGTCGGGGCATAATTGGGTTATCACCAAAGCTCATGATATTTACTAAGAAGTTTCATCTTTATTAAATTCAAATTACAAACTTAAATATCCAAAACAAAATTCATACAATTACAAAGGAAAACAAAACTATATATTTATTCCAAAGCATTAACTTTTTATTCTTCTAGGCCATCCTAAGTGTTTCCTGTCTCGACTGGATCACCTGTATCATGTGTAAAACAGGGGAGATTTTGGGTCAACAAAAGTTGGCGAGTGAACCTTGATAAAACATTTTAACTAATTTCTTGTTTTATTTATTAAAGAAAATTCGTGCATTAATCACATGTGAGCAAACATATATATGTAAACAATCACAAACCACTTTGGATGAGTATATGACATGAATGATGAAGTATTTGAGATCAAGGCTCAATCAAACGGGGCCGATCTAATGAGGCTCCTGATGCTCAACCCGTATCCCACGGTGAACTGATGAGCCTAATGAAATGCGTGCACTGAAATGACAAATTTAATCTACATATAATTCACACAACAATCAATACACATTTGATCACGGATATGATGTATGCACAAGTGTTAAAATAAAATAAAAGAATAGCACGACACATGATACACCCCAAAAACGTGAATAAAAAGGGGAATTTGTAAGAGTTCACTCACAGTGGGTGCGTTCCTTGATAATGATGAATGCGCACGAATTTATGATTCAACCGACGAGGGAAAACTAACCTAGATAATAACGAAATAATTCGATAAATAAATAATTTTATTTGAGATTAATTAGTGCTCTTAATGAGTTTTTTAGATTTATTTTTATGAGTTTATTGCAAATTTTTAACCTTAGGAATCTTATTTTTAAGTATTTTTAAATCATTTTTCAATTTAATAAGTAAAAAAACAAGAAAACAAAATTTTAAAAAAATGTGTTGACCTTGTCAGGTCTGACCGGGTCTGACCGGTCGGATAGCATGAAATTCAGGCGACGAGTGAGGTTCGAACCCGTGACCTCCCGTATACGTGCACGCAGCTCTACCAACTGAGCTACGTGTCTAACCCGAAATATTCTCTATTTTAATTATATATATACTAACTAGCTTTAACCTTATTTAGTTTTTAATTAAAAGGATTTAATATGGCCGAAACTGGTTACAGAACCCGGACTCGAACTCGGGATCTATGGTTCGAGTGCACACAGCCCAACCAGTTGGGCTGTGTGTCTAATATGCATAAACACTGGATTATATTCATTTTATATATATACTGTGAATTGATCTGAATAACTTTAAAAAGTGTTGGCTTTATTTCAGAAAATCGGAAACATGTGCGACTCGACCTCGGGACGTGTGCTTTGTAATTGCACACAGTCCACCCCTGGACTGTGTGTCTAACCTGGTTAAATACCCGTTTTTATTTATATTAAAACACTAACTTAACTTCATCTTCTTCACCATTCAAAAATCCCGACAATTATTCCGACTGAATAAACTGATTAAATAGTTTTGATTACTGTTTTGAGCTAATAATTTATTAATTAGCAAGGAGGTTTAGATAATTATCTGTTTGGAGAACGACTATGGTTTTCTGGTTAGAAATTCCGGCGATATTCCAGCGAGTGCGAAAGTTTCCGGCGACGTGCTTTGAAAGGAATAAACTTTCAGGAAAAGAGTGCGGTTCTGAGCGAAATGTTTACAAGGAATTTGGGTGGGTATGTATAAGGTGGACAGGCTGATTGGTTTCGAATTATAGACCAAAATCACGGTCAAAGGTTTCAGTTCTCAAAAGAAACGATTTTGACTCAATTGGGTGTTAAGCAACGGTTATAACTGATGTCGAAATCAAGTTTACGCGTTTCAGTCAAGGGAAAGTAGCAACATTTGCGGAGTCTCAGTTTTTGCCGGCGATTTCGGGTTCTGAGTTTTCTGATTTACAGGTTTTGATTTTTGGTTTTACCATAAGTGTTATTTGTTTAAGTATTAAACACAAAAAATGTGTGTGGCGGTGTGGTGTGATGTGTGTGTATCTACGCGTTAGACCCGGGTTCGAGACCCGGCTACCCTGTTTTGTTTATTTGTTTTTAATTTGATTTACTTATTATTATTATTTATTAATTATCGTTTTTAAATTCTATAATATTTATTTATTATGAAATATTTAAAATAATCGGCACAATAAATACGCAACGAACTTTTAACCGAATATTTGATTATTAAACGAAGCGTGTTTTGAACCCGTTTTTCATAAATGTTACAGTGTCCCCTACTTTTAGGAATTTCATCCCGAAATTTAAGTAGTAGTGGTAACCGGAAAAAGATGCGGGTATTTTTCGCGCATTGAGTCTTCACGTTCCCAAGTAAACTCGGGTCCTCGCTTTGACTCCCAACGTACCCTGACAATTGGAATACGACTTTGCCTTAAACGCTTCTTTCCGAAATCCATGATTTTCACTGGTCTTTCAACGAAATGCATCGATTCATCGACTTGAATGTCTTCTAGGGGAATATGGAGGTTTTCATCGGCGAGGCACTTTTTCAAGTTTGATACGTGGAATGTGGGATGAATTCTGTTGAGCTCTTCTGGTAGGTCAAGCTTGTATGCTACAGGACCTACTCTTTCGAGTATCTTGAAAGGTCCTACGTAGCGTGGTGCTAGCTTGCCCTTCTGGCCAAAACGAACCACTCCCTTCCACGGTGATACTTTTAAAAGTACCTGATCACCAATGTCAAACTCCAAGGGCTTTCGTCGTTTGTCAGCATAACTCTTTTGACGACTTTGAGCCGCTAGAAGATTGTTTCGAATTTGAAGGATCTTGTCGGTTGTCTCTTGAATTAATTCTGGTCCGGTGATTTGCGCTGCCCCAATTTCGTGCCAACATACTGGAGATCGGCACTTACGACCATACAAAGCTTCGAAAGGAGCCATGCCGATACTTGTATGATAGCTATTGTTGTACGAAAACTCGACTAACGGTAGGTGAGCGTCCCAGTTCCCTTTGAAGTCTATGACACATGCTCGCAGCATGTCTTCAAGGGTTTGGATGGTGCGTTCAGATTGACCATAAATTTGAGGATGAAAAGCGGTACTGAGGTCTAATCGTGTACCCAAAGCGGTTTGTACAGCTCGCCATGTTCGTGAAGTGAAACGACCATCACGGTCTGAAATGATGCTTAATGGTACACCATGACGGCTTACGATCTCGCTGATGTAGATACGAGCTAACTTCTCGTTCTTGAAGTACTCGCGAATCGGAATGAAGTAAGATGACTTTGTAAGGCGATCGATTATTACCCATATGGTGTCATACCCACTGGAGGTGCGAGGTAACCCAGTAATGAAGTCCATGGTTATGTTTTCCCACTTCCATACAGGTATTTCGGGTTGGACTAAAAGTCCTGAAGGTCTTTGATGTTCAGCTTTGACTTTGGAGCAGGTAAGGCACTTGGAAACAAAAATAACGATATCCTTTTTCATGCCAGGCTACCAGTAGGTGTATCGTAGGTCTTGATACATCTTGTCGGCTCCTGGGTGTACAGAGTATCGTGTTTTGTGCGCCTCATTCATGAGGAAATCACGAAGGTTATCGCGATCAGGAATCCATATGCGGTTTAAATAGTATAGAATACCGTCGGATTTGGTTTCGATTTTGAGTTCAGCTCCACATGACAGCTCGTCGTGTATGTCATTTTCTGTTACAGAAACATGTTGAGCTGCCCGGATTCGATCTTTGATGTCGGTTATGATTTGCGAACATAGAAGACGAATGGAGTTCGCATAACCTTTTCGACTGAGTGCATCGGCCACCACGTTTGCCTTGCCAGGATGGTACCGAATTTCACAGTCGTAGTCGTTGAGCAGTTCGACCTATCTTCGTTGCCTCATATTCAACTCTTTCTGGTTGAAGATATGTTGGAGACTCTTGTGGTCAGTGTATATTTCACACTTGGTACCGTAGAGGTAATGTCTCCATATCTTGAGAGCGAACACAACGGCTCCAAGTTCCAGGTCGTGGGTGGTGTAATTCTTCTCGTGAACCTTGAGTTGCCTAGAGGCATAGGCTATCAATTTTCCTCTTTGCATCAATACATAGCCTAGTCCTTGCCCTGACGCGTCGCAATAAACCATGAAGTCATCGCAACCCTCAGGGAGTGTAAGGACAGGTGCGTCACAAAGCCTTTGCTTTAAAGTTTGGAAGGCCTCTTCTTGCTTAGGTCCCCAAATGAAGGGTTTTCCTTTATGAGTCAAGGCCGTGAGTGGTACAGCGATATGGGAAAAGTTGGCAATGAAGCGTCGATAGTAACCAGCCAAACCAAGAAATGACCTAACTTCAGTAGGGGTACGTGGCGCTTGCCATTCCTGTACTGCCTTGATTTTTGAAGGATCGACATGAATTCCCTTGTCATTGAAGACATGTCCAAGGAATTGTACTTCTCCTAACCAGAATTCGCATTTTGAGAACTTAGCGTAAAGCTTTTCAGTCCTTAAGAGTGTAAGGATGAGTCGAAGGTGTCGCTCATGATCGGATTTAGACTTGGAGTAGATAAGGTTGTCGTCGATGAAGACTATGACGAAACGGTCGAGGTAGGGTTTGCATACCCTATTCATTAAATCCATGAAGACAGCGGGGGCGTTGGTTAAACCGAAGGGCATGACCATGAACTCGTAATGATCATAACGAGTCCGGAAGGCGGTTTTTGGGATATCTTCTTCGTGCACTCTGAGCTGATGATAACCAGAACGAAGGTCGCTTTTTGAAAAGCAAGTGGCGACTTGAAGTTGGTCTAGGAGGTCATCAATGCTAGGCAGTGGATAGCGATTTTTAACCGTTAACTTGCTGAGTTCTCTATAATCAATGCACATGCGAAACGTTCTATCTTTCTTCTTCACAAAAAGAACAGGTGCACCCCAAGGCGATGAGCTAGGACGTATGAATCCTTTGTCAGTCAGCTCTTGCAGTTGACTGGCCAGTTCTTGCATCTCGGATGGGGCTAACCATAAGGAGATTTTGAAACCGGCGTAGCGCCAGGTACAAGATCGATGCGAAATTTAACTTCTCTCACAGGAGGAAGTCCTGAAATATCGTCGGGAAAGACTTGTGGGAATTCCTTCACAATTGGGATATCTTCGAGTTTCCTCTCCTTGTTTCCCTTCTTGAGGACGTGAGTTAGGAATGCGACATAGTTCTTGCGGAGATAACTTCGGGCTTGAAGGCAGGACATCAATTTGAGTCCTTTCGAAGGGGTTTCCCCAAAAATACGTAGTGTCTGACCGTCTTCAAGAGGAATGCGAATGAATTTTTCGTGGCACACCACTTCAGCGTGTTGCTGGCTGAGCCAGTCCATACCGATTATAACATCGAAACTTCCCAACTTCATAGGGATGAGGTCAATTGGAAAATCGTGGTCGTTTAGGGTGAGAGTACAATTGCGTATAATAGAATTTAATGAAGTGGGTTTTCCGTCAGCAACTTCCACCGTAAGAGATTCCATGAGATTAACACGAGGTTGGTCGAGGATAGGTTCGAATTCTAAGGACACAAAGCTCTTATCCGCACCAGTATCGAATAATATGGATGCATAACTATCATTGATGAGAAACGTACCGTTGACCACGTTGTTGTCAGCCCTGGGTTGGTTGGCATTGATATTGAAAGCTCTTCCTCTTGCAGGTGGAGGAGCTTGGTTAGGTTGGTTTACTGGGTTCGCTTAAGCTTGGGCATGGATGATGTTTACTAGGCGTGGACAAGTGTTCCTGAAGTGGTTTGGGTCCCCACAGTTGAAACAAGCTCGCATGGGTTGCATCATGGGGTAGTTGGGTTGGTAGTAAGGTTGGGCTGCGTGTTGTGCAGGTGATAGAAGTAAAGGTTGTTGGGCTTGACCCACCATTTGATTTTGGGTTTGAGTTTGTGGTTGACTGCGGTTCATTCGCTGAAGGGTACGACAGGTTTGGATGGTGTGACCTGCACGGCCACAACTTGTGCAATGTTGGCAGGGGTTTTCGGGAGGGTGATGGTATTGACAGCGGTTGCACTTTGGGTGTGGGCCAGTGTATGGCTTTTTGAATGGTGCGAATGGAGGAGCAACTTGGGTGATTGGTGCAGCAGTGATGGGAGGGTTGGTTTGAGTGACAGCAAAATTCTTGCCATTTCGCTTCCTCTTACCAGCAAACTTCGAGGATGAGACTGGGTGGTTTGGAGTTGGGGTCTCAATGGTTGCTTTCTTCTTCTCATCTTTGAACTTGCCGTTTCGAATGCGATTTTCAGTGAGTTCTGTAGCTAACTCCATTGCGGCTTCAAGCGTTGCAGGCGAAGTGCTTAAAACCGAATCTTGGATTTTCGAGGGGAGGCCTCGAATGTAGTGTTCGACTAAGCGGTACAAGGGGGTGAACAAATTGGGGATCATCTGGTTCAACTCAAGAAATCTCTTATTATATGAAGTGTGGTCTCCTTCCTTTTTGATTTCGCTTCTTGGACAGAAGCGTCTTGTCATGAGTTCCCTTAACTCTTCCCATGTTAAGGCCATGGCATCTTCAACTCCTCGCTTACCCTTTTCCGTGTTCCACCAGGTAAGGGCTACCCCAAACAGTCTTCCGGTCGCGTAACGTACCTTACGGTCCTCGGGACAATCGCAATTGAGGAAAGTGTTTTCCATTTCTTCAAACCAGTGAAGGAGGGCGGTAACACCTTCGGTCCCTTCATATTTTGGGGGATCGCAGGATTTGAAATGTTTGTAGGTGCACTTGGGGGTTTTGGAAGGAGGGTTGGCGACGCTCTGGTCTTCTTGGTTGGGAGGGTTGATGGGATTAGCGATGAGAGCTTGTTGAACTTGAAGCACGATGTCAGGAAGCACTGCGGCCATTTGTTTAGCAATTTGTGTGGCCAAGCGTTCGTTTGACTTTCCTGACCTTCTACCTCCACGTAGTTTCCTAGCCGACATCTACAGGAACATATATAGGCAGATTGTGAGTTTAAGAATTTCCTAGGTGTCATGTGTCGTAAAAAGAATGAAAACAACATAACTGAAAATAATTTAACTACATCCATAGGATGTCTTGGGTTTGCTCATGTTTGGGCCTCCAAATGTCCCCCATACCATTGCCTGTGTAGTCATGTGGGCCCCCATGACTATTGGGCTTGGTAGGATTCACATTGGTGTCGGCGGGTTAACACTCACACCACCCGAATGAAAATCGTAAAATATGATTGCGAGATGTATGGTAGGAGGGTGTCCAGGTGTAGACACAATGACAGCTCAAAGTGGGGTTAGTTCACACGACGTTTGGTATAGCATGCTTTGGCCTAATAGGTCCTTCGTACTCTCATCGTTAGTCCCCAGGTAGGCAAACTGGTCCTTTATTTTGGATTTATACGAATGCCAAGCATAGACAGGACGTTCCGACTACCGATACTCGTACCCTTCCAGTTACTACATGCCCGTCGTGAGAACTCACTTTGATGTGATTTGAAAAATACAAAATCATTGCAAAAGTCATGGAAATCGTGAGGTGTGTGCTCTCATAGATATGATATGTTATGAGGATATGAATTATGATGAGCATTGCATATTAACATGTACTTGTGAGCGTGCTTGCATAACATTGGGTGTGAAAATAAACATGAAACATATAATTTTGCATGTAACGCATAAAGAATTAAAATTTAATTAACTATAGTATAGGCTCTAAGGGTCTAATAACCTATCCTATATCCCTGTAGTCACAAGCTCTGATACCAATCTGTCACACCCCGACCCGCAGCGGAATAAAAGTCGGGGCATAATTGGGTTATCACCAAAGCTCATGATATTTACTAAGAAGTTTCATATTTATTGAATTCAAATTACAAACTTAAATATCCAAAACAAAATTCATACAATTACAAAGGAAAACGAAACTATATATTTATTCCAAAGCATTAACTTGTTTATTCTTCTAGGCCATCCTAAGTGTTTCCTGTCTCGACTGGATCACCTGTATCATGTGTAAAACAGGGGAGATTTTGGGTCAACAAAAGTTGGCGAGTGAACCTTGATAAAACATTTTAACTAATTTCTTGTTTTATTTATTAAAGAAAATTCATGCATTAATCACATGTGAGCAAACACATATATGTAAACAATCACAAACCACTTTGGATGAGTATATGACATGAATGATGAAGTATTTGAGATCAAGGCTCAATCAAACGGAGCCCATCTAATGAGGCTCCTGATGCTCAACCCGTATCCCACGGGGAACTGATGGGCCTAATGAAATGCGTGCACTGAAATGATAAGTTTAATCTACATATAATTCACACAACAATCAATACACATTTGATCACGGATATGATGTATGCACAAGTGTTTAAATAAAATAAAAGAATAGCACGACACATGATACACCCCAAAAGCGTGAATAAAAAGGGGAATTTGTAAGAGTTCACTCACAGTTGGTGCGTTCCATGATAATGATGAATGCGCACGAATTTATGATTCAACCGACGAGGAAAAACTAACCTAGATAATAACGAAATAATTCGATAAATAAATAATTTTATTTGAGATTAATTAGTACTCTTATTGAGATTTTTAGATTTATTTTTATGAGTTTATTGCAAATTTTTAACCTTAGGAATCTTATTTTTAAGTATTTTTAAATCATTTTTCAATTTAATAAGTAAAAAAAATAAGAAAACAAAATTTTAAAAAAATGTGTTGACCTTGTCAAGTCTGACCGGGTCTGACCGGTCGGATAGCATGAAATTCAGGCGGCGAGTGAGGTTCGAACCCGTGACCTCCCGTATACGTGCACGCAGCTCTACCAACTGAGCTACGTGTCTAACCCGAAATATTCTCTGTTCTAATTATATACATACTAACTAGCTTTAACCTTATTTAGTTTTTATCAAAAAGGATTTAATATGGCCGAAACTGGTTACAGAACCCGGACTCGAACTCGGGATCTATGGTTCGAGTGCACACAGCCCAACCAGTTGGGCTGTGTGTCTAATCTGCATAAACACTGGATTATATTCATTTTATATATATACTGTGAATTGATCTGAATAAGTTTAAAAAGTGTTGGCTTTATTTCAGAAAATCGGAAACATGTGCTACTCGAACTCGGGACGTGTGCTTTATAATTGCACACAGTCCACCGCTGGACTGTGTGTCTAACCCGGTTAAATACCCGTTTTTATTTATATTAAAACACTAAGTTAACTTCATCTTCTTCACCATTCAAAAATCCCGACAATGATTCCGACTGAATAAACTGATTAAACAGTTTTCATTACTATTTTGAGCTAATAATTTATTAATCAAGAGATAGCAAGGAGGTTTAGATAATTACCGGTTTGGAGAACGACTACGGTTTTCTGGTTAGAAATTCTGGCGATATGCCGGCGAGTGCGAAAGTTTCCGGCGACGTGCTTTGAAAGGAATAAAGTTTCAGGAAAAGAGTGCGGTTCTGAGCGAAATGTTTACAAGGAATTTGGGTGGGTATTTATAAGGTGGACAGGCTGATTGGTTTCGAATTATAGACCAAAATCACGGTCAAAGGTTTCAATTCTCAAAAGAAACGATTTTGACTCAATTGGGTGTTAAGCAACAGTTATAACTGATGTCGAAATCAAGTTTACGCGTTTCAGTCAAGGGGAAGTAGCAACATTTGCGGAGTCTCAGTTTTTGCCGGCGATTTCGGGTTCTGAGTTTTCTGATTTACAGGTTTTGATTTTTGGTTTTACCATAAGTGTTATTTGTTTAAGTATTAAACACAAAAAATGTGTCTGGCGGAGTGGTGTGATGTGTGTGTATCTACGCGTTAGACCCGGGTTCGAGACCCGGCTACCCTGTTTTGTTTATTTGTTTTTAATTTGATTTACTTATTATTATTATTTATTAATTATGGTTTTTAAATTCTATAATATTTATTTATTATGAAATATTTAAAATAATCGGCACAATAAATACGCAACGAACTTTTAACCGAATATTTGATTATTAAACGAAGCGGGTTTTGAACCCGTTTTTCATAAATGTTACATTATGCGTCCGTATTCGTATCCGTTTCCTTATCTCCTCTTGACCCGTTAGCATTTCGTTCTTGAGTCCATCTCGACATGACTCCTATTCGTTCATGTCACCACATTCATATCATAGTTAGTATTTATATTTGTTCATACAAACATTCATATTCTTTCGATTCATACATACTTGTCTTGCATTAGGCAACTACTGCATACATAAGACATATACTAATAATCACCTTGTTCTGCATTCACATAACTCAATTATCATCATGCATAACACATAAATCATCTAGCACATAACACAATAACTCTCTACTCTAACAGTCATGTCCAAAGGCCAAGCTATGATATTCATACACTATTGACTTTCAAAAGTCAACTATCCTACTTATATACTTTCAAATTATGAACATGAAACCATCTTAAAATGGTAGACAATAGTATTAACATCATACGCATTTCACGCTCATATCATATGACATATACTCCTACATGGTCACCTAGTTATATAATCATACACATACATAATCCGTTCCATCACACTAATATTTTCATCACTTCATAACTAACACCAACATCATTTGAATTTACTCTTTTCTAGGATTCTCGCACGTTCCCTATCCACTTCTTAAATCGCAATTAAGACGATCAAACAATCCACTTGTATGCATTACATCATTCAAGCATATAACACAACTCTTGAAAATACTTCTACCCAATCGCCCATTAACTACTTTCACACAAGGATTTAATCAAGAACATAAATCTCATGATATTTTACTGTTAAATAAACCATGTCCACATTCTATGCATATTCATTTGTAGTTTACATCCAACTTCATCTAATAATCCCACTTATGCATTTCATCAAACATTTAGTGTGAGCACAACTATCTAAGCATAATGTACAAGTATCATATGTCCATTCTCCTAATACTTGCTTTCATTCATCAAATATATTCAAATATTATACATACTTAATAAATAGTCAATCCATTTAACAAGAATTCATCTACTACCTCATACTACATCATGATTTGTATAAGACTTGGAAACACCCATGTCAACTTCATTTAACTAGTGGGTTTTCATCTCAACATCAATTTATTGAAATTATATACAAAATAAGTTCTATATGATGCTTCTAATACATAATCATGCTTAATTCCATACCAATTTACAGATTTGATCATAACCCATTTCTAAAAAGATCATCAAATAAGAATCTATAACTTACCAAGTGATTATTAGGGCTAGATAATCAAGAACTCGAGTTCATCCATGAATTTTAGCTTGAATCGATCTTTAATTTAGGCAAAAAGGGTCTGAATTGAAGGTTACTCTTTCTCCTTCTTGTGGGTGTCGACACACACCTCCAACACACACAGATACTAAACTTTTTAGTTATATGAAACTTAAACTTAATTTCCCACTTTTAGTCCTTCTTGTTTATTCTTTTGTCACCATTGGCACTAAGCTTTATTCTCTATTTACTTGACTAACTATTTAACTAAGTTAAATAGCTTAGTTATTTTATTTTATGCCATTACACAAAGAAACATACTAGTCAATTAAAATTCGAGTTTTTGGGGCGTTACAATATTGTACGTACGGGTCGTGTCGGTGACGCTCGATATTGTCATGTTTGTTGTTTGTAAGTGTCGTATTAGGGTGTAGATTGTATATACATGTCGTGTTATCGTGAATTATGGCCTAGTTTGTCTCTACTTGTCGTATTGTTCCGTATTATGGCGTATTATGTCTATACAGTGTCGTATTTTGGCATATATTACCAGTTACTTTACGTGTTGTATCCATTAAACAAACAAAAACACTTTAAATACATTATACAAACAAAATACCTTTAAAATTACAAATTAACCTATACGATACATATACGGGACATTTACTACACCTATATATGCTCATACGGGACCTATACCTCACATATACTATACTACGTTGTACATGGTATTCTTCAAAAAATTTAAGGAAGTTTTTATTTAGAAAAATAAATATTTTTTAGAAAACTTTGTTTAAACCATAAACAAATGTATAAAAAAACTCAACCAATACGACCCGTATAGACCTATACGACCCGTATAGGTCCAGTCAAATAGACAAGATCTGACAAATCAGTGTTTATTGGAAATTGAAAAAGCAATACAACCTGTATAGATCTATACGGCCTGCATTGAAGGTGTCGATTAAGGATTCAGGTGTGCCAATAATACGACCCTTACAATATGATATACATAATTTTCTTTTAGATAAGAGACTCTAATTAATTTTAAACCTTTTACATGAGAGAATCTAATCAATATTAAACCTCAATTTGTCTGTTAAACCCATTAACTTTGATTTAGCTTAGGCTGATACACATGAGTATTAACATATAAATAGGGTTTAACATGAGAAGTAAAGGATTTTTTTATTTTTTTTGAAAATTATTTTCTTATCTTGTCAAGCACATATTTGAGTCACAAAATCTAAAAGAAAAATCTTGTTTTTATACTGGCAGAGTAGTAAATAACGAGTTTTTTAACATTTTGCAATTAAATATTATACTTAAGTAGATGAAAGAAAATATTAAAAAAATTGTCCTTCACTTCTAATGTTAAGTCCAATTTATATGTTAAAAACATTTGTATTTGATCCATACACTAAATAATTAAACTCATTTACCTGCTTCCCGAATATTATTTAAATTACACTTTTATACCCTATTAAATAAAACTGGCAAGTGGCAACAACAAATGTAGGAACCCATTTTTCATACTCGGCTAGGAATTTTCAGTTATGTGTGGGGGCTATATATAAAACTAGTAAAATTCCCTCGCGCAGCTGCACTACGTCATGGGTATTCGGTCGGTACCGTTTCATCTTGTTACAGTGCAACTACGGTACAGGCACTCGGCATAGCAAAAAAAAAGAAAAAAGAAAAAAATAACGATGTACCAAAAAAGATTTCCAGAATACTATATAGATAATAAATTTTGCGTTCCAAAGATTATTTAGTAAAAAAACTAGGGAGATGCAATAAAAGTTGGTTCGTTACAATACCGGTGTTGGATTCATTCAATATTTAGATAAAAAATTATTTAGTTAAACAATAAAAGTTTTAAAAAAGAAAAACAAAACTAAATTTATCTTATTTACCATTTCAAAATTACTAGAGTTAATTAAAAAAACCGGGAAAAAAAGACCTATATTTTTTTACCATTAGAACCATTAAAAAAATTAAAGGAAAAAACTTATGTGCTTTCTAAGAGGTAAATTTGAACAAATGGATTTTTTTTGTGAACTTATACCTACTTTTAATTATTATAGGGAAAACCTTTTCAAGTTTTGAGAACTTAAAGAATTTGGTTTTTCCGTTTAAGTTTTGCCTCTTTTTTTATACCACTAGATTAACATGTTAGAAAAGATTGCCGAAAAAGATTAAAAAATAAAATTAAAGTGGTGTTTTTCGACCCTTTACAGCAACTGTAAAAAACTGATGATATAAGCATGACATCAACTTTTAAAACATTTACGGCTACCATAAATGAAAAAAAAAATAAACTTTTTTTTTTTGAAAAAGTTAATTTTTTAAGATTTTTGATAAAAAAAAACTTTTATGAAAAAACCTTTCGTAACGCCAAGTTTTCTAATTTCTTACAACTCGTATAACTTTTTTTTTATCCAAACCTATGTATATATATCAAAGTGGTACCCTTCTCTTCCAATCAATGAGAAGTACCATAGACCCAAGTAAACTTTTTTATGTATCTTTATATAACGTGTATAGATTGTACATATAAATGTCGACCTCGTTCAAGTTTGGTAGTTTATTTAGGTCACTTGGTGTGGGGGTTCGTCCAGGCCCGGCTTGGCCCGGCGACGCCCCTCAACACCGCCCCGTGTGGTTCGGCGTCGTCTTGAGGGGCTGCCGGGTTTCGAACCCGGGTCAGCCGGAAAACCTTAACATCAAACACTTAACCACTCCGCCACTTGATGTCTTTGTGTAATCTAGGAAACAAATAAAACATAAGTTCATCTGTGAAGTCATCTGTTTTGCGCCAAACTGAAACCGGTAATCGACTTTCAACTTTCCAGACGTTTGAGTGTTGATATTACTGGTTATAACCGATGAAAACATTACGACGCACGATCTCAATCAATTCAGCCTTTATTGAACTTGAATTCATATGATTTTCGGGTTTAATAACCGAAATCATTTACTTACTGATTTTCACCAACAATATCATCATCTCGCGACTCAAAAACACTCACAGAACCTCTAATTTCACTTTTACTCTAATTTCTGATCGTCGGAAACGCTTTCTGAACTCGCCGGACTTTCGCCGAAAAACCGTGTCTTTCATCAAAACGGTAAATTTCTCAATTCTTTCATCTTCTATCTGTTGTTAGACTGTTACTAACTCAAACCCTTCAATCAGAATCGGTCCCAGATGACGATACCGGATAATCTGCAATCGCCAGAAAACTTCTGAAAATTTCTAAATCGCGCTGTGAATCGGTATAACCATCTAAACTCTCTGATAACTCTTGTTTAGTCATTCAATTTCACAATTGGTTAATCAAAACTATTAATTGGCCCGTTCAGACGGAGTTCATAAAACAGAGCCGACGACTTCGCCGGAGTTCTGAGAAAGTTCATCTTTCCGGTACGTTCATTCCCAAAACCTTCCCTGTCCATTTCATTTTAATCAATTATATGTCCGTTAATTAAATTGAACAAGATCAGTAGAATAAATCGTTTGTCTGAGTTGTTAACGAAGAAGATAAAGTTTAGACTGTGTATATACTTAATATAAATCGGGTTATATCTCGGGTTAGACACACAGTCCAGCGGTGGACTGTGTGCATTTGAATCATAGAGTCCCGGGTTCGAGTCTGTCCTTGTTCCGATTCGTCACAATATTCAGACTTTTTATAAAACCCAAATATGGAAACTTCCAGTTAGTATATAAGAGAAATAAAAACAAGTGTTTTAACCAGGTTAGACACACAGTCCAGCGGTGGACTGTGTGCAACGTTAAACAACAGGTCCCGGGTTCGAGACCTGTTATGCACGCCGGTTCGATAGAATTAAAATCCTTTTTAAAATAAAGGAATTTTGGAATAAATTAAATAGTATATAAATATAATTAAAAACAGAAATATTTCGGGTTGGACACGTAGCTCAGTTGGTAGAGCTGCGTGCACGCGTACGGGAGGTCACAAGTTCGAACCTCACTCAGCGCAAATAAATACACGACCGAACCGGTCAACAAGTCAAAGTCAATAGTCAACGGTCAACCCAAAAAGTCAACACTTTTTTTATATTTTTATTTATTTATTTAATTTAAAAATCAATTAAAAATACTTAAAAATAATGTTTTTAAAGTTAGAAGATAGTCTTAAACTCACAAAAATATATCTAAAAATCCTATTAAAATTATTAATAAAATCCACTTATTTACCGTACCTTTTCGTTATTATTTAGGTTAGTTATTCCTCGTCGATCAATCCTCTAAACTCGTGCGCATTCAACATCATCAAACGAATGCACCCAATGTGAGTGAATCTCTACAAATTCCCGTTTTAATCACGTTTTTGGGGTGTATCATGTGTCATATTATTTATTTCATTTAAACACTTGTGCATCCATCATATCAATGATCAAATGTGTATTCAATATGTATCAACTGTTTGTGTGGTTAATGTTTAGATTAAATTTATCATTTTCAGTACATACATTATCATAGGCCGCCGCTCCCCATTACCTATGAGCGTGAGCCGTTCCCCATTACCTATGAGCGTGAACGAGGCGTTGCCAACATACGATCGGCTCCGTTTGATTGAGCCTTGATCGCACATACATTTCATCATAGGCCGTCTGTTCCCCATTACCTATGAGCGAAACCGTTCCCCATTACCTATGAGCGTGAACGTGACGTTGCCAACATTTACATTGTCATTCTTGTCATATATTCATGCAAGGTGGTTTGTTATTGTATATTTTTGTTATTGTTTGTTATTGTATGTTATTGTATGATTATTTACGTTTGCTCACATATGATTATTGCACAATTTTTCCATATTAATTATAATATGAAATCAATAATAAATGTTTTCTAACAAGGTTCACTCGCCAACTTTTGTTGACCCAAAAACCCCCATTTTTACACATGATACAGGTGATCCAGTTGCAGCAAGAAACATATAGGATGGCTTAGAAGAATAAATCGGTTTAGACTTTGGATAGTTTATTTAGTTACTTTTCTTTGTAATTGTATGAACTTGTTTGGAATATTGATGATGTAATTTTGAATTTAATAAATATGAAACATATTAGTAAACATCATGAGCTTTGGTGATAACCCAATTATGCCCCGACTCTTATTCCGCTGCGGGTCGGGGTGTGACAGATTGGTATCAGAGCCATGACTATAGAGATATAGGATAGGTTATTAGACCCTTAGAGCCTATACTATAGTTGATTAGAATTTTTAAATTATTTGTATGTTACATGCAAAATTCATGATGTTTATATGCTTTATGTTTATTGTTACATTCAATGTTATGCAAGCATGTTCATAAGTACATATTATTATACAATGCCTATCATGAATCATATTCTCATAACATATCATATCCATGAGAGCACACACCACACAATTTCCATGACTTTTGCAACGATTTTTGTATTTTCAAATCACATCAAAGTGAGTTCTCATGACGGGCATGTAGTAACTGGAAGGGTACAAGTACCGGTAGTCGGAACGTCCTGTCTAGGCTTGGCATTCGTATAAATCCAAAATAAAGGACCAATTTGCCTACCTGGGGACTAACGATGAGAGTACGAAGGACCTATTAGGCCAAAGCATGCTATACCAAACGTCGTGTGAGCTAACCCCACTTTGAGTTGTCATTGTGTCTACACCTGGACACCCTCCGACCATACATCTCGCAAACATATTTCATGGTTTTCATTCGGGTGATGCAAGTGTTAAACCGCCAACACCAATGTGAATCCTACCAAGCCAATAGTCATGGGGGCCCACATGACTATACAGGCGATGGCATGGGGGACATTGGAGGCCCAAACATGAGCAAACCCAAGAAATCCTATGGATGTAGTTGCATTATTAATGTTTATGTTATTTTTATTTTTTTTTAGACACATGACACCTAAAAAGATTCCTTAAACTCACAATATTCTTATGTATGTTCCTGTAGATGTCGGCTAGGCAGCAACGTGGGGGTAAAAGGTCAGGAAGGTCAAACGAACGCTTGGCCACCCAAATCGCAAAACAAATGGCCGCGGTGCTTCCTGACATCGTAGTTCAAGTCCAACAAGCTCTCACCGCAAATCACATCAATCCTCCCCAGCAAGAAGACCAGAACGTCGACAACCCTCCCACCAAAAAGTGCTCATACAAACATTTCAAGTCTTGCGATCCCCCGAAATTTGAAGGGACCGAAGGTGTCACTGCCCTCCTCCACTGGTTTGAGGAAATGGAAAACACCTTCCTCAACTGCGATTGTCCTGAGGATCGCAAGGTACGTTACGCAACCGGGAGACTATTTGGGGTAGCTCTTACCTGGTGGAATACTGAAAAGGGTAAGAGAGGAATCGAAGATGCAATGGCCTTAACGTGGGAGGAGTTAAGGGAAATCATGACGAGACGCTTCTGTCCAAGAAGCGAGATCAAAAAGTTAGAGGATGAATTTCATTCGTTGAAGCAAAAGGAGGGAGATCATACTTCCTACAACAAACGGTTTTTAGAGTTGAACCAAATGGTCCCTAACTTGTTCACCCCAGTTTACCGCCTAGTCGAACACTATATTCGAGGTCTCCCCTCGAAAATTCAAGACTCAGTTCTCAGCACTTCGCCTGCAACACTCGAAGCTGCTATGGAACTAGCTACCGAGCTTACCGAGAATCGTATTCGCAACGGCAAATTTAAGGACGAGAAAAAGAAAGCCCCCGTTGAGGGCCAAACTTCAAACCATTCCACCTCCTCCTCAAAGTTTGCTAATAAGAGGAAACGAAACACCAGAAACTTTGCTGTCACACAAACAAATTTCCCTATCCCTGCTGCACCCATCACTCAAGTTGCCCCCTCACCTCCACCATATAAAAGGCCATACTCCGGCCCATACCCAAAATGCAACCGTTGCCAATACCATTACTTTCCTGATCATCCCTGCCAGCATTGCACCGGCTGTGGCCGCGCAGGTCACACCATTCAAACCTGTCGCGTACTTCAGCGAACGAACCGCCATCAGCCCTCAACCCAAACCCACCATCAGATAGTGGGTCAAGCCCAACAACCTTTACTCCTACCACCTGCCCAACATGTAGCCCAATCCTACTACCAACCCAACTATCCCATGGTGCAACCTATGCGGGCTTGTTACAACTGTGGAGACCCGAACCATTTCAGGAACACCTGTCCACGCCTGGTGAATATTATCCATGCCCAAGCTCAAGCTAATCCAGTAAACCGGCTAACCAAGCTCCTCCACCTGCAAGAGGAAGAGCTTTTAACATCAACGCCAATCAAGCTAGGGCTGACAATAATGTGGTTAACGGTACGTTTCTCATCAATGGTAGTTATGCATCCATGTTATTTGATACTGGTGCGGATAAAAGTTTTGTGTCCTTAGAATTTGAACCCATTCTCAACCAAACTCGAGATAAACTCACGGAATCCATAACGGTAGAAGTTGCTGACGGAAAACCGGTCTCATTAAACTCTATTATACGCAATTGTACTCTCACCCTAAACGATCACGATTTTCCAGTTGACCTCATTCCTATGAAGTTGGGAAGTTTCGACATTATAACTGGTATGGACTGGCTCAGCCAACATCATGCTGAAGTTGTATGCCGCGAAAAGTTTATACGCATTCCTCTTACAAACGGTCAGACCCTACGAATCTTTGGAGAAACCCCTTCGAAAGGGCTCAAATTAATGTCCTGTCTTCAAGCCCGAAATATCTCCGCAAGAATTATGTCGCATTTCTAACTCATGTCGTCAAAAAGGGAACCAAGGAGAAGAAACTCGAAGACATCCCAGTAGTAAAAGATTTTCCACAAGTTTTTCCTGACGACATTTCAGGACTTCCTCCCATGAGAGAAGTCGAATTCCGCATTGATCTTATACCTGGAGCTACACCAGTTGCAAAATCTCCTTATAGGTTAGCCCCATCCGAAATGCAAGAGCTAGCCAGTCAATTGCAAGAGCTGACTGACAAAGGATTCATACGTCCTAGCTCATTGCCTTGGGGTGCACCTGTCCTTTTTGTGAAGAAGAAAGATGGAACGTTTCGCATGTGTATCGACTTCAGAGAACTCAACAAGTTAACGGTTAAGAACCGCTACCCATTACCTCGCATCGATGATCTTCTTGACCAACTTCAAGGCGCCAGCTGTTTTTCAAAAATCAACCTTCGTTCTGGTTATCATCAACTCAGAGTACATGAAGAAGACGTCCCAAAGACTGCCTTCCGAACTCGTTATGGTCATTATGAATTTATGGTCATGCCATTTGGTCTAACCAACGCTCCAGCTGTCTTCATGGATCTAATGAACATAGTCTGCAAACCCTATCTCGATCGCTTTGTTATAGTCTTCATCGACGACATTCTCATTTACTCAAAGTCTAAGTCTGATCATGAACGACACCTTCGACTCATCCTTACACTCTTAGGGAATGAAAAGCTTTACGCCAAATTCTCCAAATGCGAATTCTGGTTAAAAGAGGTACAATTCCTTGGACATGTCGTCAATGACAAGGGAATACATGTCGACCCCTCAAAGATCAAAGCAGTATAAGAATGGCAAGCGCCACGTACACCTACTGAAGTAAGATCATTTCTTGGTTTGGCTGGTTATTATCGTCGTTTCATTGCAAATTTCTCTTGTATTGCTGTACCACTCACGGCTTTAACACATAAAGGAAAACCCTTCATATGGGGACCCAAACAAGAAGAAGCCTTCCAAACCTTAAACAAAAACTCTGTGACGCACCTATCCTCACTCTTCCTGAAGGTTGTGATGACTTCGTGGTTTATTGCGATGCGTCAGGGCAAGGACTAGGCTGTGTTCTAATGCAAAGAGGAAAGGTGATAGCTTATGCTTCTAGACAACTCAAAACTCATGAGAAGAATTACACTACCCACGACCTAGAACTTGGAGCCGTTGTGTTCGCTCTTAAGATATGGAGACATTACCTCTACGGTACTAAGTGTGAAATATACACTGACCATAAGAGCCTCCAACATATCTTCAACCAAAAGGAGTTAAACATGAGGCAACGAAGATGGGTCGAACTTCTTAATGACTACGACTGTGAAATTCGGAATCATCCTGGCAAGGCAAATGTGGTGGCCGATGCGCTCAGTCGAAAGGGTTATGCGAACTCCATTCGTCTTCTATGTTCGCAAATCATAACCGACATCAAGGATCAAATTCGAGAAGCCCAACATGTTTCAGTAACGGAAAACGAAGTACGAAAGGAGCTGTCTTGTGGAGCTGAACTTAAAATTGAAACTAAATCCGACGGTATTCTGTACTATCTAGAACGCATATGGATTCCTGATCACAATAACCTTCGTGATTTCCTTATGAATGAGGCGCACAAAACACGATACTCTATACACCCAGGAGGCACAAAGTCGTCAAAAGAGTTATGCAGATAAACGACGAAAGCCTTTGGAGTTTAACATTGGTGATCATGTACTTTTAAAAGTATCATCGTGGAAGGGAGTAGTTCGTTTTGGCCAGAAGGGCAAGCTAGCACCACGCTACGTAGGACCTTTCAAGATACTCGAAAGAGTAGGACCTGTAGCATACAAGCTTGATCTACCAGAAGAACTCAACAGAATTCACCCCACATTCCACGTATCAAACTTGAAGAAGTGCCTCGCCGATGAAAACCTCCATATTCCCCTGGAAGATATTCAGATCGATGAATCTATGCATTTCATTGAAAGACCAGTAGAGATCATGGACTTCGGAGAAAAACGTTTAAGACGGAGTCGTATTCCAATTGTAAGGGTACGCTGGGAGTCGAAACGAGGACCTGAGTTTACTTGGAAACGTGAAGACTCAATGCGGGAAAAATACCCGCATCTTTTTCCTGTTACCACTACTACTTAAATTTCGGGACGAAATTTCTAAAAGTAGGGGATACTGTAACATCCGTCGAAAAACGGGTTTTCAAAACTCGCTTCGTTTATTAATCGAATAATCAGTTTCAAATTTTTGTTGCTCATTTAATGCTTATTTTAATTTTAAACAATACATAACTAATAAACATTTTAGAATATGGAAATTAAAATTTTTAGAAAATAAAAATAAAGCAATTAAAATAAAAAGGGGCTGCCGGGTTTCGAACCCGGGTCAGCCGGAAAACCTTAACATCAAACACTTAACCACTCCGCCACTTGATGTCTTTGTGTAATCTAGGAACCAAATAAAACATAAGTTCATCTGTGAAGTCATCTGTTTTGCGCCAAACTGAAACCGGTAATCGACTTTCAACTTTCCAGACGTTTGAGTGTTGATATTACTGGTTATAACCGATGAAAACATTACGACGCACGATCTCAATCAATTCAGCCTTTATTGAACTTGAATTCATATGATTTTCGGGTTTAATAACCGAAATCATTTACTTACTGATTTTCACCAACAATATCATCATCTCGCGACTCAAAAACACTCACAGAACCTCTAATTTCACTTTTACTCTAATTTCTGATCGTCGGAAACGCTTTCTGAACTCGCCGGACTTTCGCCGGAAAACCGTGTCTTTCATCAAAACGGTAAATTTCTTAATTCTTTCATCTTCTATCTGTTGTTAGACTGTTACTAACTCAAACCCTTCAATCAGAATCGGTCCCAGACGACAATACCGGATAATCTGCAATCGCCGGAAAACTTCTGAAAATTTCTAAATCGCGCTGTGAATCGGTATAACCATCTAAACTCTCTGATAACTCTTGTTTAGTCATTCAATTTCACAATTGGTTAATCAAAACTATTAATTGGCCCGTTCAGACGGAGTTCATAAAACAGAGCCGACGACTTCGCCGGAGTTCTGAGAAAGATCATCTTTCCGGTACGTTCACTCCCAAAACCTTCCCTGTCCATATCATTTTAATCAATTATATGTCCGTTAATTAAATTGAACAAGATCAGTAGAATAAATTGTTTGTCTGAGTTTTTAACGAAGAAGATGAAGTTTAGACTGTGTATATACTTAATATAAATCGGATTATATCTCGGGTTAGACACACAGTCCAGCGGTGGACTGTGTGCATTTGAATCATAGAGTCCCGGGTTCGAGTCTGTCCTTGTTCCGATTCGTCACAATATTCAGACTTTTTATAAAACCCAAATATGGAAACTTCCAGTTAGCATATAAGAGAAATAAAAACAAGTGTTTTAACCAGGTTAGACACACAATCCAGCGGTGGACTGTGTGCAACGTTAAACAACAGGTCCCGGGTTCGAGACCTGTTATGCACGCCGGTTCGATAGAATTAAAATCCTTTTTAAAATAAATGAATTTTGGAATAAATTAAATAGTATATAAATATAATTAAAAACAGAAATATTTCGGGTTAGACACGTAGCTCAGTTGGTAGAGCTGCGTGCACGCGTACAGGAGGTCATAAGTTCGAACCTCACTCAGCGCAAATAAATACACGACCGAACCGGTCAACAAGTCAAAGCCCATAGTCAACGGTCAACCCAAAAAGTCAACACTTTTTTTTATATTTTTATTTATTTAATTAATTTAAAAATCAATTAAAAATACTTAAAAATAATGTTTTTAAAGTTAGAAAATAGTCTTAAACTCACAAAAATATATCTAAAAATCCTATTAAAATTATTAATAAAATCAACTTATTTACCGTATCTTTTCGTTATTATTTAGGTTAGTTATTCCTCGTCGATCAGTCCTCTAAACTCGTGCGCATTCAACATCATCAAACGAACGCACCCAATGTGAGTGAATCTCTACAAATTCCCCGTTTTAATCACGTTTTTGGGGTGTATCATCTGTCATATTATTTATTTCATTTAAACACTTGTGCATCCATCATATCAATGATCAAATGTGTATTCAATATGTATCAACTGTTTGTGTGGTTAATGTTTAGATTAAATTTATCATTTTCAGTACATACATTATCATAGGCCGCCGCTCCCCATTACCTATGAGCGTGAGCCGTTCCCCATTACCTATGAGCGTGAACGAGGCGTTGCCAACATACGATCGGCTCCGTTTGATTGAGCCTTGATCGCACATACATTTCATCATAGGCCGTCTGTTCCCCATTACCTATGAGCGGAACCGTTCCCCATTACCTATGAGCGTGAACGTGACGTTGCCAACATTTACATTGTCATTCATGTCATATATTCATGCAAGGTGGTTTGTTATTGTATGTTTTTGTTATTGTTTGTTATTGTATGTTATTGTATGATTATTTACGTTTGCTCACATATGATTATTGCACAATTTTTCCATATTAATTATAACAAGAAATCAATAATAAATGTTTTCTAACAAGGTTCACTCGCCAACTTTTGTTGACCCAAAAACCCCCATTTTTACACATGATACAGGTGATCCAATTGCAGCAAGAAACATATAGGATGGCTTAGAAGAATAAATCGGTTTAGACTTTGGATAGTTTATTTAGTTACTTTTCTTTGTAATTGTATGAACTTGTTTGGAATATTGAGGATGTAATTTTGAATTTAATAAATATGAAACATATTAGTAAACATCATGAGCTTTGGTGATAACCCAATTATGCCCCGACTCTTATTCCGCTGCGGGTCGGGGTGTGACACCCGACGCCTTGCAATGTCAACCCTTATTGAGCTGTACTGGAATTTGATGCATTGTTGGCTTGAACCTAGGATTAATACTCATTAAAAAATAATTACTTAGTTAAACATCAGCAATGTTTTCCAGAGCTCCCTTAAAAAATAATTATGGTGGAGTAGCTCTTTATCTAGTAGGCCCGGTTCTAGCTAACATTCTAGCTCGTTGAGAGTTTTTTATTCGAGTCAAAACTCATTTAACTTCGAGCGCGAACTCTGCCAGTTCCTAACTCTATTTTTCAATCAAAAAAACTAAAAAACATCCACCAAAATAAAGAGATATATGCAATAGTATCCAACGAACAAAAGTTATGGAAACCTCTTTAATATTCGAGATAATACACCGTTTTTACTGAGGTTTAGAACAACTCCTAAAACTTTACTTACCAAAGAAAGAAAAAACAAAACTCAAAGCACCTACTTTTAAAATGGTAACTCACACGGTCTCTAATTATTATTACTAAACTACACAATTCATGTTCATCACAGGGATTAACACTCATCACTTAAAAACACAAAAGTCTTATTCAACACCATGACACCGACAGACAAATGTCCTTTCGCCCCCCAGAAAAATCCAACATACAATTCGGCCTTCCGACGCTCTTACGCGTGCAAAAGGCCGGAGAAGACTGGAGTCCGGCAGAACGGACAAGAAGTCTGTTTCGAGTGAAGCTGTTTTCCTACACAGTCGGAATGGAAGACGTGACCACACCGGCTGAGCTGGCAAAGCACGTCGTCATTATTGTAATCTTCGGAGCATATGAAGCACATCCGATCGACGGATCTATGGCGATGGTTTTGCAGATCTACGAATCGAATAATTGGAAGATCCACCAGGCAAACATCTTGTTGGTGATTCACCCGGTACCCGAACAAATATGAGATGAATTCTTTTAGAAGGATGAGGAGTTCTGACTTGATTCGGAGGATTGGAACAAGAAGACAAATGTAGAAGATAATGTTAATCATCGTTTTGGAGCTTTAGGGTTTTGAGGTATATATATATATATATATATATATATATATATATATATATATATATATATTATATGGGTTTGGTATGAATTATGAAAATGGAGTGTTTTGATGAAAAGGTGGGACGCACATGTTATGTTTATATTGGGAGAGTGTAGCTATGATTTATTATGGCCCCTGTTTGTTACGAGTCTGGTTTTGATTTTGATGTCTAAGATTTTTTTTTTATTGTTAAAGACTTTTAAGAGATGAAGTCACCGTGGCGCGCTACACACGCGGATATATATGGATGCAACCCACTTTCTCTTATATTTATTGTGAGCGGTTACGGATCCATGATTTTTTCTTACAAGGTTTAGTAAGAGTTAATTAAATTTTTTTGAAGTGGGGTTAATACGAGTCATCACCTAAGAACAAATTGTGGTCATCTTCATGCACTCTTGAAATATATACAATTCCCATGGCATTTATATATAAGTATTTGTATTGGTAATAAATGTTACAGTTAATAAATGTTTGTTTCAAGTGATTTGGTTAATATTTCTTTGTTTCTATTGCGAGGAATAATAAATATATATGTTTGTGGGCTTATGTAATGTGGGTTTGAAGCTGAGCTGCAGTGAGTTGCAGTTTGTGGGCTACTGTATTGTTGGCGTTGGATTGCGTGATATGGGCCTTGGCCTTTGTCACTATAATATATCAAAGTGTTACTTCAGATCATTGGGATACGATTCACCACGTTCCCTCTTTAAGGTTTCAAGTCGGATTCCTGATTATGGTATCTTCAAGTTTCAAGAACTACAACCTTCACTTAGGGTTATAGTTCAAGAAAAGAAAACCAGAAATTGGCTTCATCACCATATGGTTCTTATTAGAGGATTCATCAATATATTTTTTTCCTTTGTAGTTCATTATATTTTTTTCTTTTGTCAATAGATTTTTTTTTAACCCTAATTTTTTTATTCTTTATGGGACTTAACCCATGATCTCTCTAATTTAGGTGCTCATAGAAGTTTTCTTTTTTTTCATTGAACCATCAATCCTAATGGGTTTTTTTTTTGTCAATAGATGAAGACCCCATTCTTGATACTAGGTTTTTATTATAATAATTTTGAAAGAAACATCATATTATGATTAAAAAAATGGTTTCCTATGTCTTTAGGAAATTTTAGTAAATATATGAATGATTTACTCTATGTTTTTTTTAAATAAATTTTAGAAGATAAATTATATTGATAAAATAAAACATATAAGTTATAAATAATAATCTAAAATTATAAAGTAAACGAGAAACTAAATTCCTATATAACTTTTAAGGATAAACTAATAAAATATGCTAAAATAATATTCATATCTGAAAGTTTAGCATATGGAGTGAATACAAATGCCAAACCTGTCGTTATATATTTTGTCGGTTCTACTACCCCACTACAATTTAATAAGGTTACTAGGTGTGGAGTGAATACAAATGCGAAACCTGTGGTTATATACTTTGTCAGTACTACTACCCCACTACAATTTAATAAGGTTACTTGGTGTGGGTGATGGTCTTTTTTGGAGGATAATCTTCTACGTCAGCGTCACGTAGAATAAGTGTTAGGATGGGCCTAAAGGAGATGGACCTAGAAAATAGAGATAGGGCTAAAAATATATATGTATGTATAGGTGTGTGTAGAGAAGAAGAGAGAGAGGACCGTCTCCAACGTCCACGGCTAGACGTCTACGATGACGCTGCACCACCGGAAATGATGTTGGGGGGCGTCGCCAGGCCGGGCCTTGACGACCCCACACCAAGTAACCTAAGAATCAATTCTTTTTTGTTTCTTCTGACAAAATTAGCTTCGTCTTTTTTCTTTCACACCTAAAACCTCTATTTCTTTCTTCCTTTAATCATAGTAAGACCACCTGTAATGAAGCGATTTCTAGCGTCTTTTGCCATGAAAAGCGCCTCACCACGACGCACACTCGCCCTTGGGTGTTTTTCCTAAAAAATTTTGATTCCGCGTTGTTCAACCAACGCCAAAAATTTCTCATTTTTAAAAATATGACGGTCAAAATATTAAAACCTTTCATTTTTTTAATTAAAATCCCACTTTTACCCTTTAAATACCTCACTTTTCATCCATTTTTTTTATAAAACTTCATACCTTTCTCTCTACTTCTTCAAACTTTATAAAAAATATTACACCATGCATCCCTTCCGACCCCCTTTCGGTGTTCCGTCAAAACCCGGTAACCCAAACACATATCGCCTGAACACCACTCAACCGCAACTAAACTTTAATTTTCAAGAGATGGACCCAAATATTTTTACCTACGCTCAAATGCTAGGCATGAGTGGCTCTCCACAATTCTTTCAAGGCCCGCATGGCTTTGCCCAAACGGGCGATTCACAGCCCGAGCCGGAAGTAGATACGGTACCGGAGACGCAACTCGAGCCCGTTCCCGAGGCATCTCAACGCGGTAGAAGGTCACACAAAAAAGATGCAAACGCTCCACGCCGAAAGGGAACCCGCCTAGTTTGGACGAAAGACGAGGAATTCGCGTTAACTCGGGCGTGGCTTGACAAATCGGAGGACCCCGAAATTGGTAAGCGTTATAAAAATATTAGTTGACTTTATTTTTTAAATAATTAACCGTTTATTATTATTTTTTAAGAATGTAACATTTATTTTTTTATTTGGTTGTATCAAACTATCAAAATTTCACCAACTTTTTGGAATATAATTCGTGAGACTTTTTTAAGGCGATGGATAGAAGTGAATATCGGGACAATGATTCCAGATCAAGCAAATAGACCGATATAAACAAAAATGTCATCAATTCCAAGAAGTTTTTCAACGAACGAGGGATAATTGGCCGAGCGGAGGTGATGACGCCGGTATTTAAACGAGAGCAATGGAAGAGTACGACCAAACTAGAGGTGTTTTCACATAATATAGATGTTGGGAGCTTCTACGCAAAAGTCCAAAGTGGGCTAACGTACCGGGCATGACATCCAGTAGTAGACATAAAGCAAAAGGGTCGAAAACGTCATCCTTGGTCAATCCGGAAACACCCACTTCCGATGCGCGTAACGTCGACTTAAACATTAATTTAGAAGATGACGAGGAGGATGAGGGGTAGGCCCGACCACCCAGCAGAAGAAGTGGGAAAAAACGGGGAAAAACCGGTAGAGTCGTCTTCCGCTAATCTTTAGTTGAAGGAAGATTTCGAAGAGATGAACCGCCGCCTACAAGACATTTGAGACCTCGGTCACAAGCGTTGGGATAGTACGCAAGAAAGAAACGCTGAAAACAAAAAATTTGTCGCTATACAAGAGGCGAGGCAAATGGATAAAGACATAGAGGTTTTGTCTAAACCGATCGATCACCTTCAAGACGAGGCGTTGATCCTAGCAGAAATGCGCCGACAATAAATTCGTGAAAAATACGACCTTTAGATTATCACCTTTTTTATTTATTGTTTTAGTTTACCTGTTTTTTAGTAACGTAATTTTTTTTATTTAATGAAATATTACTTTTAAATTTAAAAAAAATTGGGTAATGATTGGTTGGGACATTATCCTACTACGTCCATTTTAGAAAAACGTCCAATAATGACCTTTTGCTGATTGGACTACCACATGATGGAAAACGCCAAAGGATGAGAGCATTATTCAACCTTACCACTACGCATGTTCTAAGCTTTTGCTTATGCCAATGGAATCTTGTGTCAACTTTCAGATTTTTCACTTGAATTGAGTTCTATAGTTAGCAAATGTGCCTTTTAAGGTTATTGTAGAGGGGCACAAACTTTTTTCTTCGAAAATTTAAACTATGAACATGATGTTGAGGGGTGCCTTGCCACCCCCTTCTTAGTTCAACATGAATCTGCCTCTGACTGTGAGCTATTGTAGTCGACTTCTTCTTCTGCACTCATCCACGCAAGCTAAACGCACATTAGAAGTAAATTTTTAGACAAAAAACTTACTCATAGAATAGTTGTATTATTTATCTATACCTACACTTTGAATGATTTAAACTGTGTAGCATCTTGAAAGATTACATGTTGGGTTAAAGGAGGATTGTGATTATAGCTTGTTAGATATTGAGTTATGTAAGATCTGCTGATGATAAAAGCCAAAACCTATGGAACTATCTTCCTTGTCTTGTTGAAGTATAATCAAAGTACCTGAACTTCCCCTCCTTGAAAGCTTCTCTAACAACCACTCAAACAGATGGAACAGAACTACTAGGTTAAAGTACTGGAAGACAAAGTACAAGTGCTAAAAAGACAAAAAAAATGATCATCATGTCAACAACTAAATTAACAAGTCAAAGCTAAAGACCAAAGACTAGTTAAGACGATACACAGAAATACTAGATTCCAAAAGTGCTGGAATTCTTCCAGCAGTTTTAGTATCCCAACTTTCCATGTATTTCCAGTAGTTTCAATGTAACAATTGTTTTTGCCAACTGTTCAACAGTTTGCAAAACTGTTTGCAGTTACATCATTTAATAGGCATAAGAAGTAAGAGAGAGAGTACACTTGGTAAGGGGGTGTGCAATTGTACTTTTGATTGTATAGAAATTAGAATGAATATATGAATCATTCGACAATAAAAGAATGCGTATATACTATTAAAAACAACAAAAAAAGAGGGAAACTATTGAATTTTCTTCAAATAGACCTAAACTTCTAGGACATTCCAGTTGTTTTTTACAGTGGCGAAAGCAAAACTTTTCAACTAGGGGGTCGTAATAGAATTTGATGCGGAAGCATCTAACCGATGACCCTATGAATTAATCTATTGTTTCTTTAGCCATTTGAAATGTTTCCGTGTCCGTGTCATAATTTTTTTTACATCGCTAAAGATATCAATAATTCAAGTTATTAATTATTGAACTTATGTGTTGTTTTTGTTAATGTAATTTAACAAATTTGATCCCCCTTATGTTTGGTGTGAGGGTTTTTCAGTTTTTCTCTTTATGAAGGCAATAGAAATTTCATAGAAGTTTTTTTTACCTACCAACTTTATAGAACTATCCCTTCATCATCGAAAAACAATATTATATAGTTCTATATTCTTTTATCCACAATAAAAAAATATTTGAGGAAAATCATATAAAGTAAAATGCTATAGAAAACTGACAACTTAACAAAAATATATAATATACAATATACAATCGAATAATTAAAAAAAACTAAAATTCGTATGCTTATTTTTAAACCAATTAACATAAAAAAGAGTTTTTTTTCCGAATGAGAGGAGCATGCATGGGTCTCTATCACAAGTTACTAGTCAAAATATTAATAAAATATTGGTTTAGTGGTTTGACTATTAACCTCAAAGTCATAACTTCTTTATCTTCTTTATATTAGTTCGCTTTACTGTAAATTTTACACAGCTAGCGCAGGCTGCCGGAGATCTCTGAAGGAGTTATTTTCACCATTTTAATCTTCACTTTAACTTATCTGCGAGATGCATGTCGAAGGGTCAAAGCATCAAAACTAAAAAGAGTTTCTTCGTTGCATATACAGGTTACATAAAGATTCGGCCGGCCGGAGGGTCAACGGACCCTCCTGACCCCCTGTGGTTCCGTCTCTGGTTTCTTGTGACCGTTACATAAAACCCTATAAATACTCCATCAGTAGTTTGGGTCTCTCTTTCCACTCACATACTTATCTGATCATCAATTGCAAACCCTAACTCTTAATTTTTCTTTATGATTCTTCATTATTGATCTTCTTATCATGGTCAACCGTGAACTACAACTTGTTCACAACCTACTTCCATATTAGACTAAATCAAATGATCACCCACATTATCACATCATCATCCGTATTTGACCAAATCAAATGAATACCCACAATATCACATCATCATTGATCTTATTGAGAAATCTCCATTCCACCATGCATTAATTGTTAACCCACCAACCTACAAAACCTATCTTGTTAAGTTCTGGACCACTACTCGATTAACACATAATCATAAAGGGAAGGTGTTAGCCATCACTACAATATTGGGAAATAAAGAAATAACCATCACCCTGAGGTTTTAACAATCAAACTCCAACTTGGAGATAGTCAGGGTGTGGACAAACAAATTCTCAAAAAATGAAATTGATTTGGAATTCATTGATATTCCTCTTTCACACTATCATGCAATGCTTATCAGGTAAATCAGGCTCATGGAATGAAGTTCCTCAAACAACTCAGTATATTGCATATTCAATATTGAATGAGTTTGCTTTTAAACTATCAAACCAAAATTTTAAAGAACTTTGCTCAAATGTCATATCTTCAGCAAAATTTTTAATTTACTCTAGGCTCATCATGGCCATATTGAAACAAGAACTCCTTGATGAGGTATTTAAAAGGGGACAAATTCTTCCCATTAAATCACTTTGGCTCAAACTTTTACAAGAAAGGCAAAAACTAAAAATGAGTCAAAATAGCATAGATAGAAGCTGAGCTAGTGTAAGACAATGATCCTACTTAGCTAGTTGTTAATGCACCACACTCTTCTAAGCCCATTGCTCTAGCTGACCAAAGGAAAAATTCCAACATTGAGAAACCCACAACTGAAATCACCTAAAAGAGTAAGAAGGCTTCTACAAAGAACCTTACAATCTAAATCCAAACCCACCCCCTCCAAAAGATCCAAGAAATCAAAGGCTACTTAGAAAGATGGGGTCCTTGAGAGCCTGACTAAACCACAATTAAAATTAAAATTGTAACATCCTCAAAAAGATATCAACACATGTTTTACAACGATTGGAAAAAAATCAGTAACGGTTGATACCGATACTAGTACCGATGTTGTTAGGTCGATTCGACATCGTACGGATCAGTTCGGTTAGTTGTGGTACCGATACAATACCGACACTCTTTTTAACTTACGTTAAGAAAAGGATATTCTAATGCGATTACAACTTTGTTTTTACGAACACTATAGAAACGAATACCGGTACCACTACCAAATTGTTCGAACAATATTGGTTCGATCAATATCAAAAAGTCAATTATATTTAGCTCGTTAGGTTTTAAATAAAACTTCTATTGAAATGTAAATAAAAATAAACGCGTCACAATGGTATATATTAAAGTATAGAGCTGAATACTTTTCCAGCACACTAACTCCTAATAAGCTTGCAATCTAACTTGGTAGTTATCATGCATAATCTCATATAAAAAAACATATGACAAGCATAACAAAACGAATAAACATTTTCGGTCACCATATACTTCTAAAGTTAACACCAAAGTTAATATATATGAGGATTAACTGAGGTTAACGTATATGAACATACAACAACTGTATCCAATGCAATCTCACACATAGTTAAACTATTGATAGGATATGAGGTTAACACATATGAACATGGGAAGTGATATAGATAGCAATGACGTTTAAGAGTTCTAATGATTACATCGATACAAAACAATGAAATGGTTCAAGAATCCGTACATTCTTGTACTTTCTAATCGTATGATATGATTATGCATAAATAACATAATATCTTTCTTGGACGGAATTAATATTCACACGCCCCTCTCCTCTCCTCTCCTCTATCTCTCTCTATACACAAATATATATATATATATATAGAGAGAGAGAGAGTGAAAAGAGATGTAAAAATAAGATTTGAAGGCTTGAGAATAGTGGAAACCTTAATTGAAAAGCCTGAGCATCCACATGGATAGGTTTGTTCTCGATTAGTTTGATTGGTTGGTCTACTACTCATTTTAATAAATGATTTGTTTGTTTGTGCACAATTAGTTTGATTGTTTCGTTCTCAAAATGTTTGGCAAAATTTTATAAAACGTATAAGGGTATTGATTAATTTTGTAATATGTATATTATTACATGTTATAATGACTAAAAAATATTAGTGATAATAATAATAATAATAATAATAATAATAATAATAATAATAATAATAATAATAATAATAATAATATAATAATAATAATAATAATAATAATAATAATAATAATAATAATAATAAAAATGAACTTTAAATATTGAAGAAACACGGAATCACCGTCGGATGATTGAAATCACTTTCCCTGAGACGATGGAGAATCACACCTTGTTCTTCCTCTTGATCCTAGATCTGCAATGAAGAAAAGAGAAAAGTGGGGACATAGAGACGACCGGTAGGAGAAGAATCTCTTTTTCCAGCTACAAAAAGTGTGTTTGCCTCATATCTTTTGCCCTACTAAGGAGGTGGAGACCTCCTTATATAGGAGACATGGGCAACCCTAACCTCAATGGGCCAGGCCCAGTTAGGGGTTGTCTCTACAAGCCCACAGCCTAGTGTAGTGTAAACTACAACGCGCTAGGCTTCGCAGGTTAGTACGATAATAATAAATATTATAATAAAAGGCAATAAGTAATCGAAATGTCCGATCATGCGAGTCGGGTCCAATACCATACCCCATCATGTCCCCCAGTCTAGTGCTACTCCCGCGTGCAAGCGTGGGAGGAGTGCTAGACTTGTTAGGAGTGCTCGGAAGTGAAGATTGAGTTTTAGGTTTACCTGTCACCTGGGTCCATGAAAATTGTTGGCCATTTGTTGCGTCTGACTTTAGCTATTAGTAGAGATAATGAAGTAGTGAAAAGCACACGATTGTTCATAGTGCGGATTGGCTGGGCGGAGCCTGGCCTAACTTGATCGGCTGCAGACAATTGCCATTTGTACTGACGTACTTTCATGGCTGTCATGGTTGCACGTAAGCTAATAAATCCCGTAGAGGAAATTTGAGACAGGCTAAGTGTTTTGGCAGTTGAGTGTGGTTACGACCCAACGTGCGCATGACTTACACAACATTTGGGACCATACCCCTTCAGATCCCCCCAATCTAGTGTTGCTCCCATGCACGAATGGCAAGTGGGTGGAATTCTGGACTAGATGAGTTTTTTGCCTTCGGATGATTGTTTCGAGTGTGGCCCTGCTTTAGCGGTGCGCACACAGTCGTGTGGGGTATTATAAAATATTCACCTTTTGGTCTGGCGCATGGTATGTGTGTCTTTGTCCTTGAGGAATACGTATACCTAGTGTTTGAATCTTTGTAAACTGTTATCTACAATATTTGCGCGTGTTTATCCACTTTGTGAAGCTTATCGTGAATGAGAATTGGCGTAAAGTTGTGTAAGGGTAATGAAGTGGAAGCCCCGAGCCTGCGCTGATACTCAGTTTTGTCATACCAACAATCTGGCATGGCGTGAGGAGCTTAGGATTGCATTGAAGATTGTAGGTGTACACGAAGCTTTGCTTTAGCCAATGGGTTTTTGCATGTACCCAAAGTGGTGCGTGCATTTGTAGTACAATTTAAATTTTGTAAGCGTGTTCATCTGTAACAAAGCATGTGTGCGCGGGCGACTTACGTGCTCATAAGTAAAGGAGCATGTGCGTATAGCGTCTTACGTGCTCGGATGTAGAGCATGCGCGTATGGCGACTTACGTGCTCGTATATAGAGGGGCATGCGCCTACTAGCGCATGTGTGCTCGCTCGTATGTAGAGAAGCATGAGCCTGCCGGCGACTTACATGCTCGTATGTAGCGGAGTATGCGCGAATGGCGACTTACGTGCTCATAAGTAATGGAGAATGCGCGCATGGTGACTTACGTGCTTGTTTGTGGAGTAACAGGCTCGCGTGGAGACTGACGCGCTTGTATGTAAAGCAGCAAGCTCGCATGGCGACTGAGATGCTCGTATGTAGAGCAGCAGGCTCGGATGGAGGCTGAGAAGCTCGTATGTAGAGCAGCAGGCGCGGATGGCGACTGAGATACTCGTACGTAGAGAAGCAGGCTCGCATGGCCCCTCAGATGCTCGTATGTAGAGCAGTAGGCTCGCATGGAGGCTGAGATGCTCGTACGTAGAGCAGCAGGCTCGCATGGCGACTGAGATGTTCGTATGTAGAGAAGCAGGTTCACATGGCGACTCAGATGCTCATTGATGTACGTGAATTGAATATATATTTGTAATTTAATTTTCCTTCACACAAATTTGGTTTTAAAAATGGTTTTCACCTAAAAACTAACCACACACACAAAAGGGCAAGTGTACCCGTTAGGTGGTAATATAGTCGATCGGTAAGAACCAGATATCAATCCGTGGACGCGGTGTCTTAATACCAAACCTTTGTTACGTTTAAGCCTTTTCGATAAACAAGTTGATTTCTTTGTTTCTAAACTATAATGCACAAATAACAAATAGCTAACTAAACTAAGGAAGAATGATATTTAAAAGAGGTTGTTTAAACTAAGTATCCACTAATAAACATATAACAACAATTAAGGAAGACTAATGGTGATGCAAATTCTAAATTCAACTAAGTCCCCAATCAAGGCTTCCTAGTTTTCTAAATCTTTGGAAAACTACAATAAGACAACATTTTAATCACCTAAGATTTATTCTTTTAAGTTCACTTGCTAAGTTGATGTTAATCTTTAATGATGAGTTATTTGTTTGTCAAAACTCCTAACTCTACAAGTTAAGGAAAACTTATATGAACAACACACTAATCACCCTAACTTGATTTCAAGTAAGTGACGTGGAGCAAACCTGGTGGGTGCTGATTAGAAGCTTCAGATTTCCAACTGAAATTCGGGTGGTTCTTCCATCCCGGATTGTACGTATTGCTGTAGGATTTTGCTGAGGACGGTATTGATTTCCTATAAAATCTACGTGCTCGTGTGATACCTCTCCCGTCGGAAAATCGCCTACATGATATGCTCCCCCACTCGAGGAACCACTCGAGTGGATCTCGATCACTCGATCAAATTTCGAAGATAAGGCATCCATACGTGTTGTGATGGCAGTGAAATCGTTCACATTATGAACTCCCTGTCGAGAACTCTTCCCCCTCGATGGCTGTTGTGTCCGATTCTTCAAGGCGCATTTCTCTAAAATCTCAAATGCCTCGTTGGCATTTTTCGTGCCAATGTCTCCGCCCGAATATGTATCAACAATCATCGGCCCTTGACCATCCAAACCATGGTAAAGATCTGACATTGTTGCCACTTGGGCAACCCCTGGTGTGGGACCTTTCTCATTAGCTCCTTAAACCACTCCCACGCCTCATAAAGGGGCTTATCATCGTCCTGACGAAAGTTGAGAATCTTAGTTCTCAACCGAACAATTTTCTCTGGAGGGAAATATTTTTGAAGAAACTTCTCAGCTAATTGATTCCATGTAGTGATAGACCCAGCTGGAAGTGAAAGAAGCTACTCTTTAGCTCCATCAGGTAAAGAAAACAGAAAAAGCCGAAGGCGTATTGCATCCGATGATGCATCACGAATCATGAACATGGCACAAACCTCTAGAAAACCCGTAATATGGACACTAGGATCCTCGTGATCCTTGTCATAAAATTGTACCGTATTCTGCAACATCGATATGGTACCGGATTTGATCTCGAAATTATTATTATTATTTGTCGGTGCATTGATGCTCGCAGGTAAGCCCTCTAATGAAGGTTTCCCTATGTCGTTTAACACCCTCGTCTCCCCTTCGTCTGCCATTTCTACGCGAACCTCGTAGAATGTGTCGTCTCCCAATGTGTCTACCTCGATCGTAGCGGCCACCACACGGGACCGCTCCCGCAGTCTCCGATGAAGATTCGCTCCGGCTCCGATGTAGGCTCAACGGTTTCAGCAGCGGGGGTTGAGGACATGCACGACCTGTAGGGAAAAAGAAGGAACACAATGCACTATATATATATATATATATATATATAAGAACAAAAAAAAACAACTAGCAATTAATCTTCATATTTTCTCTTTCTTTTCAGATAATCATTCAAAGGCAAATAAAACAACTAGACAAAAACTTTGTACATTTTTCACAATGGCTTAATAAGTAACTCAAACCGTTCTCAATAAGACCGCGTCCTCGGCAACGGCGCCAAAAACTTGATGTGCGTGAATTGAATATATTTTTGTAATTTTAGTTTTCCTCCACACAAATTTGGTTTAAAAATGGTTTTCACCTAAAAACTAACCACACACACAAAAGGGCAAGTGTACTCGTTAGGTGGTAATATAGTCGATCTGTAAGAACCGGATATCAATCCATGGATGCGGTGTCTTAATACTAAACCTTTGTTACTTTTAAGGAAAACTAATATGAACAACAAACTAATCACCCTAACTTGGTTTCAGGTAAGTGACATCTTCATCATGTTTTTGATGTGAATCACAAGCATGGTCATGCTAGATAACAATCTTGGCCTAAATCATCAAACCAACATAAGTACAAACTATAGAATTCATATAAACATTCTTATGATCTTTACAAATCTAAATGCAAAAATACATACACATGTTTAAATCACCATTCTAATCATGTTAGCAATTACCATTCCTAGTTTCATGCTATGAATCGTATCAACAAGTTAACAAGATTCAACAATTATAATCTCTACATGGGCTTTCCAACACAACATGTAAATACTTATGACCAAACATTCAAGAACAAGGACTTTCAACATGAACATGAACTCCAAGAACAAGATTAAATATCACCATGAAGATTACCAAACAACAATCACCACATCTATCTCCATGTTATCACATGCTCATGAGCATCAACAAGGTTTAAGCAACACAAATGTTTAGCCCATAAGGCTCATAACTACCAAATCAATTATAAAATAACTTAGATTGTTCAGAAGTAACAAGTGGCTAACCAATGTTTAGGACAAGATTAAATGGTAAAATGAGTAGATCTTCAAGTGATTCAATCTTCTTCAAGGCTCCTGCTTGGCTCTACAAGCTTCCAAGACCAGAATCTTGAGAGAAAAATTCACCAAAATGCTCCTACTCCCCTTCAAATGAGCTTATCACTCGTATTTATGCTACTGGTGAGTTGGCACGACCATGCCACCTTTTTTGCACGGTCGTGCTTGGCAAGTGTCAGAAGCGCTTTTCGTCTGTCAATCATGTTTGCTACCATTTCCGGGAAGATCCCGCTCAAACTTCCCCGAGGTGGCACGACCATGCCAACATATGGCACGGTCGTGCTTATCGATGACGTATCCGGCAATGACTGTTTCGACCTTGGGAATGAACTAATCAGAGACTAACTTGGGTCGAGCACGATCGTGCTTAGGTTTGGCACAATTGTGCCAGTCTTGGACTTTTCTGGTTTGCGCTGATAGTTGACAGTGCTGATGAGAGTGCCGGTCTTCGAAGGCTTGGCACGGTCGTGTGCTATCTGGCAGTTTGCTAAAAAGTTCCATTTTTGCTCCATTTTGCTTCAAAAAACCTCTATTTCATCACCGAGCTGAAGCCTGGACCTGTATTTTCACAAACAACTCAAATGAGTATCAAAATCAATGAAAATACAATGAGTTCTCGCATAAACGGGGAATATTTGACGTTTAAAAAATGTATAAATTCTTATACATCAAACATCCCCATACTTGAACTTTGCTTGTCCTCAAGCAAACTAAAACAAATAAAAACTCTCTCTCAATGGCAATGATCTCAACTAGCATTTTATAAGCACAAATAAATAACTCGGGCTATAGCAATAAAGGATTACTCGACATGAAGGGAAGACCAAAAAGTATGTAAAATATGCTTATGAGCAATGATCCATCTTTGACATCCCTACGAGGTCTTGTTTAGGTTGTAACTTGGCTAGGGTTAAGGGTGTGGAAATGGATTATTTAAAAGTGGCTAAAATGGTTTGTAGTCCGACGGTTCGATTAACTTGAAGCAAAGGAAAACACAACTATACAACTTAAGTACGTCTACTTAGATTGCTCTAACAAAGACAATTGACAAGGCTTTTTCAAATTATGATTTTATTTCAACCACGCTTCAGAGAGAACTAAGTACGTCTACTTAGATAAAAAGTCTTAGCTATGAGGTTGTAACTAGTAAACCTATACACTACACAAAAAGGCTACAAGTTAGTCATTGACCGAACCGGGCTTCCAACAAAAAAATTGGTTCAAAAAAAATAAAAGGCTAATTTAGCTAAGTGGTTAATATTTAGTGGTTTAAAAGAAACGAAAGGGAAATGCTCAAATTGGTTTAACTAGGGGTGTGATTCGGGTGCAGGGATAAATATAAATGGTTAAATATAAAAGGTTTCCTAATTCCTCAAGTTCTAAATCGCAAAAGTCATCCGGCTCACTCAATCTTTGCCGCAAAAACATGAGCAAAAATAATTCTAAAGCTACAAGGCTCAAAAATAACTGACGGATTCGGGCGTATTGGGTAGATATGCAAGGCAAACAAGTAGGTAAGTCGCTTGATTTCTCATACTCAATTTTATACGAAAAAATGTTACTAGATGGTAACCTTCACTCGAGCGAACTCCATTTTGCGTTTACCCTTGTACATTTATCAAAAGGTTTAGTGCTTATATAAAACTTATGTTGATTTGATTATTCAAGAGAGTTGTGTATTATTATTGTTATCAATTTTTTTTCAAAACGGACAACTAAGAACAAGTGTTAAGCCACATCCCCATACTTGAATTGTATATCGCCCTCGATGTACAACAAAAAACAAGGAGATAAGCGAAATGCAAACATAATACAAGCGGAGGAAGCGGGAACACAAAAACTCCCCTAAACGCAAAGGCTAGAATGGAGCAAAACAAAGCAAGAAGGAGCATCCCCAACGAACTACTACGCCATCCAATCAACCATCATTTCATCAAACCAACACTGCACACTAGCAAACATGATCAAGCTCACAAGAAATAACCCAACCCAAGTTACCCTTGCCTTTATTTATTAATTTAAACCACTAAAATTAAAAATAAGAAATTAAAGTTACAAGATGGAGGGTGTACGGACATGTGAAAATGGCACACCCCTCAAACACAAAATGAAAAAGATACAACGTGACAAGGCTAAGACCTGCCGCCAGATCCAAGGACCGCCGTCATCCCAGTGATCAAACCTGGATCTCCGTGCAAAGTGCGGAGGAGACTGCGTGTAGGGTGTACCGAGCAAGTTCGCGATATGCTGTTGCGAACTGAAAAGCCAGTCAAAGCTTCGCCGGCTTTGCTCGTACACGTCTTCCATAAAGTTCCCCTGCATGTGCTGCTCCGCGTGGATCAGATCCACATCTCGTCTCACACTCTACTGATCCAAAGTTAAACCATCCATACGCCTCCAGAGATCGACCGCCGATGGCTCAAACGGGCCATAGGCACCATGCTCGAAACCACCACCACCGTACCCACCATAAACATGACCCCAGTTTATGCTCCCAAAACCCTGGCCCAAGTCACCGAGCTGCATGTGAGGGCTTGCTCCCCCAGAAGCCTCACCCTGCTCGTGAACCGGGATGTCCTGCATATGGACATCATCACCGTCACCATCACCATCACCATCACCACCACCACCCTCATGATCACTCTCCGCTTCGGGGAGCGGATTCTAAATCTTCCTAATCTATCAACCAGCTTTGGGATTCCGTTCACCTTTCGTATCATGTGCACGGAAGTCAGCTGTGCCACATCGAGCAACCCATAGTCACAATCCACGGTCAGATGTCTAACTGAACCCGGTAGTATTTGGCGAGTTTGGTGGCGAATGCACCCCTGCAGATCCTCAAAGTAGGCGTTGAACCAATCCCCTCTGATTGATTCGGCGACACTGACTGCCACATTGCAGTTTGATCCAGAGATAATGCATTAAAGGTGGAATAGGTCGCGAGTGGAGATATTTCATGTGTTGTCACCGAGACCTCCGTTGACATGGAAGATATCACGCTCAATGATGCAGTGCTGCGGGTCGAGAATCTATGTTGCTTTGGCTCTCCTTGGCTCCCATTCCCGACCCGAGACAGTGATCTCTGCCCAGAATGCGGCCTTGTCTGCATCAGGCTCCCACTCTTGCAGACTACCATGGAAGAGCTCAGAATCGATCTCATCGTCAGCATACAATCCGAGCACCTGACCGAACCAACTGACGGACTGTTGGTACCATTTCCGTCCTAGATGGTAGCTTACCCCAACTCGCTTTTCATAAACGTCTGTGCATAGAAAAGTGAACCAGAAAGAAGCAAAAAATTCGATGACCAGCTCTACGTATTGTGGCTCAACTATTTTAAAAAGGCGGGTCCATGGTGGAGTCATGAGATCCTCGAACCGCTCGGACTGACCAAGTAAGTCAAGATCAATAGTTTGTAACTTCCGCATGGGTTCAATTAAATGTCTCCTTGCCCATAACCTCTCCACTTTGGTGATACAATGCCCTTCCTTGGCATTGTTGCTGAACCGTAGAAACGGGTGATTCATCTGCAAGAGTGAGCAAAAAATCAGCAATTAAAACGTAACAAATCGACAAGAAACAGTATCTGGATAGCTTGGCACGATCATGCCAAAAGGTGGCATGATCGTGCGTGCTTGGTGTTCAATAGATTTTATGAAGATTTCTGAGTTTATGAAGTTTCTGGGTTTGTTCTTCAACATGCACGATCATGCCGCACTTTGGTGTCACACCCCGTATTTCCAATCCAAACACCGGTGGGCCCTGGCGGGGAATATCGTGACGTAAGTTGATATCATCAAAGTCAATTAACACAACACAGCGGAAGTCTTGGAGTTTAAATTACTATTACAAACCAAATGTTCAAAGTACGAAAAATAATGTATAGACGGCTTGTAACGAAAGATCCACATGCGGATCGTAAAATATACAAAAATGTGTAACAGACTTTGGGCAGATCTAAGGATTTGCAAGATCCTCTTATATCACTATCAAACAGCTTCCAGCCTCATTCGTATTGTACCTACAACTTAGTCTTTTGAAAATACGTCAACAGGTAAATACACCCACCTGACTCGTTTTGAAAACATTTCAAAAATGGATTTAAGTGTACATGGCACGAAAAAAATCTTTTATAACTTGGGAAAGTCGACCTTGTAACCTTGTTAACATCTTTACATGTTTGTCCATACATATGGGGCCTAGTACAGAGATCGAGACATGATTAACGTGCATACCACTTATGAACCCACGAAGGAGTTATCCCCAACTAGTGGGTAAAAATAATTTAGCATTCGCATCTGTCGGGTGTATGCCTACACCCTGTGCTTTGCTCGTGGCCATCATCTAATGTAATGAGCCAAGGATATCTAGGACACGGTCGTTAACCCCCAATGTTTAAGTTATCCAACAAAACTGATCAAAACGGAATATACGGATTTACTAGCCACAATCCGGCATTCGATTGATCCCATTTCCAACCAAGCGGTAATAATTACCGTAACCCAAGCCCGTATAGGGGAAATAAGACAAAAGTATTTACCTGAGCTAGTCTTGATTTAAAATGCAAGGTTTAATATCTCAGCCATATTCAAAATGAAATAAGTGTAGATAGCATTTACTGGAAGGCTCTAGTCTGGATTATGGCATAAACTAACCAATTAAAATGCTAACGGTCTTATTTAAGTCATAGACTTAGACCGACTAGCGTACATGATCAAAACGGTATAATACGCTAGATTAAGCGATGACCAAATAGAATGTAGTTTAAACCCAACAAGTACTATGACTTGAATAATATGGATAAACCATAAGCATTCTGGATTTTGAGACTTAAAATGATAAGGTTAAACCCGTTTCGGTTAATTTCCGAAACTAGTTACATATACTTAACCGTACGCATATAAGCGATATCGGGTAACCGGATAAGTTATGAACAAGTTCTATATGCCATTATACTTTAAATAAGTTGTAATATCAGTAGAATATCAATTTACAAGCCCGTTAAGGTTTTAAAATGAAATTAAGCCTCATACGGGCGTTTTGGTAATTATATATCAAATAAAACGAACTTGAATATATTTTGATGTTATGATCATATGTATTCTGGAAAAATATTTAATTTATGGTATAATATCAGTAAGATATTTGTCATATGTGTAATTCATCAGTTATGACCAAACTATGCACCGTAGAGACATTTTGGTCATTTTACACATAGTTTTATATTTGGGATTCTGAGTTTATATTATGTACCTACTGTAAAAATATCTTAACTAAGTTTTAAAATCACTAGGTAACAAGTCTTGGTTACAAATATGGTTTAAAACCATACTATGCGCCGAAACGACGTTTATGTCAAAAATAATGATTTGTGCGAAGTTTAATGAAAACTGATGCTAAGACTAGGTTTATATGTTTAAGATATGTCATTTAATATGAAATATCAGTAGATAAAATATTTGGTATAAAAAGTATGATTAAAACCGTTTTTATATGACATAAGGGCTTTATCGTTAATTGTCGACATAATGCAAGGACTTGTATGTAAACTCAGTATATAAACTGACTTGTCATCCCAAATAATCATTCTCATGATATTAAATTAGTAGGAAATTCATTTTCAAGTTCGTTATCAATTAAAACCTTATTTTATGTAAAAATGCCACTTTATTAAAAATTGGCATAATAACGGAACATTGTGCATAACTCAGATTCTGATTATGATCATGTATAACCTCAGGGAGTTATGCTACATTATATTACAATCATAATGCAACCTAGATCAGTATCTAACTAATCTAAATCGGGTCAGAATCGAAAGTCAAAGCAGAAGTCAATCTTTGCGACTTTCGGTTGCGAACAGACCCTAGAACTGAAATTGACGAGTCGAACATGTTCTAATAATTATTACCAAATTTTTGAAGTGTCAAAACATGTTTTATAACATATATAAACTCAGATTATAATATTTTCAAAATCTGGCATGTTTGACTTTTTAATAATAAAACTTTGACTCGCCAATTGGTCTAGCAAACGTGATCTTTAGAAGGTGCCCTTGTTAGGGATTAAAACCTACCTTATTACGATCATTTAGCCATGTTTGTTATGAACAATGGCTGGACCGTAATGGTCTTAAATGAAAGTCAAAGCGTTTTCCGTAAACGCTTGACTTTTGGCTATAAAAAGCCTATAAACGAAAATACAAGAGAAAGGAACACTTACAAGTGATCCTTGGATGAAATAGAACTAAGTTGGATGCTCCTTTCAGTTAGGAACTTCCAGAGGAGGGAGATAGAACGAATTATGAGAATGTGCAAGTTCAAGTGATGAATCATTGCACCTATTTATAGTTGGAGAGCTTGAAAGAGGTGATGCCACGTGTTAGCAAGTGTTAGAGGGTGCCCACAAGTGTCCTAAAATGTGCCATAGCAGTTAGGAAGTCCATGGTTTTGAATCAAATAGTTTTTGGCAACTTGTGTGGGTGCCACGCAAACGTTTCTGCAGATATAGCCTTCTGGCAGCCCGCGAAGGACCAGGCCCATGTCTCTCACGGCCCGCGAACGCCTCATGGAAACTTTCAAACTTTTTCACATTTAGCCCCTCAACTTATAAAACTTCTAAAACACCTTTATAAGCATAATTAGCTCTCTGTAGCCAATATTTGGCATACCGGGAGTATGCCCAGACATTGTCAAGCTCTCGGTTCGTTAAAAGGTCATTCGGTGGTATAAATTAACATGTTGACACTTTTAACCCCTCCATTGTCCAACTTTTACATATTAACATAATTAATCCCTCTCGTCCAACCAGTGGCTCATATGAGAGTTAGGACTTCGTAAAGGGTCACTTAAAGGCTCAGTGTAAGCATGTTGACACTAATGGTCACTCAGAGGCTCAGTTTAAGCATGTTGACACTAATGGTCACTCAGAGGCTCAGTTTAAGCATGTTGACACTAATGGTCACTTAGAGGCTCAGTTTAAGCATGTTGACACTAATGGTCACTCAGAGGCTTGGTTTAAGCATGTTGACACCTTTAGTCCTTATTAGACTTGATATAAAAGTAATGACACATGTCACTATACTATTGGACACTATATTACGAGGTGTTACATCTGGCACCCTCGTGTCAGACCGTTTCTGAGTGAGTTTTTTTGAAAATCTGGAAACTGTATGAAGGGCACGATCATGCCACTAGATGGCACTCTCGTGCGCTTTGAATTTCTGGGCAAGTTTGCAGATCCCTTCACCATTTTATAAAGAGCATGATCGTGCCATACATTGGTACTCTCGTGCGTGACAATTTCTGGGAATTTATGCAGATTCGTTCACAATTTTATGAAGGGCACGATCGTGCCATATGTTGGCACTCTCGTGCGTGACGGAACCAGGCTTGCGATAGCTTCCGAAACTCACCCAAAACCCCGATTTTTTATAATTTCACTTAGGGGTTTTGTAAATCGGTTAAGTGCGGTTCACGACAACATAGAAAACGCGCTTGAATTGGGTGATTTAGACAAAACCCTAAAAACTTAAAAGAAACTAACTTGAAGAACAAAACCCCCAAATTACCAAAAACTAACAAGGAAAAGAAAAGATTTGTACCTGGAATGCTTTTTGGGAGGAAGGAATGGAAGATTTCTTGAAAGAAGCAAGGAGATGTAGAGGGTTGGTGAGTGGGTTGAATGAATTCAAGTGGAGAAGATGAAGTTTTAAAGAGAACTAGGGTGTTGATTTCTTTTATTGATTTTGAAAGAGGGCTGACACTAGCCGGCCTGGTAGTGCCCAAAACACTATTGGTAGTGCTTAATTTTTGGATTTTTTTTACTCTAACTTAATTATTTCCATGTTTAATCTTTCACAATAATTATAACCAAAATGTAAGTTAGAGAATAAAAAGGGTGAAAAAGAAAAATAAAGATGAAGGTAAAAATAAAGCAAAAACTCCTTGAACTCGAGGCACTCACGAAACATCTCCTACCAAGAAAAAGAGTCGAACTAACATACCAGAAAAGCGGCAACGCATTCAAACATCCCTCGTGACCAAAATGAACCGAAACCTGAAAAATAAATGAGCAATCGAAGAAAATAATTTAAACAATAAACATGCTGAGTTTATTTACGAGTCTTCAACTAGACTCACCACCCCGAATTCATTTCTTCTTGGGGTGGAGGGTAACAACCTCCTCACACTGATCAACAGGCCCTTCAACATAAGCCTTTAGCCTATGCCCATTAACTTTGAACAACCGGCCATCCTCATGGCCTATCTCCACGGTCCCGTACTGAAACACTGCTCGTACAGTGTAAGGACCCGACCACCGAGATTTCAGCTTGCCAGGAAATAACTTAAGACGTGAGAAAATACACTGGGCGTCCTTCTCGAGGAGCTGGGTCATGGGACGGGCAATTTTGGAAAAATCCTTTATGAATCGCCGGTAAAAACCTGGATGACCAAGAAAACTCCTAATAGATTTCACGGATGCGGGCGGCGGGAGCTTAGAAATAGTCTCAACTTTGGCTTGATCAACCTCGAGCCCTGCCTGTGAAATCTTGTGCCCAAGCACAATGCCCTCATTCACCATAAAGTGGCATTTCTCCTAGCTCAACATAAGTTGGCTTCTTCACACCTACCCAACATCCTCTTCAGATTCCCGAGACAATGATCGAAGGAGCTCCCAAACACAGAAAAATCATCCATGAAAACCTCCATAGAATCCTCGATCATGTCATGAAAAATAGCCACCATACATCTCTGAAATGTGCCATAGGGACATGTGAATGTTGTCTTCTTCTGATCCTTAGGAGAAATAGAATTCTGAAAGTACCCTGAAAAACCATCAAGGAAATAGTAGAACATCCTACCCGACAGCCTTTCCAACATCTGATCAATGAAAGGGAGTGGGAAATGATCTTTCCTCGTGGCATCATTGAGCTTACGATAGGTAATGCAAACTCTCCATCCGGTGACAGTACGACTGGGAATTAACTCGCATTAGTCACCACTGTCATCCCTCCTTTCTTTGGGACTACCTGCACGGGGCTAACCCAAGGTGAATCAGAGATCGGATATATCAAACCTGCATCGATTAATTTGATGACCTCTTTCTTCACAACGTCTTGCATGTTCGGATTTAAATGCCTCTGATGCTGTACTACAGGTTTAAAGTCCTCCTCCATCAAAATATTATGGGTACAAAAGGATGGATTGATCCCTTTTATATCCATGATCTTCCAAGTGATCGCCTTTTTATGCTACTTCAAGACTTCAAGCAATCGACCTTTATCCTTTCCCGACAATCAAGTAGAAATGATAACAAGCAAATGAGTTGCACCCTCCAAGAAAGCATACTCCAAGCGATCTCGAAGCTCCTTAAGCTCAACTGAAGGTGGATCCTCAACCGAAGTGCGTGCTTTAGGCTCAGCAACGCGATCTACAACCTCAAAAACCTTGGGACGCGGGGGAGATGCGTGATCTATCAGACAGGTCATCTCCTCGACTAATCGGTCCACAGCAGGTGTACCAAAAGTCTCCCCTCCAGGTAGTTGTGTGTCCACAACATCCTCCTCAAATGTGTCACAAAGATGGTCTCACATATGTATCAATGGTCTCGATAAAGTAGAGTGTATCTGTCACACCTTGGCCCGCAGCGGATATGGTGGTAGTCGGGGCATGATTGGGTTTTCATCAAAGCTCATGACATTTACTATAAAAGTTTCATATATATTATTTCAAACTAAAAAGGAATATACCAATCAACACATAATCCATACAAACACAAAATGTTCTAAACAAGACTTTCAAGTAACACTTTATTTTTCTTCTAAGGCCCAATCCTATGTGTTCCTTGCTTCAACCTGTCCACCTGTATCATGTGTAAAAACAAAGATTTGGGTCAACAAAAGTTGGCGAGTGAATCCCGTTTAAACATTTGAAAGAAATGATATGTTGATTAATTTAATAAAAAATATGCATAAACCAAATATGAACAAACGTACATGTAAACTATCCCAAACCACATAAACATCTAGCAATGTACACATGAGCATGATAAATGATGAGCTGTGAGATCAAGGCTCAATCAAACGGAGCCGATCTAATGGCAACGCGATTCTCTACCCGTATACAACGAGGAACTAATGGGCCTAATGTGAATGCTTGGCTGAAATGAAAAAATATAACCACATATAACAATAAACCAAATATCACATAACACGTTAGTTCATATAAGGGTAATAGCACAATTGTTTGAATAAAAGATATAAATAAACGACACATGATACACCCCAAAACATGAATAAAAAGGTGAAGTTTGTAGGAATTCACTCATAGTGGGTGCGTTTCTTGAGTTGATAACGAACGCGCATGATTAAAGATTCCAACCGATGAGAAAACTAACCTAAATATTCACGTAATAATTTGGTAAATATGTTTCTTTTATTTAAAGTTAGTATTTTTATTTAATGAATTTTATTAGACCTTTTAGGTCATCTTATAGTATTTATTACTAATTTTTTTGCTTAAAAGGGTTTACTTTTATTATAAACTTTTGTGATTTTTGGAGGAAAATAAAGAAAATGTTAATTAAAAAAAATCTAACCTTTTCAGGGTCGAAACGGTCAGAATTCATGATTATACGTAGCGTATGGGATTCGAACTCGTGACCTCTCGTATACGTGCACGCAGCTCTACCAACTGAGTTACGTGTCTAACCCGGAATATATCCATTTTTAATTACATATATACACACATTAGATTAAAGCATATTCCGATTTTATTCAAAAAGGTTTGATACTTTCATAATCCTGTAGCGGACCGGAATCGAACTCGCGACCATAGTTTTGTGTTGCACACAGCCCGACGAATTGGGCTATGTGACTAACCCGGAGATAATATGATTTTTATTAGATTTATACACTTACTGGATGTTGATCTAAATAAGTATTAAAAGAGTTGGTTTAATTCAGGAAGTTGGCAGCGTGTTAAGACTCAAACCCGGGACCTTTGTTTTAAATTTGCACACAGTCCACCATTGGACTGTATGTCTAACCCGGTATAAACATCGCTTTTAATTATTCTTATACACTGATACAACTTCATCTTCTTCATTTTATATCCCAAAACCATACCCGACTGTTTAATCAGAAAGCTATTATATAATTCACCATTGGTAATAAATTAAATGATAAAAAAAGAAGATTCAAGTGATTATACCGAACAGATGTGAACTTGAATTCTCCGGTGATGTTTCCGGCGAAAAACAGTTTTTCCGGCGATGAGTATCTCGAAAACAGAGGTTTTGCAGAGAATGTGGGCGAGTTCTAAATAGGTTCACTATCTATAGTTGAAGGTTGGGTTCAAGTTGATTTCAGTGTTTATCAGTTTCGGTCAAGAATTTATGGCCGAATGATTTGGTAACCGATTGCCCATGATTGAGTATAATCTCATGATTGAAAGAACAGTTTTTTTTTCTTCAGTTAAATTTCGTGAATTGAAACGTAAGTTGTTAATGGTTTGGGAGTTACAACCATTACAGGCGGGTGTTCTTTTGAAATTGAATTTAGCGCGTTAGTTTGATATAAGATTCATTTGATTTAGGATAAATTCAGATGTGTGTGTAATGTAGTGGTATGTTATGTGTGCTGGTTTAGTGAGGACCCGGGTTCGATACCCTTGGTCACCCTTTGTTTGATTTTTTATTTGTTTCTATTTCCTCTAGTTTAATATTATTATTATTTTTATTTAATATTATTATTATTTTAACTCTATTGTTTTATTTAACAATTAATATAACGAATTTAAACGTTTAGCATAACGAAACTTCATATCATGTATTTGAATTACAAAAGCGGAGCGGGCTTTAGAACCCGTTTTACGACGAATGTTACAGTATCCTCTACTATTTAAAATTTCGTCCCGAAATTTAAGTACTAATAGATTTAACTTGAAAGAGATGCGGGTATTTTTCATGCATTGAGTCTTCGCGTTCCCATGTAAACTCATGTCCTCGTTTTGACTCCCAACGCACCCTGACTACCGGAATTCGACTTCATCTCAAACGCTTCTCACTGAAGTCCATGATTTCTACAGATCGTTCTATGAAATGCATCGATTTGACAATCTGAATATCTTCCAACGGTATATGTAGATTTTCATTGGCAAGGCACTTTTTCAAGTTGGATACATGGAACGTGGATGAATCCTGTTGAGTTCTTCTGGTAAGTCAAGCTTGTAGGCTACAGGACCAACTCTCTTGAGTATTTTGAATGGTCCCACATAGCAAGGTGCTAGCTTGCCTTTTTGTCCAAAACGAACAACTCACTTCCATGGTGATACCTTCAAAAGTACTTGATCGCCAACACAAAACTCGAGTGGCTTTCGTCGTTTATCTGCATAAATTTTTTGACGACTTTGAGCCGCTAGAAGATTATTGCGGATTTGAAGAATCTTATCGGTTGTTTCTTGGATTAATTCAGGTCCAGTGATATGTACTTCACCGATTTCGTGCCAACATACAGGAGATCGACACTTACGACCATATAGTGCTTCAAAAGGAGCCATACCAATGCTTGAATGATAGCTATTATTGTATAGAAATTCAACTAATGGTAGATTGGCATCCTAATTTCCCTTGAAGTTGATAACGCATGATCATAACATGCCTTCAGGAGTCTGAATTGTGCGCCCAGATTGACCATCAGTTTGAGGATGAAAAGCGGTACTGAGGTCTAATCAAGTGCCTAACGCTGATTGTACGGCTTGCCATATGCATGAAGTGAAACGCCCATCTCGATCCGAGATGATGCTAAGGATATACATAATCAGGTGAGTGTGAATTTTTTTTTATTTTTATTGAGGCGGTAACGTTCCAAGTAAGGGTTGAATTCCCTGCTACAGGAATCGCTTTTTGATGCCTGAGATGTAGAAGTGAAAAGTGTTGTAACACGGAGATGACTAACTGGATATGGTTTCATGATAGAAGGGTTTTGAGAAAATTGAAGCGTCAAAATGGTAAGGTTACATCACAAAACAGAGTCATCAACTATATCATTATCCAAATTGAGATTGACACTACTTACATGGAACTTCCCATAAACGTCTAACAATGCTTTTTGATCACCAGACAAGAATACTTATATATAGGAAGTACCTGCGACGTATCCACCATATCCTTGTCAAATTTTCATCGGCCTTGTTATCAAGTCATGATTAGCTCTATGTGACTCGTTCTAAAAATTTACCAAACATAAATATACACAACTGATAAAGCTTGAGTCTCGAATCCGAGGAAAGCGAGACTGAGTGACGGCGGTACCTCCCTCGTGTGCTATGAGGAAGTGGTCAGTCTATGAAAATGTGAGACACGGATGTATGATATCATGAAATTTAATTGATGAACAAAGACATGTATGAAGCGTGATATAAATTGCGTTAAAGGCATTAATAAGAAGTAATAAAAAAGTTATTACCCAATTTAAAACAATGGTAACTTTGAATAGTCAGAACAAGAAATGGAATCTATTAAAGCTTGGATTGGTAATAAAAATAAAGTAAACAACTGAAGCAGAGTCTTGAGTCTTTATGACGGAAGAAAGGCTAGTTAGGTTGTTCGTTCGCATCGTTGTTGACCTCAACTGGGTTTGCGTTGATGTTGTAGGCTCTTTCTCTTGCTGGTGGAGGTGCTGGGTTAGCCTGATTCGCTTGGTTAACTGGGTTTGCTTGGGCTTGAGCGTTAATGATGTTAACCAGCCTAGGGCACGTGTTTTTGAAGTGGGTAGGGTCGCCACAATTAAAGCAAGCTCGAACATATGGAACCATGGGATGATGAGGTTGTTAAGGGGGTTGGGTCATATTTTGGGCAGGTAGTGGAGCTTGCTTTTGAGGAGTACGACATGTGTTACTCAAATGACCATAATGCCCACAATTTGCACACAGTCTGCAAGGTAAGGTGGGTTGGTGGTGATAATGACAGGTGTTGCATTAAGGGTGGGGACTAGTGTAGGGTTTCTTGTTTGGGTATGCTGAGTTGGGTGCCACTTGGGTGATTGGGATGGCTTGGAGGGGTACGGCTTGTGGTGTTGGTTGACTGGTTTGAGTGACAGCAAAATTTTTCCCGTTTCGCTTTCTCTTGGCAGTGAATTGGGAAGAGGATTCGAATTGTGTTGGGTTGGGGGTTTCGATTGGTGTTTTGCTACTAGCATTTGGCTTCTTCTCGTCCTTGAAATCCCCATTCCTGATGTGGTTTTCGGTGAGCTCAGTAGCTAGCTCCATTGCTGCTTCCAAAGTTGCAGGCACGTACTCATCACGGAATCCTGAATCATCGAAGGAAGACCCCGAATGTAATGTTCGATCAAACGGTAAAGAGGAGTAAATAGATTCGGAACCATTTGATTCAACTCAAGAAACCTTTTGTTGTAGGTTATATGGTCTCCCTTGTTTTGTTTTAGGAAGTAGAACTCATCTTCCAGCTTCTTAATTTCGCTTCTTGGGCAGACGCGTCTTGTCATGAGTTCTCGAAGTTGTTCCCAAGTCAGTGCTACAGCGGCTTCAGCGCCTCTTCTGCCTTTTTCGGCATTCCATCAAGTTAATGTTACCCCAAATAAACAGTCAGTAGCATAACGAACCTTATGGTCGTTGGGGCAGTCATAATTAAGAAAAGTACTCTCCATTTCTTCAAATCACCGAAGGAGAGCAGTGACCCCTTCAGTTCCCTCGTATTTTGGAGGGTCACATGAGTTAAAGTGCTTGTAAGTGCACTTGGTGGTGTTTGTGGGAGGGTTGGTAGTATTTTGTTCCCCTTGGTTGATTGGGTTGACAGGGTTAGCTGCGAAAGCTTGTTGGACTTGAATTACGATATCGGGAATCACGGCGGCCATTTTTGGGCTATTTGAGCAGCCATGCGTTCGCCGGATTTTCCTGATCTCCTACCTCTACAAGAGTACCTAGAAGACATCTACAGGAAATGCATAACAAGATTATGAGTTTGGCGTATAGGTGTCATGTGTCGCATTTAGAAATCAACATCCACAAAACAAATGAGAAAAATAAATTCACTACATCCATAGGATGTCTTGGACCTTGCTCATGTTTGGGCCCCCATATGTCCCCCATACTTGGCCTAGGTAGTCATGTGGGCCCCTATGACTACTGGGCTTGGTAGGGTTCACATTGGTTTTGGCCTGTTAACACTCGCACCACTCGAATGAATATCGTAAAACATGATTGTGAGATATAAAATTGAAAGGTGTCCTGGTGTAGACACAGTGACAACTCAAAGCGGGGTTAGTTCACACGACGTTTGGTGTGGCATGCTTTGGCCTAATAGGTTCTTCGTACTCTCATTGTTAGTCCCCAGGTAGGCAAACTTGTCCATTAATTTGGATTTATACGAATGCCAATCCTAGACAGGACATTTCGACTACCGGTACTTGTACCCTTCCAGTTACTACATGCTCGTCGTAGAACTCACTTTATTGAGATTGAAAAATGAAAGCATCACAAAATTTGAGAAAAGAAACATGAAAATGTTTAAATATGTGAGAATTGAGACGTGCGTGATGCGTATATATGTAAGCATATTATGTTTAGCAATATGTATAACACATTGAATATCACACGAAATCATACAATAGTGGGAGTGCTTGCATGCATTTGTGAGTGAGATAAATGTAAAACAAGTAAATATCATGAGTTTGCATGTAACCAATTAACACGTAAGCAATTAAAATCTAATCGACTATAGTATAGGCTCTAAGGGTCTAATAACCTATCTTATATCCCTATAGTCAAAAGCTCTGATACCAATCTGTCACACCCTGACCCGCAGCGGATATGGTAGTCGGGGCATGATTGGGTTTTCATCAAAACTCATGACATTTACTATAAAGTTTCATATATATTATTTCAAATTAAAAAGGAATATACCAATCAACACATAATCCATACAAACACAAAATGTTCTGTAAGTCCAGTAATCTTATCTAGCAGGTATCGTAAGACTAATCGATTGCGGAAATAAAGAATAGAATGAAGAACAACTCTTTAATCAAAAACAACTTGCATACACTAAAATAGTGTCTGAAACAAGTTTTTCAATAGTAACTCTCTAACTCCAAAACATTAACCTAATACATATATTTATACTAACCATCTAGTCCATTAGTTACAACCCTAGGCCCATGAGGAACTAGGAAGCCCAACACCCTTCAATAAGCCCAAATGTAGCACTAATGTGTAAGCTTCCAATAATGTAAGCCCAACAATCTCCCCCTAGGTTTACAACATTATGCCTTTAATCCTTAGGTCGCATCAACTCCCAATCTCCCCGCAATTATTCCAGCCACAACAGGTGTCTAGTCTTTAGCACAAACTTCATATAACTCTGCTGTTCGAATTTGATTTGTAGCAAGAACCTGCAAATCTTCATCATGAAAACTCACCAGATCGACCACATCATTTACCCGAAAAGCCTTTTCTTTCGTCACGATCGCCACACTCCCAACCTTAGGATCATATAACTAGAAATTGAAATTCTTTAAAATTCCTTTGGAAATGTCGGAGCAACTGGTATAACGAGCTCTTTATCTGTTGGAGGCCACATCACCGATTTAAACCGCCTCCCAGTCCTTGCATCACGAACCCCCTTAGCCGCTCGTAAATATGGCTCAGCAGTTTTCATTGTCTTAAAACCAGTCTTCACTTCCTATTCCAAACGCTTGAAAAACCTCTAACCCGGACCTCGTTTGGTAGTATCATCATCAGAGTAAGGAGCTCGTAACAGATCAGTCAATGCAATTTCTGTCTAAGTTTCAAACTGAGACTCCTTAGAATAATATTCACGAGTACCATCCTGCCTGACAATAATCCACATCTTCTTCACATGATCATACATCCAACTGAGCACTTTAGACTTATTTCCGACCTTGCTGTAGTAACTCGAACCGAGTTCCATAACATACCTCTCAGATTGGTTAGAAGGATTCTTCAATTGAAAGTTCTCATCAAGTGGATTTATGTCAACGTTTTTCATCAAAACCATCTGCCTTTTCTTTTATGTCGTTGAACGTTTCTGACTAGCAGTGTACTTCTTTCTTGGATCACGTAAATAATCATCCAAACCAGCTTGACGATCAGAAGCTAACTGTTCTGCAGCTACTCTATCGGCTTCACTTTGTTCAGCTGCTCTCTGCTCGGCTGCTCTGTGACGATGTTCAATATTCATTGGATCATTGGTTGGATCAGAGAATTCTCGGCCAAACTTGTTCTCCAACTTTGCCTTCAAATCAAACACCAATTTCATCAACATAGTAACATCCCCTTGCAACTGATCAATAGTCTAGTCTCTGACGTCTATGCGTGTCTGCAATGAATCAATCTGAGCATCTTTAAGTACAACTTTCTGTTCAAGTCACTCGCTTCTTCAAATCAACAACATCAACCTCTACATCTTCATCATCACTATCCAAACCACTAAACTCAAAGGTGCGTTTCTCTGATCTCCTTGAATATTCTACAGCATCACCCTCAACACCACCTGAACCACTTCCACCCGCTCCAGATCCCTCGGCACCCACTGAACTACCCCCAAAATCCATCATTTGCAATATAGAATCCACGGGAACAGATACAACCGTGGAATGTGTAGCAATATGAGCAGCTATCGGTTCAGAAGGAATAGTAGGGTCAATCATCGGAGCATCCGTCAACGACACAGTAAATGAAGATAAGGCAGGAGTAGAAGTGACTGGTGTAGATTTTTCAGGAACACTACCAACGTGAACTTCAGAATGACTTGGTTTGTTAACAGTCTCTGTCCATCATCTCTTTATCAATGGCACTCCGTCTTCTTCAATCTCTTCGTCAGACTCAACCACACCAAAAGGAATATCAACAGAAGGTATCACAAGAGGAGGATCACCTTGTCGCTCTTGAATTTCTTTCAAGTGTGCAATAAGAGCTTCTAGGTTCTCTGAAGTAAGTTCTGGCGAAACTGGAGTCAGATTAGCATTAAATTCAGTAATGTCGTCTAAGAAAGCTTGTTCCTCGTCTGTGTCCGCATCAGTAACCAGATCCTCAACCTCAATCTCTTTCTCTTTCACTGGTATATCATGTTCCTCAACAACGATAACATTAACTGGTGTAGGTGCTGGGATATCCTGTCCAATCACCTCAGCAAACCTTCCGAACTTCTTAAATGGAAAACGACCAACAAAAATAGTCTTCGATGTTGATCGGTTTTTATTCATAGTGCCAAAAATAGTCGGTCTCATTGGCTTCATATTTAACAGATTCGCATCAGAAGCATCCTTGGTTAGATCGGGATATCGAGCATCCAAAATCAACTGCACAAAGCGCAGATATAGTAGAAACATCCTCTTCTTTGACTGTTCTAATATCTTCTTCATATTCTCAAAAATATAACCTGAGAAGTTATATTTCCAATCCATAATAAGAGCCATAATCTGTAGGTCCCCTAGTCCGTATGGATCTTGACAGAATCGTCTATCCAATCTAGAGTGCGGAATCCCCTAGATCAGATTTCACAGAAACAATAAGAACACGAGCACGAACACAAAGGATTCCTTCAAACAGTCTTCTATTGATTATCTAACACAAAGTGTTTACAACCAATACAAGACTCTCTAAAAATCTCTCAGCCAATCTCTGTAGATTTCTCACGCTCATCTATGTTCTGTTCAACCAACCCCTAAACCCTAATGCACAACATGTATATATAGTAAATGTCTGCATACTAGGCTTTATACTGGGTTAGGCCATTCTCCAAGCCCATTACAACTCCAAACAAGCTAAACACAAATGCTAAGCCTAATACAAAATATCCAAAAGAATAACTAATAAACTATTAAGCTGTTGTCACTAATATGCACCAACAGACTCCCCCTAGACAATAGCTTCATAGTGTAACTTTGTCTTCAAACATCTTGTGATCTTTTTGGTCTTTGGATAGCTTCAGCTACATGTAGATTCTGACAGCAACAGACTCCCCCTAAGCTGATGCTTCCAATCTCCATGACTTTCATTCGCTGTATATTTTGCCAACTAGCATTCTCTGGTTAAGCTCTTATAATCAAATTTCTCTATATCTCCCTTTGCAATGTAGTAGAAGGATCCTACCATGCATCTTCACACATTCTGTACTCCACTCTTAATATGTACTTTACTTGTATTTTGCACTTCATTTTGATAACTGTATCAATCTGCTTAGAAACACAAGCAAGTAACTCGAAAAACCATTAGTTCTTTTCCACATTAAAGATAAACCAATATTTTATCTTCTCACGCAAAAATAAACAACTTATCAGATCAAACTGGGAGACTTTAAAAACAAATCTTTTTGTATTTTTGTATTTTCTGAAAACAAATAGCTAACAAGAAGATAGACACTCTATTTTTGTGAGAATCACCGGTAAGAAGATCATATCAGCACAATCAAACTCTTTTCACACTATCTGATTATTCTATATTCAACATTCATGAAAAACGGTTCAAGACGATTACCAGTATTGTTTATCCACATAAACAAAATACATGAACATTTCAAGTACCATTACCTCGTGATCTATTTAGATAAGTTATACTGATACATCTAGTGTGTCCCACTTCAGGACATACCCCCGCGATCAAGGTATGCACAAAAATTCACCGTAGTAGGTGAGTATACCGAAATTCATCCTTTTTGATTTACAACGTTAGATAATTGGTGATCAGGTCAGTACTTCCGTACAGCAAAGAGATCAATATCCAACGAGGGTTAGGACAAATACCAAATTTTGGTACGAATAATGCAATTTGCATTTTTGAGTGACTCTCTAGGAGAGCTTCTTCAATATTTGGGATTTGGCATTTTTGCTCTTTTAAGATATCCTGGTTGTGCCTAGGTCAGCATATATCTGGAAGCAGTAGAAGGACAACCTTGATACCCCGGATGAAATAACGATATAAAGACCTAAAACCTTAGATTTTGGCAATCTATCAACGCAAGATTTAAGATTATAAAACCATACGCCACTAATATGTTACCCACTCATACACAGTTCGTTATATTTGTATCACCAAGGTAAGTTGATTATTTCATGCCTTTTGCCTACTGGTACATCATATGATGAAGCTGCTCTGACACTTAAGCAATGTTCTTTTAATTTCAGTGCCACAGTCTAAATTGCTGATGTACTATCATTTCTTCTTTTTCACACAGTGAAAAACTCAATTTTTTGATTTTCTATTTTTTTATGTTTTTTATTTTTGAAAAGCAGTAAATGATTTACAGAACTATTTTTATGGAAAAATTTAAACTATTCAACTTACTCCCCCTAAACTCACGCACTAACTAACACTCTTTTTGGCTTAGGGAAATTTCTCCCTCTAAATTTTTGTTTTTATGAAGTAAGGTTTTAAAAACAGAAATTTAAATACAAACAGACTCCCACTTTAACCGGACAAGTAGGTTTCTCACTTTTAGTAAACCAGTATCTAACACAGAGGTAAATAATTCGTTACCATGTGTAACCTACTATTCACCTCAGGTGATTTCCAGGAATAACCACTGTTGAACACATCAACAGTCCTTCTTGGTCATCCTGCACATACTCAACAACTTAGTTAGACTGGGGGACCCAAGCCTTAAAGGTCTTGGGTCGTCCAGATTCATCAACCACTGGAACATCCATCCAATATCCATCACACCCTACTGGTGTCTTGGATGTCTTCCAAGTTGTTGGACATGATCTATAATTTAACGAGATCTTTGATCGCGAGAATTCCAATAAACTCTCTGATTTTCTGACCTTTGAAAATTATTATCTCGAAACCTTCTTCTCCTATTATCATAATATGATCTTTGAAAAATTTTTGGAATGTTTTGAACATTTGAGTTACAAAAACCCCTATATTCGTTTCTTCTTTGGAAGTTTCGATTACCAGTAGTTTGGTATCGAGTTCGATATCCAGAATTTTTACTTTGAAAAGAATTTGTTTGGCCATTATTGTAACATGATTTAGGAGAAGAGTTTCTTGAACCAACAAATCTTCTTGATGTTGAAGGTTTAGGTTGAAATCTCAGTTGATTTGTCTGAAAACTGGATTTAACATTTTTATTTGAACCAACCTGATTTCCATCCTTAATCTCAACCTCAGCCTCTGCTTTCTTACCCTTTTTAAAGGACAACAACTAGCCACATGTCCTTTGTTGTGACATTTAAAACAGGATCTTTTCTTCAAAACTTTCTTTCGGTTAGATCCCTTTTTAAATGATTTGACTGTTTTGTCTTTAGTATCCTCATCCATTTTATGAGGTGTACTATTAGACCTAACAGATTCTTTCAAAGAGCTTGGACTATTAGGTATGTCAACTGTTATCGGATCCACTATAACTGGTATAGTAGGAACCAACTCTGTTAGCTCATTTTCATTTGGTAAAAAGGAGTAATCCTGATTCTCAGAAGATGAAGCTTTACTAAACCCCACTCCTGTTTTATCATTATCCGTTTCAAACTTTTCTGAATTTGAGTCCTGACTAACGAGGATTCTCCAAATTTGTCTAACTTTTCATGAAGGTCAATAATTTTGGCTTGTGCACCAGCCAATTCTGTGCACTTTTCAGAAAGCTCGTTAGTCTTATCCTTCACAGTTTCACAAGCCAAATCAATGATCTGATGATAGTTCATTGACTTTGCTGGTCAAACTGATGATTTCTTGTTCATTTTAATTGAGTGTATTTAAAAAATTTGACTCCCTTTAACTCAAAAGAACATTTGACGCTTTCAGTTTTTCTAATTCAACTAACAGAATTTTGTTTTGCTCCGATAATTTGTCAACTGTACCCTGTAGTTCAGTGCAATTATGACAAGTATGACTTACAGATTGAAATTGTACCTGTACCTCTGCTATAAGCTCATATGTATCGTCCATGCACACTATAGCTTTTGCATCCTTGAGTTCCATTCTCTCCATCTCAGCTCCCTTCTTCTCTTCTATCTTAGCCGCTCCTTCACCAATCTTCACAGCTGCAGTCTCACTCACACACGTACTTTGTCTTGAAGTACTCTGATAACGTTTCTCTAAAGCTTCCTACAGCTCTTTAGACGATCCATACCTATTACAAATGTTTTTCATATCAAATGGCAAGGACATCTTTATCGCTGCTAAAGCCTTCTTTTCAGCATCATATATACGTTTCTCAGAATCTTCCATCTTCTCATGTGAAGTACCAGAATTCTTCTGTTAACTCGACGTGTGGGAGCAATGTACCCATCGATCATACAATTCCACATCTTAGTATCTTCACTTTAAACATATGCCTCAAACTGCTTCTCCCATTCTTTATACAGTTCAGCATTATCAGCTTTGGCTAGTTTTTAACACCCTCACTTAGATTGTTCAATTTGCCCATTTTTAACACGCAGCTAACAGTTTAAATGAATTTTGGTATACCTGTGTCAAAATCCAAATCTAACCCGCAGCTTATCATAACCAAACCGTTAAAAACGTTCAAAAATTTGTTCGAAAAGTTTGGTTGCCAAATTGCACCGTTAAACTCGTCTCGACGATACGAATAAAAAATTTTTTATTTTTTTTATTTTTATTTTTTTGCCCTAAAAATCACACGAGCCTAACCGTGCAACCGGTTTGTCAAGAATGTTTATGGATCAAAATCTATGTCTGAAAACGTTTAAGTCCAGTTACATTAGCTGGTTAACTTTCCACTTTCTTAATCCTAACTCGGAACAGTGTCAAATCCAGAACTGTAACTCGGATTGACAATTCGAGATGAAAATCCATAACAGTAATCCGAATTGCTAATCCGAAATGGTGATCCGGAATAGTGATCCGAGATGAAATCCGGAATGCACTGTTCTGATCCGAAATGGAAATCCGGAATAGACTATTCTGATCCGAGATGGAATCCAGAATAGTTCTCATCCGAGATGGAATCTGGAATACACTTCTGATCCGAAATTCAATCCGAAATAGCTTCTGATCTGAAATTCAGTTCGAAATGGAATCCGAAATGGCCTTTTTTGATCCGAATTGCAAGTCTGATGATCCGAAATGCAGATTTTGATCCGAAATTCAAGTCTTCAATCCGAATTGCTTCACTTTTTGATCTGGAATGCAATTCTTCAATCCGAAATGCCTACAATTTATCCGGAACAGGAATAGAAACCCTAATTCAGACGTCACAATCTCCAAAACAGCCTCCAAAACGTCCAAAAACTCAATTTTTCTGCTGTTACGATTCTGAACCGAGCAATAATCAAGAGCCGAATGCTCTGATACCAATTGTAGGTCCCCTAGTCCATATGGATCTTGACAGAATCGTCTATCCAATCTAGAGTACGGAATCCCCTAGATCAGATTTCACAGAAACAATAAGAACACGAACACGAAACAAAGGATTCCTTCAAACAGTCTTCTATTGATTATCTAACACAAAGTGTTTACAACCAATTCAAGACTCTCTAGAAATCTCTCAGCCAATCTCTGTAGATTTCTCACACACTTTTATGTTCTGTTCAACCAACCCCTAAACCCTAATGCACAACATGTATATAGTACATGTCTGCATACTAGGCTTTATACTGGCCTAGGCCATTCTCCAAGCCCATTACAACTCTATACAAGCTAAACACAAATGCTAAGCCCAATACAAAATATCAAAGACTAAACTAATAAACTATTAAGCTGTTGTCATTAATATGCACCAACACAATCGCGGAAGTTTGAGTTTGATTTGGTTGGTCTAACCCCCCTTGTTATCAGAAACACACTGCATAAACATATGCACCAGCAATCTCCAGTAAGTGAGAAACATTTTCTTGAGCAACGACGGATATGTTCCCTCGTAACTCATCTCAGTAAGAACAGGCAATATTTTCTCCTTTGCACACAGGGCTGGATCACTCGTAGCATTAGCAAACTACAATACTTCTCGAACACAGGCTTCATTCACTAAAATCTATTTACCCTGAATCTGAGAACTGATGTACGGCCACCCATCAGCACCTCTTAAGTGGAATCTGGCTCTCTTCCAAAAAGTGTGCACCAGATCACGATATATAACCGGGTTGGCACGAAGGACGTACGCAATCTTGCACTCATTTAACCCAGCCATCATGGATTTAAACTCTTGGTAGAATTCCGCTGGCGGATCTGATAAATATCATGCTTGGTTGTGAAACTATTCCTCCACCAGCATGACCACATCAAACGCTTCTTCTACCATTTCTGTCAGAAACAATAACTAGGTTAACTCAATTTCAACACAACTAACTAACAGAAGTTAAGGGAGTTTATCAGAACTAATGGTCAACACAAATCGGACAGTTCAAAACGAATTTCAAAGGTTCAATTATTTAAAAACAGTTCAAACCAGTTTTAGAGGTTCAATCACTTGAAAAGGTTCAAGAAAGCTCAAAGGTTCAGACATTGGAATCCGGATTCGCAAACAGTTCAATAGTAAACCGGACGAGCCTTTCATCAATCCGGATGAACATCATCCGAGATGAAATCCAAGTTCATTCAATTCTGTTGAATGTTCATCCGGAATGAAATCCGAAATACATGTCACTTTGAATACCAATCCGAAATGCTATCTGAAATGCATAATACTTGAAGAGTATCATTAAATTTCATAATTATAAAGCAATATATACCTAATTCGGATGAAATCTAAGATAAAAATCTAAAATGGAAGATGAACAGTGAATTCAGAGATGATCAGAGAATATCAGAGGATTACGGAAAATTTTGTGAATAATCTGAAATGCAACTCTGATTCATTTATGTACTTTTCTGGAATGGGCTTGGGCCTAAAACCTTTTGGGCCCAAGTCAATCCGGAATCCATCATCTGAATTCGCAAACGATCCGGATTGGGCTTATGTTAGGCCCAATCCGGAATAGTGACTAGTCAGTGGGCCTATCCGAAAGGTGTTTGAAAGCCCAATCCGGAACAGTACCACCATTATCCATAATTGTTCAATTTTGAGACTTTAAAAAATTCTATTGGATTGGCCGAACTTCAAAACTTAGGAGACCAGTCCAATATCCCTTGACAGAAAACATCTAACCAAAAATCACCAATTTGACTAACCAAGCATCCAACCACTCTTTACCAACAACAAAAGTAAGTAATATATTTAAACAAAACCACATACACAGCCTTGCTAAGGGATCAAATCATTTCTAAAGTCGACTAAGGAGCATTTTTCAGTGTGAGCTGGGTCAGACTAGTCTAAGCAATTGTCAATATACTTGTCCATTTAAGTCTAAAACTCAACCCTCTAGTTCTAGCTTAATGATATGCTTAAGGTAGTATTATACTATGATACCTGTGTGTCCCATACCATGACATACCCCCGCGATCAAGGTAAGCAAAACGATTCAACGTAGCAGGTGAGTATACTGAAATCATTCTTTATCTTTTACAATGTCAGATTATTGGTGAACAGGTCAGTGCTTTCGTACAATGACCAATAGTATCTGACGAGGGTTAGGCAAATACCTTATGTGGTACATAGGTATTAATGGAATTTTCTCATGAAGAGATTTCCTTTCTTTTAGGTTTTGGCCCTTCTATTTTGGCTCTTTTAAAGGATACCCTGACTGTGCCTAGGTCTGCATATAATCTGGATGCAACAGAAGGGCAGCCAAGATATCCCCAGATGACTCAATAGCAATACCCGAAACCTCAAGCGTTGGCTATGTATCAACACAGGATTTAAGACCATGAAATCATACGCCTATAGTGTGTGACCCACTAAACATATAGTTCTTTATGTTTATATCGTTTGGCTTACACTATCCGGTTCAGATCTATACCTATCAACATATCACCTTCGATTCAAGTCTTTCTCGCTATAGCACCTTACATGTGTTAGTCAGAAACTTTATCACGAAAAAGTATTTCATTTCCAATCATTGCAAAAACTGTTTAAAACTAAAATTATTATTATTATTATTATTATTATTATTATTATTATTATTATTATTATTATTTTGAATATTTCTCCCCCTAAATTTGTGCATATACATGAACAAATTTATGAAGCAAACAGAGATGAAAGAAAGACAACAAACTAAACAGAAAAGATAGAGGATGCTCAGTTGGAAAACGGATCATTTTGAGGAGATCCACAAGCGCTTGAAAATGCGTGTTGCTAACGGGTTTCATGAACAAATCTGCCACGTTTGCATCGATGTGGATTTGCTCAAGTTTAACGAGACCCTTTTCATAGCAATCTCGAATAAATTGAACTTTGATATTTATGTGCTTGGTTTTGGAGTAAAAAACAGGGTTTTTTTACGATTTGGATAGCGACATCATTATCACAATAAATTGTTGTGCTTAGATAAGTCGAACCCTAATCCGCAAGCTGGTGTTGCATCCATAAAACCTGGGAGCAGCAACCAGATGCTACGACATATTCTGCTTCCGTAGTAGAGAGCGAGATCGTCTACTGATTCTTGCATTGCGACGAGATTAAGCGGTCTCCCAGAATTGACATCCAGCTGAAGTTGAGCGCATATCCCTATCTGTACCTCCAAGATTACTGTTAGAGAAAGCATACAATTCAAATTCAGAATTTTTAGGATACCAGAGGCCCAGTGATGGTGCCCCTTTGAGGTTCCTAAAGATTCTTATAACAACATGTAAATGACAGAGTTTAGGAGTAGCCTGATATCGAGCACACTAGCAAACGACAAACTGGTATCTGGCCGACTTGCAGTGAGATACATGAGTGAACCAATCATAGATCGGTACATGGTTGGATTGACAGGCGTTCCTTCGGCGTCTTCATTTAGCAAAGGCCGTTCTGCAATAGGTGAAGTGGTAGGCTTTGAGTCTGTAAGCTTGAATTTCGCAAGAACGTCATTGACATATTTTCCTTGATGAATCAAGATTGCTTGCTGGCTTTGAAGAACTTGAAGTCCCAAAAACATAGTCATCTCCCCTAGTGAGCTCATCTCAAATTTCTTCTTCATGATCTCTTCAAATTCCCGACACAGACCATCATTCATAGAACCAAAAATAATATCATCGACGTAAATTTGAACAAGAATAATGTCTTTATCAACACGTTTGATGAATAAAGTTTGATCAATGGTTCCCCGAGTATATCCATGAGCAAGCAAATGCTCTGTTAGAGTTGTGTACCATGCGTGAGGAACTTGATGCAATCCATAGAAAGCTTTGTCCAATTTGTATGAATAATCTGGCTTGTCAGGATCAGTAAAACCCGGTGGTTGTGCCACGTATATTTCCTCTTTCACCGTGCCATAGAGAAAAGAAGTCTTGACATCCATTGATAGACGGTGAAGTCCATGTAAAATGCATACGCCAAGAAAATGCGAATAGCCTCCAATCGAGCTACCGATGCATAAACCTCATCGTAGTCCTATCCTTCAATCTGACGAAAACCCTGAACAACTAGTCGAGCTTTGTTCCTAACAATAACTCCAGTGTCATCCTGTTTTTTGCGAAATACCCAGCGAGTTCCAAGAACACGTTTTCCTTGAGGAAGCTTCACCAATTTCCATACACCAAGCTTTTCAAACTGATTGAGTTCTTCATGCATAGCGTCAACCCAGCCGGGTTCCTGCAAGGCGACATTAATGCTTTTAGGTTCAGTTTGTGAGATAAAGCAAGAGTAAAGACAAGTATTGATATCCCCTCATTGACTGCGGGTTCGAACGGCAGCAATAAGAGGACCAATAACATTTTCAATTGGATGATCGCGCTGTAGAGGCTGTGGTATCGGTGCAGCAGGGACGAGGATATCTGTTTGCAAGTTGGTAACACTCGGTGAGACAACTCCAGGTGACTCCCCCTCATTGGTTGCACCAGTGGGAGTGTTGACTGATGAATCAACAGAACATTCTGGTGGTGTAGGCTCAGGAAACAGAGATGAACCTAAGACATCGGAGGAGCAAACCCTTCATTTGTCATAGGAGGTTCTGTGTTTGGAGCCTCAACTTCAGAAATCATCTTGAGGATTCTGTTCAGAAGCCATTTCCTGATGCTGCAATACTGGTGAAGGTGTAGATATAGCTTTATTAAATCCAGGTGGATCCACACTCAGCTGCTTAAAAGTCTCGTGCAGCTGTGCGGCATCGACATCGTCCTCAGGTAAGATAGGCATTGTTGGAAGGTCATAAATTTTTCTTGTACCTGCAGTCATATTAGAAGGGACATCAACATACTTAAACAGAGAGGAATAATCATACAGCCAGTCAGGACCAATGCGTGTGTCCTTGGGATTCTCTTCCAGCCAACCCACGTTGTAGGTTTCAACTACCATTTTCTTGATCTTGTTATAGAAAGGATAGGAAGTATTTTTAAAATATCCAACGAAAATGCATGGATCTCCGTGTGATTCAAATTTCCCTTTAGTATCCATGAGCATAAGAACACAAGGGCATCCGAACTTGCGGAAATGCTTGACCGAAGGTTTGCGACCTTCAACCACTTCGTACGGTGTTTTCATGTGTCTTTTGTTGATCAGGGCATGATTCTGAATATAACAGGCGGTATTGATTGCTTCTGCCCAGAAAATAAGAGGTAGTTCGGATTCGACCAACATAGTACGTGCAACTTCAATCAGTATTCGATTTCTCCGTTCTGTAACCCCATTTTGTTGCGGAGTTCTGGCTGCACTAAACTATCAATCAATACCCTTGGAGGAGCAGAAAGAATTTAAGGTAGCATTCTTAAACTCTGTTCCATTATCACAACGAATAGCCTTCACGGTGGTGTCCGTCTGGTTTTCCATAAGTGTGATGAATTGTTTAACTAACTCAGCGGTTTCACTCCTTTGTGCCAGAAAGAAGACCCAAGTGAATCGTGAGTAGTCATCAATAATAACCAGACAGTATGCTTTCTCGCCAATGCTCAGAACATCTGTCGGACCAAAAAGATCCATATGAAGCAATTCTAAGACTTGAGGTGTGGAAGGTACGGGTTTAGACTTGTGCGGCTGTCGATGTTGTTTCCCACGTGCACATGATTCACACTTTTCAATCTACATAAAGTCCCGAACTGTTAGATCTCTGACTAAACCACCTTTTGCAAGTCTATTTAAGTTCTTCTTGTTGATGTGTCCAAGTCAACTATGCCATAACATTGCATCATGCTCAGCAGTCGACGAGAACAAGCAAGTAAGCTTGTCAGTGGGAGCTTTGTTCATGTCGATGACATATGCATTTCCTTTTTGTGCTGCTTTGAGAAGAATCCATTCATCCGGAATGATGAGGCCTCGTTTTAGCACATAACACCCTTTCTTGGTAAAGAGAACATCCAAATGATTATCACAGAGCTGAGACACACTCAAAAGACTATGCTTCAACTCTGGCACATAATTCACATTCTTGAAGCTGAGAGCTCCGTTGCATACTATTCCTCTCATCATGATCTTTCCTGTTTCACCACCTGCGAATGAGACAAACCCGCCATCGAAAAACTGAATGTCATTCAACTGCGAGATGTCCCTAGTCATGTGCCTGGAATAGCCATTGTCGATATACAGAGTCTGGCGAGAGTTCGCCAGAGCTGTTACTGCACATTTCAACAGGTTTTAGTTAGTCGATGCCACCCAGGCCATTGACGATCTGGGCATGCCATGGGCATCAACATAAGTGACCTCACGGAAAATTAAATTAGTTGAGGATAAGGCCGATGATGCTTTTGATTTGTCTAATTTTGGGGGTAGAAGACTGAATCTTGGTCAAGATCTTAGGCCTCCAGGTTACCGAGTCAAACTTCTGCACAGTCCTTGGAGTGCTAGACGGATTCTGAGAACTTGAAGGTCTTATAGATCTGTGAGTTTGTTTCTTGGCCATGTTCCAGTCTTGATCAGGAGGCTTAGCCGTGGTGAATCGAGCCTGATATAGGCGATTAGGCATAGCTTTCTGATATTTTAAGAATAATGCTTTGAAAGGTGTGAAGGGCTTTTGACAATTTCGCACAATATGCCCGTGAAATCCACAGTTGAAATAGGTCTGCCTCTTTTGGAAGAAAACAGTCCATTCAGCTTGGGAAATTCTAGGCAATTTGTCTGCCAGTTTCTTGCTTTCTGGTACTGACGGCTGGTGCAAGGGTTTGGTCATGGCTGTAGCCTGCGCACAACCATCAGCACACTTGTAAGGTTTATGATTTGGATTAGACAATTTGGAGTTAGTAGACTTGGGCACAAATGTAACTGATTTCTGCTCATCTTTTTGCCCAATAGATTCAGTTTGGGGCTGCTGAGTCAATTTCTCAGAGAGAGGAACTGACTCAGCAACTGCCTTTTCATTTGTCTGAGATGCCTGTTTGGTTTTCTTCTTTTTGGATCTACGTGTTCTCTGTTTCTTATCAGTAATAGTCAAACCATTTTGCGTGGCAGATTCTGTAGAAGAGATGGGTGATTCAGCAAGGACATCCTTTTCTGTATAGACAGAAGATGAGCTTGAAGAATTAAAAGCAGGAGGAATCTCTAAATTTTGAAAATTTTGAGATCCCAATTCAGATTCAGTTTTGAAATTTTTATCTAAATCAGCAGGACGAGAATGCTCATTTTCTGTCATTTCAGAATCAGTCCATTGTTTCGGGGTTGAAGATGAAGATGCTTATTCGCCCGATTCTTCCAGTACTGTGCCAGTGTCATTCTTCACAGGTTCAGCTGTTTGGTTAGTTTCCTCATTGTCAACCTTGGGATCAGCATCAACAGATGGTACTTCCTGAGGAATAATTCATGTCTCTTCAGTAGGAACAAAGGAAACCGTATCACCTGTCGATGCTGTATCTGTAGCAAAATTTGTGTTTTCATCACAAGAATTATCACATTTATTATCAGCATTCGATGAAAAACCAGAATTAAAACCATCTACATTATCAACACAACCAATACTGTCTGAGAATGTAAATTCTTCAGCAAGAAATTGATTCAAAATGTCAAAAGCAGGTTTATAAAAATCATAGTTAGCAGCCGAATTGTCTGAATTGGAATTCAGACATTCTTCTTGAGCACCATCTGTGATATCCTCAACTAATATTTCTTCTGCACATGAGGTAGAAACATTAGTAGCGTTCCCGGGGTCAGTTGCAGAAGAATTTTCACTTTTTTATTTTGTAGGTGATGTTGCTGTCTCATTCTTATGCGTCATTTTCTCTAAGACATCTGAACTACAAGATGGATGATCACCAGATTCATGTGAAACTGGTGTGGAAAGGAAGGAAACATCATCCCTCTTGAGTTCAGTTGGCTTAGAGAACTTTGGGTAATAAGGCTTGAAAGATAATCTGATGGTTTACCATACATCACTTTTTCAGCATTTTCTAATTCAGCCTCAGATTCAGGCATTCACGTATAGTTATGATTATATGGTGGAGGAGCCCTATTATACCCAAGTCCCTTTGTATAATTTTTTTGATAATTAAGCTGTTGATCATACAAGTCCTTGACTAGCTTGCTGGAAGTTTCAAATTTTTTAATATTTATTTCATTTTCTTGAAACTTCCCTGTCAAGGAATTTAGCTTGGCTAAAACTGCTTGAAGTTCTACGTCCTTTTCAGCTAATTTTAGCTTATAGTCGTATGCCCAACATTGCTGCTGGTTCAAATCAAGCTTTAGTTGTGCTATGTCTTGTTTTTGTGCTTCGACCATAAGAAGCTTGTTCTTATGTTTAAGGGCGATGTCTGTGATGCAGCTTGCTAATATTCGGCTACAAGAGTTGAATTATGGGCGCGCATTTGTGATAATTTAAAATGACAACTATCTGAGCAGAGAATTCGATTTACCGTTTTTGAAAGATCAGGTGTCTCAGTTGTCTGCGCCATCATGCAATGATTTTAGAAAGATTCAAAGTCTCCATCTGAGCTGCAACATCTGCCCAGTTGAATCCTTCGTGCTGTTGTGCCACCAAAGCTGTTGATTTCCCGTCAGAGCTGCTTAAGGGACTTGTAGTAGACTTTAAAGGAGAGACTGGCACAAGCTGTCTGTCACTGCTCTGTATGTCCGCCACTCTGGATGACACATATCCAGATGGTGGCTTCTTGCATTCCCATGCAAAATGTCCTGGTTCATGACATCTATAACACCTGAGTTTATCTTTTGTAAGCCCAGTCTTCGGATTTGACAATGGTTGCCTCCCGTACTTCTTTTGAAATTTGTTGACACAGAAAGCAGCCATTGCAAGATTCCAGGACACATCAATCTCGTCCAAATCCTCCTCCATTATTTGATCTACTTCAGTTGGAAGAATAGATGGGGGAGTCAGGTCACCTTCTAAAAAGGCATTTAAACTGTTGATCATTGAGGCAGCTATGGCCAATTTCTCCTCATTTTCCTTAGTAAGAAAGGCAGAATTGGACACAACTTGAGCAGGGGCCAGTGCAGGAGCAGCAGATTGAGGAATGCCGCCTTGTTGAGCTGCAGCTGGAATGGCGGGACAAAACACCATGTTAGGATACTGAGCATGGTATTGTGTCTGAACTTGCACTGCAGAAATCAAAGTAGGAGTCTGAGGCTGAAGACCGTAGACGTACTGAGTCTTCTGTGGTATGGCAAGAGGACTGTACACCACGTTTAAGCTACCCGGTGTGTGAGAACTTCCTTGCAAAGGGCTATAAACAAGATTTTGTGACATTAATGCTACATTTTTCCCTGTAATACCAGCCGCCATCAAACTACTCTGATGATTGATGTCTCTCTGCTTATTATCTATCTCACAAGATTTAATAGTTGCAATCATTTCTGTGAGAGTGACATCATTCAGATTTTTTGTCTTCTTGATCATTCCAACATCAGCATCCCAACTCTTCGGTAATGAGTTTAACAGTTGTCTGTTCATAGCACTGTTGGTAAGAGTAATTTAGCTGATATCATATGAGAAACGAGCTTCACATATCTGTGGATCTGGTTCTCAATGGTTTCCCCATAAATGTGATTAAACGAGCTGAATTGTTGATTTAGCTGATTAACTCTGCTGGCCTTCATATCAGCATTTCCCTCATAAAGATTTTGCAATTCACTCCACACTTCTTTAGCGGTCTTGCAATTTCTGGCCGCTATAGAAATGTCAGGTCCAAGTGCCATTGTTAACACAGCTGAAGCCTTTTCATCTTCTTCAATAATTTTCACATCTTCCGGAGTCCACAAGTGACTTGATTTTTGACTCTTTGTATCTGGATCTTCAGTAGTACTGTAAACAATAGTTCGAGGACCGTTCAAAATGCATCTCCAAACGCCACGCTCTTTGGCCTTGCAGTACTGCTCAAATATGAACTTCCACTCATAATATTCATCTACGTATAACAGACGTGGCACCTTAGTTGAAGTGCCAATAACTTGATCAAATTCTTGATGAAGGGCCAGAGTCTGTGATTGCAGTGCGGCCAATGTGGCATTGGTCAAATCTTTAGCGGTCATATAGCAGTTCATCATGATTAACTTTATTAAATTTACCAAGTTAATTAAAGTTAATTTGAAATTCTTATAATGAACAGTGATCTGAAAATGTGTCTAAGATAAACGGGTCCGAAATGAGTCCAAGATAGACAGATCAGAAATCAGTCTGAGATAGACAATTCCGAGATAGGCAGGTCCGACATCAGTCCGAGATAGACAATTCTGAGATAAACAGATTCGAAATCAGTCCGAGATGAAAATCTGGAAAGCAATGAATATTAGAAATTGAGAACTTAATCCGGAATGAGACTTGATCCGGAATGAGACTTGATCTGAAATGAGACTTGATCCGAATGAGAATTAATCCGGAATGTAGTCCTTATCCGAATGCAATAGTAATCCGAATAATCTGCAACAGATAAACACAAAAAGTGATCCTTATCCGAAATAAGAGCAATCCGGATTAGGTTGTTGAGAATATTCCAGGAACAGTAATCTGGGATCAATCCGAGATGGATGCTCTCCTTCGTGTTCTTCGGGATCTTCGACAGTGGCCAATCCGAAATATTTCAAGCTTCTTCGTTTTCTTCGGAATCCGCAACAATAGCGAATCCGAAATCCTCAAGCCTTCTTCGTGTTACTACTGCAAGACTCAAAAGATAGAACAGAAAAAGTACTCGCTCACTAAAGGTGCGAAATGAAAGAGAGGTTCTTTCGTCAAGTGAAGAGTTACCACAGTCTCAAGCCATAAAGAAAAAGCAGGCAGCTTTCCTAAGTGATAGCCCAATGGTGAAAGACCAGAAGCCACATTCCTCCGCTTTCACTTTATCTTCCTTGGAGTCCTCTAGTCTTCCATTCCTTCTAATATGACACAATTAAGAATTCGATTTCTTCGGAACAGTATCGATGCAGGATAAAGTAACAGCAACCTTCAAATCTGAACAGTAATCCGGGTTGACCAACAACAACTTTCAATTCTGAACAGATCTTCGATCTACGATACCTGGAGCCTGTATTGTACAGCAGGCTCTGATACCAATTGTAAGTCCAGTAATCGGATCTAGCAGGTATCGTTAGACTAATCGATTGCGGAAAAAAAGATTATAATGATGAACAACTCTTTAATCAAAAACAACTTGCATACACCAGAATAGTGTCTGAAACAAGTTTTTCAATAGTAACTCTCTAACTCCAAAACATTAACCTAATACATATATTTATACTAACCATCTAGCCCATTAGTTACAACCCTAGGCCCATGAGGCACTAGGAAGCCCAACACCCTTCAATAAGCCTAAATGTAGCACTAATGTGTAAACGTCCAATAATATAAGCCCAACAAGTTCTAAACAAGACTTTCAATTAACGCTTTTTTTTCTTCTAAGGCCCAATCCTATGTGTTCCTTGCTTCAACCTGTCCGCCTGTATCATGTGTAAAAACAGAGATTTGGGTCAACAAAAGTTGGCGAGTGAATCCCGTTTAAACATTTGAAAGAAATGATATGTTGATTAATTTAATAAAAAATGTGCATAAACCAAATATGAGCAAACGTATATGTAAACTATCCACAAACCACATAAACATCTAGCAATGTACACATGAGCATGATAATTATGAGCTGTGAGTTCAAGGTTCAATCAAACGAAGCCGATCTAATTAGGCAACGCGATGCTCTACCTGTATACAACGAGGAACTGATGGGCCTAATGTGAATGCTTGACTGAAATGAGAAAATATAACCACATATAACAATAAACCAAATATCACATAACATGTTAGTTCATATAAGGGTAATAGCACAATTGTTTGAATAAAAGATATAAATAAACGACACATGATACACCCCAAAACATGAATAAAAAGGGGAAGTTTGTAGGAATTCACTCACAGTGGGTGCGTTTCTTGAGTTGATAACGAAGGCGTATGATTAAAGATTCCAACCGACGAGAAAACTAACATAAATATTCACGTAATAATTCGGTAAATATATTTCTTTTATTTAAAGTTAGTATTTTTATTTAATGAATTTTATTAGACCTTTTAGGTCATTTTATAGTATTTATTACTAATTTTTGTGCTTAAAAGGGTTTACTTTTATTATAAAATTTTGTGATTTTTGGAGGAAAATAAAGAAAATGTTAATTAAAAATTGCCCTTTCAGGGGTCGAATCGGTTAGAATTCGTGCAGCATGTGGGATTCGAACTCGCGACCTCTCGTATACGTGCACGCAGCTCTACCAACTGAGCTACGTGTCTAACCCGGAATATAATCATTTTTAATTACATATATACACACATTAGATTAAAGCATATTCTGATTTTATTCAAAAAGTTTTGATACTTTCATAATCATGTATCGGACCGGAATCGAACTCGCGGCCATAGCTTTGTGTTGCACACAGCCCGACCAATTGGGTTGTGTGACTAACCCGGAGAATATATGATTTTTATTAGATTTATACACTTACTGGATGTTGATCTAAATAAGTATTAAAAGGAGTTGGTTTAATTTGGGAACTTGGCAGCGTGTTAAGACTCGAACGCGGGACCTTTGTTTTAAATTTGAACACAGTCCACCACTGGACTGTGTGTCTAACCCTGTATAAACATCGATTTTAATTATTCTTATACACTGATACAACTTCATCTTCTTCATTTTATATCCCAAAACCATACCCGACTGTTTAATCAGAAAGCTATTATATAATTCACCATTGGTAATAAATTAAATGATAAAAGAAGAAGATTCAAGTGATTATATACCGAACAGATGTGAACTTGAATTCTCCAGTGATGTTTCTGGCGACAAAACAGTTTTTCCGGCGATGAGTATCTCGAAAACATAGGTTTTGCAGATAATGTAGGCGAGTTCTAAATGAGTCTAAGGTTCACAATTTGTAGTTGAAGGTTGGGTTCAAGTTGATTTCAGTTTTTATCGGTTTCGGTCAAGAATTTATGGCCGAATGATTTGGTAACCGATTGTCCATGATTGAGTATAATCTCATGATTGAAAGAACAGTTTTTTTTTCTTCAATTAAATTTCGTGAATTGAAACAGAAGTTGTTAATGGTTTGGGAGTTACAACCGATTATGGACGGGTGTTCTTTTGAAATTGAATTTAGTGCGTTAGTTTGATATAAGATTCATTTGATTTGGGATAAATTCAGATGTATGTGTGTAGTGTAGTGGTATTTCTGTTTGCTGGTTCAGTGAGGACCCGGGTTCGATACCCGTGGTCACCCTTTGTTTGATTTTTATTTGTTTTTATTTCCTCTAGTTTAATATTATTATTATTTTTATTTAATATTATTATTTTAACTCTATTGTTTTATTTAGCAATTAATATAATGAATTTAAACGTTTAGCGTAACGAAACTTCATATCATGTATTTGAATTACAAAAGCGGAGCAAGTTTTAGAACCCGTTTTACAACAAATGTTACATTATCATTCTGACTCTGTGGATGCTGCATGGATTTCCCAATATTAAAGGTCACCTCCTCATCGTCAACCGTAAGAGTAAGTCTGCCGGTGCAGACATCAATCGGGCTCGAGTAGTGGCTAGGAATGATTGACCTAAGATAAGAGGAACAGTTTTGTCCTCATCCATGTCCAAAATCACAAAATCGACAGGAAAGACAAACTTGTCGATTTTCACTAGCATATTTTCAACTATGCCTTGAGGATACTTCACTGAACAGTCGACTAGCTGAATGCTCATACGAGTAGGCTTGAGCTGTCCCAAGTCCAGCTTAGCAAAAATCGCATATGGCATGAGGTTTATGCTAGCTCCAAGATAAGCTAATGCATTGCTGACCGACAAAATACCAATCAAGCACGGGATAGTGAAACTCCCGGGATCATTCGTTTTCTTCGGTAGTTTGTTCTGAAGAACTGCTGAACACTCCTCATTCAAGGTCACATGCGAAAGCTCCACAAGTTTCTTTTTGTTAGATAAGATCTCTGTTAGAAACTTGGATACTTAGGCATTTGAGCAAGTGCCTCGATAAATGGTAAATTTATATGAAGTTGCTTAAAAAGCTCAAGGAATTTACCATAGCGTTCTTCCATTTTCTGCTTCTTCAACCTCCCCGGATATGGAACGGGAGGGACATACTCTCTCACTGGCTCCTTGGGACGTGCTGTACTTGCTGGGTCTCACCTTAGTTGCACCTCTCCCAGAGACTCAGTCTCGATCTCCTCAACAATCTCGTCATCAATCGGCCTTACTGGAGCAGCTGAAGTGACAGGCTCATCGGTCTTGCCGCTTCTCAACGTGATGGCCTACGCAGTGGCCTTTGGATTAGGCTCCGTATTGCTTGGAAGGCCCCCCCTGTTGTCTCTCGGACAACAACTTGGCAATCTGGCCAACTTGGTTTTCAATGGTCTGCATGGAAGCCTTTTGGCTTCTCAACTCGCTCTCGTGCCTCGTGAAACGACCGCCATACTCTTTAAAACGCTTCTCATTTTTGATCTTTTGAGAGTTTTGACCTGCTAAGAGTTGACTAAACATATCTTGCTGAGGCTGAGGTGTACCATATGCTCCAAGAGCTATGGGACGTGGAGCAAATCTGAGTGGGTGTTGATTAGAAGCTTTAGATTTCCAACTGAAATTTGGGTGGTTCTTCCATCCCGGATTGTACGTATTGCTATAAGGATTATGCTCAGGACGGTATTGATTTCCCATAAAATCTACGTGCTCGTGTGATATCTCTCCCATCGGAAAATCGCCTACATGATATGCTCCCCCACTCGAGTGGATGTCCATCACTCGATCAAATTTCAAAGATAAGGCATCCATATGTGTTGTGATGGCAGTGAAGTCGTTCACCTGATGAACTCCCTGTCGAGAACTCTTCCCCCTTGATGGCTGTTGTGTTCGATTCTTCAAGGCGCATTTCTCTAAAATCTCAAATGCGTCGTTGGCATTTTTCATGCCAATCTCTTTGCCCGAATATGTATCAACGATCATCGGCCCTTGACCATCCAAACCATGGTAGAAGATCTGACATTGTTGTCACTTGGGCAACCCGTGGTGTGGGACCTTTCTCATTAGCTCCTTAAACCACTCCCACGCCTCATAAAGGGGCTCATCATCGTCCTGACGAAAGTTTAGAATCTTAGTTCTCAACCGAATAGTTTTCCCTCGAGGGAAATATTTCTGAAGAAACTTCTCAGCTAACTGATTCCATGTAGTGATAGACCCAGCTGGAAGTGAAAGAAGCTACTCTTTAGCTCCATCACATAAAGAAAACGGAAAACGCCAAAGGTATATTGCAACCGATGATGCATCACGAATCGTGAATGTGGCACAAACCTCCAGAAAACCCGCAATATGGACACTAGGATCCTCGTGATCCTTGTCATAAAACTGTACCATATTCTGCAACATCGATATGATACCGGATTTGATCTCGAAATTATTATTATTATTTTTCGGTGCATTGATGCTCGCAGGTAAGCCCTCTAGTGAAGGTTTTCCAATGTCGTTTAAGACCATCGTCTCCTCTTCGTTTTCCATTTCTACGTGAACCTCGTAGAATGAGTCATCTCCCAATGTGTCTACCTCGATCGTAGCGGCCACCACGCGTGATCGCTCCCGCAATCTCCGATAAAGATTGCGCTCCCGCTCCGGCTCCGAAGAAAGCTCAACGGTTTCAACAGCGGGGGTTGAGGACATACACGACCTGTAGGGAAAAAGAAGGAACACAATGCACTACATATATATATATATATATACACACACACACATATATATATAAGAACAAAAAAACAACTAGCAATTAATCATCATGTTTTCTCTTTTTTTTCAGATAATCATGCAAAGGCAAATAAAACAACTAGGCAAAAACTTTGTACATTTTTCACAATGGCTTAATAAGTAACTTGTTCTCAAGAAGACCGTGTCCTCGACAACGGCGCCAAAAACTTGATGTGCGTGAATTGAATATATTTTTGTAATTTTAATTTTCCTCCACACAAATTTGGTTATAAAAATGATTTTCACCTTAAAACTAACCACCCAAACACAAGGGCAAGTGTACTCGTTAGGTGGTAATATAGTCGATCGGTAAGAACCGGATATCAATCCGTGGACATGGTGTCATAATACTAAACCTTTGTTATTTTTAAGCCTTTTCGATAAATGAGTTAATTTCTTTGTTTCTAAACTATCATGCACAAATAACAAATAGCTAACTAAACTAAGGAAGATCGATATTTAAAAGAGATTGCTTAAACTAAGTATCCACTAATAATCATATGACAACAATTAAGAAAGACTAATGGTGATGCAAGTTCTAAATTCAACTAAGTCCCCAATCAAGGCTTCCTAGTTTTATAAATCTTTGAAAAACTACAATGAGACAACATTCTAATCACCTAAGATTTATTCTTTTAAGTTCACTTGCTAAGTTGATGTTAATCTTTAATGATGAGTTATTTGTTTGTCTAAACTCCTAACTCTACAAATTAGGGAAAACTAATATGAACAACACACTAATCACCCTAACTTGGTTTCAAGTAAGTGACATCTTCATCATGTTCTTGATATGAATCACAAGCATGGTCATGCTAGATAACAATCTTGGCCTAAATCATCAAACCAACATAAGCACAAACTATAGAATTCATATAATATTTCCAAATCTAAATGCAAGAATCCATACACATGTTCAAATCACCATTCTAATCATGTTAGCAATTGCCATCCTAGTTTCATGCTATTAATCGTATCAACAAGTTAACAAGATTCAACAATCATAATCTCTACATGGGCTTTCCAACACAACATGTAAATACTTATGACCAAACATTCAAGAACAAGGACTTTCAACATGAACATGAACTCCAAGAACAAGATTAAATTTCACCATGAAGATTACCAAACAACAATCACCACATCTGTCTCCATGTTATTACATGCTCATTAGCTTCAATAAGGTTTAAGCAACACAAATTTTAGCCCATAAGGCTCATAACTACCAAATCAATTACAAAATAACTTAGATTTTTCATAAGTAACAAGTGGCTAACCAATGTTTAAGACAAGATTAAATGGTAAAATGAGTAGATCTTCAAGTGATTCAATCTTCTTCAAGGCTCCTTCTTGGCTCTACAAGCTTCCAAGACCAGAATCTTGAGAGAAAAATTCACCAAAATGCTCCAACTCCCCTTCAAATGAGCTTAACACTCGTATTTATGCTACTGGTGAGTTGGCACGACCGTGCCACCTTTGGCACGGTCGTGCTTAGCAAGTGTCAGAAGCGCTTTTTGTCTGTCGATCATGTTTGCTACCATTTCCGGAAAGATCCCGCTCAAACTTCCCCGAGGTGGCACGACCATGCCAACATATGGCACGGTCGTGCTTATCAATGACGTACCCGAAAATGACTGTTTCGACCTCGGGAATGAATTGATCAGAGGCTAACTTGGATCGAGCATGGTCGTGCTTGGGTTTGGCACGATTGTGCCAGTCTTGGACTATTTTGGTTTGTGCTGATAGTTGAGAGTGCTGATGAGAGGGTCGGTCTTCGAAGGCTTGGCACGGTCGTGCTTAGATCGGCACGGTCGTGCGCTTTCTGCCACTTTGCTAGAAAGTTCCATTTTTTCTCTATTTTGCTCCAAAAGCCTCCGTTTCATCACCGAGCCGAAGCACAGCCTAGTATTTTACAAAAAAAAACTCAAATGAGTATCAAAATAAATGATAATACAACGAGTTCTCGCATAAACAGGGAATATTGGACGTTTAAAAGATGTATAAATACATCACTCGTATGTAGAGCAGTAGGCTCGCATGGAGGCTGAGATGCTCCTATGTAGAGCAGCAGGCTCACATGGCGTTTGAGATGCTCATATGTAAAGGAGCATGTGCGGATGGTGACTTATGTGCTCATAAGTATAGCATGCGTGTGGCGACTTATGTGCTCGTGTGTAGGGCAGCAGGCTCGCATGGAGACTGACGTGCTTGTATGTAGAGCAGCAGACTCGTATGGAGGCTGGCGTGCTCATATGTAAAGGAGCATGCGCGTTTATGTGCTCGTATGTAGAGGAGCATGTGCGGATGGTGACTTACGTGCTCGTAAGTAGAGCAGCAGGCTCACATGGAGACTAGCGTGCTCGTATGTAGAGCAGCAGGCTCGTATGGAGGTTGGCAAAGGAGCATGCGTGTGGCGACTTACGTGTTCGTCTTGTTTTACCGATTGAATATATTGCTAGTGTTGCAGAAAACATGACAAGGTAAATTGTAATAAATGGTTGGATATATGACAAATATTGTATCGAAATTTTTTCCTTAGAAGGTCTTTGTTCTATGCATCTATATTCCTCTATACGTGAAAACAATTTTTCACCTCCAAATGATGTTGCGTGATACTAGTCTCTCAATTTATTGCTACTAAATAAATAAAGTGTTAGTAGTGTTATGTTAAAATATTGGTTGTACATAACCAATACGAGGACAATAGACAGATATAATGAACGTTATCACGTTTTTGTCAAAAAAAAAAGCAGACATAGAAGGGACCTTTTTGCAAATTGTGTTTTTATGTAACATAGTTATTATTAAGGGTCTACATATTCACCCACCTGCCTATTTCCACACCTTCAAGACGGGTCGTCTAGACCTAGACGGGGCGTCTAAGGTTCCTTTCTCTGACCATATACCTGCCCCCGTATAATGTCAAATCAGTCACATCAGACGGGGCATCTAGCCCTAGACGGATCGCGAATACGACCTGCCCAAGACGGGTCATCTAGGCCTAAACGGGGCGTCTTGGAGGTTGATTTTGACTTTGGTGGTCTACATGCATGTGAGTAAAGTAGAAAAGTGATACGCCCCGTCTAGGCCTAGACGTGGCATATATTTCTTTGTTAAATAGAGCCATGCAGAGCATTTGATATCACAGGCAACTTGAACATGTCGAAATTCTCTACGTCTTCTTCTTTCGCTTATATTACTTCATCTGATATCATTCAAAGGTGATGAAATGTCATCATACTAGGACGGCAACTATTTCTTTGGGCCGTATTTTGGCGAGTCACGGGTGCCCAAAGCCAATCCGGTAACAGTTATTAGGTTTAAATACTTGTTGTTTTAATTATTTACTAATGATGATACCGTTGTTAGGGAGAGACCGCCGTATCTGATTCTAACGAGCTAGAGGAGGTTGTGTAAAGTGTACAAGGAAATCAAAACAGACTGTTTCTAGATTTGAACGAGCTTCCTCCCATTGATGAAATATCCCATGTGGACGACTCGTACCAAGTTGATGCACCATGTTATCCTGAGTAACATTGGTTTCCGGATTATGGATAAAGGTGTGAATATTCGTACGTGCAACAACACGGTCCGGATGGATACGGAGGAGACGGTTACGAAAGTTACAATGCAACATAGTCTTTGTACGGTCAAGAAGTCTATCCTGATGGTGGAGGTTATGGTGGTGAGGCACCCCCATGCGTCGGCAATCCGTACCTTATAGAGATGGTATCAAAACTTATTTATTTATCTTGGGCAGTTGAGTAAACATAAAATCTAGCATAATGCTATCGATGTTACAGGTTTTCAACTCTCTAGATGAGCTAAAAAACTGGGCACAGGAAATGGCAAAGGCGGATGGTTTCATTATTGTGACCCAACGATCAACGAAAATTGGTGGAAGGACCGGGAGGGTATAGCTTGAATGTGACCATGGTGGTGAGCACCATACTACAGCAACGGTTAAAAAGCTGGAAGCAAGAAAACTGGTTGCCCGTTTTACCTGGTGGTTGTGCGAGACCATCCGTATGAAACATGGGGGATAAAAGGTGGAAAGACTGAACATAACCACGAACTCTGTGAGAACCTGTCGGGCCACGCGTTTGTGCGAAGGTTTACTCCTAACGAATACAGATTGATCGAGCAGCTGACAGCTCAAAACATGGAGTCGCGTAGAATTTTTCAAACGATAAGGAAGCAGTTTCCCAACAATTTCCATGTTCAGAAAGGCGTTTAAAATGCATTCAAGAAGATTAGGGCCGAAAAAAGATACGGACTGACTCCCATGTAGTCGCTAGAAAACATCCTTATTATAAACGAATTTATTTATGAGACACGGGAGGAACCCGAAATAGAGGTCATTACAGATATCTTCTTTGTTCATCCCTACTCGAGTGAAATGTGGCATGCATTCTCGCACATTTTGCTAATCGATTCCATGTACAAGACGAACGTATACAACATGCCATTTGTCCAGATAGTTGGTATGATGCCCACCAACTATTCATTTTGTATCACACATGTCGTTATCTGCAAAGAATGTAGTGATAACTTTGTATGGGTGCTTGAGAGGATCAGGTCATTGTTGGACGAATGTATGGAGCCATGTGTGATTGTAACGGATAGAGACCTGGCCCTAATTAACGTGTGTGCTAAGGTTTTTCCAAACGCCTCTCGATATCTTTGCAAGTTTCACATACAACAGAATATTTGTAAGCACTGCAAGAGCGCATTCACAGAAGAAGACTGACAAAAATTTTTGTCACCCTGGGGGAGATTGTGTGAGTCTCCATCAATACCCATATACGAGTACAACTTGCGCAACTTGCAAAAGCGACAGTGGAGTGCAAACGTTCAAGTAAGTTTTTGTAATAAAATGTGACCTACCTATGTACATTTCACTAACTATTGATACCTTTTAGGGGTGTTTACGTACGTGTATGATAACTGACTGAAAGACTACAAGGAAATGTTCGTATTTGCGTGGACTGATCAGAGTCGCAACTTCGGGCAGCGTACCACAAACAGAGTGGAGAGTCAACACGCGAATTTAAAGAGATACGTCCAAGATAGGAGCTCGCTGGACCCTATAGTAGGTTGTGTCAAGGATATAGTTGAAACATAATACGGTGAAATAAGGAGGAGCTTTCGAGAAAGCATCGAAAAAATAATGAACCACCACAAAAACCCGTTATTTGACCACCTACGTGGAAAAGTTTCCCATACAGCGATTGACTTGTTAAGTGGAGAGCTACTTAGGAAACTAGACGTGTTGCAGCGCTTGCATTCATCTTGTGGATGTCAAATATGGTACAGCTATGTGTTTCCGTGTGCTTGTAGGATGGAAAAGTACGTACGTGCAGGTAATACTTGCTAAACATGAAGCGAGGTGTGTTTTATATGTCCGCTATTCATGTGACTTTAAACAGTTCATTGTTTTAACTGTGTGGAGAGTTCGATTCAACTCGAAGACGTAGACATCTTCTGACAGAAGCTTAACTTCCAAGCATGTAAATTGATATCGGATGACGTTGACGTGGTAAAAGAGCTGAACATTGTTCGGAAACAGTTTGAGTAACATCCCCCCTGCTCAGAAAGGTACGGCATCGTGGTTCACCTGTTAAGCATCGATGGTTGTTCCACCTTCTTCCTATAATGAATCCTCCGACGGATCGAGAACCACGAACGATAACGCTTGCACATGTTAACAATAACCATTTCATACATACTAAGTTGGAAGGCCAGTTTCCAATGTCGACAATAAGGGGCTATGGTTGACTTACCGAAGCGCTGTTGTAGAACAATGGTTATACATGTACACACCCCGTTTAGGATGGTATACGTCGATAATGAATACCCCACCAAATCCAAACTCGAGTATTAATTACGTCGAAAGTGAATCTGAATAATGCGGTTTAGAATGGCAAAAGGGTAATATTGTTGATATAGACGACCCGTCTAGTCTAGACACTGCGTACTATTTGAGCGGCAATTTTGAAACTGGCAACTGTTTGAATTTTAAAGGGAAATGGTAAATTACCATTTTACCCTGGAATTGCCACCCGTCTAGGCCTAATTCATGGGTAAAATGGTAATTAACCACTCTGAGCTGTAAAGGACTCAGGTGGTTAATTACCATTTTACCCCTGAATTGGGCCTAGATGGGTGGCAATTCAGGGGTAAAATGGTAATTCACCATTGGAGAGTAGACGTGTCGTCTAGTCCTGTACGTGACGTATATGGATATTACCATTTTACCCCCGAGTTGCCACTCGTCTAGGCTTAATTCAAGGGTAAAATGGTAATTAACCACCTAAGCCCTTTACAGCTCAGAGTGGTTAATTACCATTTTACCCCTGAATTAGGCCTAGACAGGTGGCAATTCAGGGGTAAAATGGTAACTCACCACTTATTCCATACGTGTCGTCTAGACCTAGACGACCCGTCTATGCCTCGTATATGACTGGCCAGCCTAGATGACCAGCCATATACGACCACAAAACACACACATATGTATTCTAGTCTTTTGACCGTATTTGAAGCGTATTTTTGGCGAAATCAAGCATCTCTAGTACGTATTTTCACCTAAACTTCATTAATCGTTAATGTATTATGCATTTAGACCGTAGTTTGTGTGTGAATTTGATGATTTTTGGGGTTTTTGGGGCTGTGATGTTCATGTATTGGGGGTTTTTGTTGAACAAGACGGGGCGTCTACCCCTAGACGACCAGAATTTTTTTCTTTTATTTAACTTATATAATTTGTTGTTTTAATATTATGTGTTATTATTTGGTTTATTGTTATTATTTGTGTTATATTGTTATTATTATCGCAGATTAGTTATGGACGAGATTGAAGATCCGATACACGGGAACCCACATCCGCATGGTCCGCGACGGGCTCCGCCAGCGCCGGCGTATCCGCTACACGGCCACCCCTATCTTGAGTTCCCGCCCGACACTGAGGCCGCCTGTTTTGCGGGAAGCTACGCCGGATGCACGTCGGATCGCATGCGGCGGTCGACTGGGATGCGATCGAGGCGATTGGTGAGACGCCTAGACTGCGTTTTTTCGTTCCCGTTGATTCCCCGTGCCACCGTCTGTTTGACTTGGCTGGCACGCCGAGTTATAGGGAGCTGCTCATCGAGTTCCTGTCGACATTCACGTTTCACCCTCCATGGGTCGACCAGCCACAGGGTCCTCCCCCTTCACCTGAGGTTTCATTTAGGCTTGTCGGTGTGTGGCGTTCGATAACGCTTGCTAAGTTTGCTGTTTATAGCGGTATATACCTGCAGCAGGAGATTGCTATGGATGTTTATACGGAGGGGCTAGTGGTGGTGGATAGACCCACTCTTTTAGGGATTTTGGGAGGCGGTCGCAGGGCATGACACTTGGGAGCATGACAGGGCGAAGGGGAGGATTTCACACGTTGTCGACCCGTTGTAGAGGTACGTACGTTTATTAAAGTAATTATTTGATTATTATTGCTATGAATTAATTTTCCGTATTTTGCTAATATTATGTGCAAGTATCTACATCGGATGCTCGCTACGTCTATTACCACTCGCGGACACAGCCATGAGTGGTGTACGAGCACCGATTTATTTTGCTACTATTGTCTATTGTACAGGAGGTCGTGCGCACTTGCGCACGGTCTCGCCCAGTACTTCGCCTCCGCCCATCACCTGCAGAGCGCAGCTTTTTGTACGGCGGGGCGTACGTCACCATGATTGCCCGGTCGTTGGGTCTTCTGCCAGAGACAGACCCACACATGCAGTCGGCCATACCGTCGATGCAGAGGAGTTTTCAGACCTTGTGGGGGATGAAGCTGGTGAAGAGGTTCTACATGCTAGGCGAGCGGTTTAAAACCCGCGCAAGCGAGCAATGGATTCCGGAGCCGCTGCTAGATCCGTTCGATCCAGTCTATCCGCCGGCAGATAAGGCAGCGGTCGTCTAGGAACCTCCGGTGGATTTAGACGGACCGGCACCGCCACCGCCACCGCCACCACCACCTCACGGGGCGCCTCAGTTTCCGCAGCACGTTATTCCAGGTCATGCCCCAGGAGGTGCAGCAAACACGCGCTTACCAGCCGACGTCAACATGCTTATGGATCTCATAGGCTGGGTGATTCAGGAGTTACAGGATAGACGAGAGAAAGAGACAGGTTACCTCCCATACCGCTCCCACCTTGAGCACCACATCATCAGCAGCAGCCGCAGCAGCCAGATCCCGACTCCGACTCCGACTCGTATGCATAGACGTTTTGTTTTTAGTATACATCTATACAGATACATATTGTTATGGATGTACAAAGTTATGTTATGTATGTTATATATGTTATATTTAACTTTGTTTTCAGTTATTCGATTACTTGATGATTGTTTGTGTTAAATCGACATTGAAATGTAATACGGAAACAACAAATAGTACTTGCACTCTTCTTAAACTGTTGAAAACAGTATTAAATTTAAATATTTTATTTTTTTTAAAAATAAAATGTAAAAACAATTAAATATTTAAACGATCGAAAATGCTAACTTATTTTTATACAATAAACAAAACTTTTTAAAAACTTTTTAAATATCTCAAATTACACCATCAAAAAAATCAACATCCAACAACAACCAATTTACCCCACCAAACACCCCTTTTTCAACCTCCAACAACAACCAATTTACCCCACCAAAACACCCATTTTTCCAACTAAAAAAAACCATGGTCCTAGACGGGTCGTTTAGGTCTCGACGGCCCGTTCTATACACATAAATTTCTACGCCCTGCCATGCACATGCTGACCCCTAAAAATCAGTGCCTAGACGGGTCGTCTAGCCCTAGACAACCTGTCTAGGACCCAAGCGTGTTCAAATAGGCAGCAGAGGTAGCCTATCAGGCCACTCGATGTGGGGGCCGTCCTAGGCCCGTCTTTGGCCGACGACGCCCCCAACACCGCGCCAGGTGGCGCGTCGGCGTTGCGGAGGTCCCTCTGCGGACGTTGGGGACGGGGCGATATTTTAATATATTTGAAATATATAGCCGCTATCAACGGCTAGTTTAAATAAAAAAAATTTAACTAATAATTTTACCTATAAATACCCTAATATCATCCCACTTTTTACACACTTTATTCACCTCCATCTCTCAAATATATAAAACCATTCCCATCTTTTATAACTCTCCAACCTTTTATAAAATCTTTCAACTTTCGTCATGGATCCATATAACCCGAGCAACCCGAACCCAAACCCAAACCCAAATCCAAACCCGAACCCAAACCCAAACCCAAACATTTTCTCCGTACCCGGCTACTATCCTAGTATGGAGCCGAGTTGGTCATCTTCACAATTTTCATTCAATGCTTTTGGGGGTTTTCAACAAAGCTCGAACGCGTTTTCACAAATGGGCCAAGTGCAATATATGTAGTCGGTTCAACAAATGATAATGCGAAACCCTTTCAATTCGCAACCACAACCCGAAGAGGACCTTCAAGAATTTGTTTCGGAGACCCAACCGCAATCGTCTAAATGAAAAAAAGGGAAACAAACTATGGTTGAGAAAGAACAACCTTCGAGAGGGAAGGCGAAACTCTGGACGAAGATGGAGAAGGAGGCGTTAGCCAAGGCGTGGGTTAGCACTTCCAAAAGCCCCATTCTCGGTACATAACTTTTGCTATATTTTAAAAATATACCAAAAATTGATACACTATACTTTTTTTAAATATAACTTTTGCTAAAATTTAAAAATATAGGTAACAACCAAACCGGCGAGGGGTTTTGGAAAGAAATATTGTCGAAATTTCTTGCGATAATGGAACAAGGTCATTATCGCGACATCGATTCCATCTCTTCCAAGTGGAGAAAGATGCATCCGGTCGTGAACTAGTTTTCAGGGATTTATAATAACTTGTATACTGATCGTCGTAGTGGGATGAGTGATGAAGACGTTTTTAAAGAGGCGATGCGTCGATACGAAGATACGCATGGAACCGTTTTCCCCCACTTACATGCTTGGGAAATTTTGTGAACCAGTAACAAGTGGGCGCCGGTCCCAAATGAGGTTGCAGGGTCCAAACGAACAAAAACCTCAGAGACCGGTAGTTACAAGGCGGGTGGAGGCTCGGACGCACGATGTCAAATAAATATAAACAACGAGCCTGAATTCGATGATCAAGAGTTTGTGGTTAGAGAGGAGGAACGTCCCCCGGGCAGGGACAAATCAAAAAGGGCGGCAGCTGGAAAAAAACATGTCGCGCGGGGGGCGAGTTCCAAAATGAACGAGCCTATGGCTCAGTTCAAAGTGTTCACCGAGGTCACGGCTCAAAAGGTGAAAGCGAAGGAACGTGAGGTCGAGTTTAAAGAGTGGGAGATCATGACAGCCGACATAAACGCGTATCCTGAAGAAGATCGGCCGATTTTGCGAAGAATGAAAGAAAAAATCGCAAAAAGGTGGAGTTCATAGGATTTTTTTTAGGTTATGTTTTTTACTTTTTTTCGGTTATCTTTTTATTTTTTACTTTTTTGGTTATGAAATGTGTGGTTTTTTATATAAAATGATTTTATGTATATAAGTAAATGTTAAAAACTAGTTTAATTAAAAAATAAAAATAAAAAAACTAGGTGGGGTTGGGTCGTCACCCATTTCCAAGCTTCCGTCCCTGGAGGGGCGTCCTCCAAGGTCTCTGACGCGTTTGCTGACGTGGCGGGTCATCCTGGAGAGAGGCCCGTCACCCACACTGAGTAGCCTTATTAAACTGAAGTTGAAGACAGGAAGGCAGGTACTGACATGTATCTTTACCTGTCCTTTCATTGATTTGCATTACCCATCCATCCATCTAGAAAATGAAAAGTTTTAGAAAACAGAATCTCAAAGGCTCAATCTATTCACACACCTCTGCTGCCTATTTGGACACCCCTGGGCCCTAGACAGGTCGTCTAGGCCTAGACTGCCTCGTATAGCACTGATTTTGAGGAGTCAGCAAGTACCTGGCAGTGCCCATAAATTTTAGTGTTTAGACGGACCGTCTGGACCTAGACGACCCGTCTAGGTCCTTGTGTTTTTTTGGTTGAAAAAGGGGTGTTTTGGTGGGTAGATTGATTGTTGTTGGAGTTTGAAAAAATAGTGTTTTGGTGGGGTAAATTGGTTGTTGTTGGAGGTTGATTTTTTTAGGTGTAATTTTAGGTTTTTAAAAAGTTTTGTTTGTTGTATAAAAAGTGAGTTATGTTTTTCAATCGTTTATATATTTAATTGTTTTTACATTATATTTTTTTAAAAATATAATACTAAAATTTAATACTGTTTTCAACATTTTAAGATGAATGCAACAAGTGTATGTTGTTTCCGTATTACATTTCAATGTCGATTTAACACAAACAATCATCAAGTAATCGAATAACTGAAAACAAAGTTAAATATAACATATATAACATAAATTTGTACAACCAAACAATATTAATCTGTACAGCTGAAAAGTAAATACAAAATTTATATGCATACGAGTCGGCCTCGGAGTCGGGATCGGGATCTGGCTGCTGCGGCTGCGGCTGCTGCTGCTGATGTGGTGCTCGAGGTGGTGGGAGCGGTATGGCAGGTAACCCCTCTCTCTGTCGTCTATCATATGCCTCCCGAACCAGCCAGCCAATGAGATCCATAACCCTGTCGATGTCGGCTCGTAAGCGCGGGTATGCAGCACCCCGGGGCATGACTTGGAAGGACGTGTTGCGGAAACTGAGGCACCCCGTGAGGTGGTGTGGCGGTGGCGGTGCCGGTCCGTCAACATCAACCGGAGGGTCCTGGACTACCGCTGCCTCATCTGCCGGCGGATAGACTGGAGCGAACTGATCGGGCAGCGGCTCCGTAATCCATGGCTCACCTTCGCGGGTTTTAAACCGCTTGCCTAGCACACCGAACCTCTTCACTAGCCTCATCCCCCGCAAGGTTAGAAAACCCATCCGCGTGGACGGTATGGCCGGCTGCAAGTGCAGGTCCGACTCCGGCACAAGACCCAACGACCGGGCAATGACGGTGACGTACGCCCCGCCGTACAAAATCCACGCTCCTGCCGGTGGTGGGCGGAGGCGAAGTTCTGGGCGAGACCGTGCGCAAGTGCACACGGCCTCTTGTACAAAAGGCAATAGAAAAAAAACAAGTCGGTGCTCGTACACCGCTCACGGCTTTGTCCGCGAGCGGTAATAGACGTAGCGAGCATCCGATGTAGATACATGCACATTATATTAGCGAAACACGGAAATTAATTCATAGCAACAATAATCAAACAATTAACGTAATAAACGTACATACCTGTACAGCGGGTCGGCAACGTGAGAAATCCTCCCCTTCGCCCTGACATGCTCCCAAGTGTCAGGGCCTGCGACCACCTCCCAAAAGCCCAAAAGAGTGGCTCTATCCACCACCACAAGCCCCTCCGTATATACATCGGTAGAAATCTCCTCCTGCAGGTATATGTCGCTATGAACGGCAAACTCTGCAAGCGTCATCGAACGCCACACACTGGCCAGCCTAAATGAAACCTCTGGCGGAGGGGGAGGACCCTATGGTAGCAATCTCCTCCTGCAGGTACACTGTACGTGGCGTCTAGGTCTAAACGACCCATCTAGACCCTGACATTATGCCCATTTTGCCCCTGATTTTGGCCTAGACGGCCAAGAAACCATGGGTAGAATGGTAATTTACAATTTAAGCTTTAAATTCAGAATTTACCAAAGTATACGTTGGGTCTAGGTCTAGATGACCAATCTAGCCCTTGATAATATGACCATTATGCCCCTGAGCTTAGCCTAGACGGCCAACAAACCGGGGGTAGAATGGTCTTCTTGCTAGACCAAGACAGGGTGTCTAGGTCTAGACGACCCGTATATATACATTTAAATTTTTTTGGTATAACTAATAGTATTTTATTAACTTAATTTGAACTTTGATATAAGCCGACAATCTACCAGTACACCAAAGACACAGCAAATAAACCATACAAAGCCTATCTAAAAACCAACAAAACATCCAGGTATTGACAAACAAACGACAATTATACTCTTCGAGCTCGCACGTCCCACCGTCGCCACCGGCAGTACCGACAGTTCGTCGTCTGCCGGTGGGACGTGAGAGCTCGAAGAGTATAATTGCTGTTGTTTGTCAATACCCAGAGTTTGTTGGTTTTTAGATGGGCTTTGTACGGTTTTTTTAAACCGTACAAAGCCTATCTAAAAACCAACAAACTCCAGGTATTGATCAACAATTATACTCTCCGAGCTCTCACGTCCCACCGTCGCCAACGGCAGTATCGACATTTCGTCGTATACCGGTGCCGATGGTTGGACGTGAGAGCTCGGAGAGTATAATTGTTGTTGTTTGTCAATACCTGTGTTTGTTGGTTTTTAGATGGGCTTTGTATCTAAAAACCAACAAACTCGGGTGTTGACAAACAGACGGTAATCATAGTATCCGAGCTCTCACGTCTAACCGTCCAGTATTGACATTTCGTCATCTGTCGGTGCCGACGGTTGGACGTGAGAGCTCGGAGAGTATAATTACCGTTTGTTTGTCAATACCTGGAGTTTGTTGTTTTTAGATACAAAGCTTTGTATGGATTAATTGGTGTGCCTTTTGTGTACTGAAGGAATGTCAGCTTATATCAAAGTTCAAATTAAGTAAATAAAATCCTATTAGTTATACCAAAAGTTTTTTTATTGTATTAAAAAAATCTTTGTATTTTTTACACAAATAAATCGTATTAAACAAAAAAAATCAAGCCATTGTTCTTGCTTTGTTGACCGTGGTTGACTAAGACTGATCATCAGACGATGACTGAGACTCGTTAGGTGCTATAGAAACACCTGAAATATGTTCAACAACATATCACTATGTTAAGCCACAACACACTCTATTACGCAAACGAAAACCATATATATTTAAAAAATGACAGTATTTCTCATTTACCTGCATTTACTCCTCGAGTTTCCCTTCGGTTACAGTCTTCGATTCAGCACAAGACAGTCTTTGACGTGTAGTCGATTGAGATACACATTTTGCACGCTGGAAACCGTCCCTCCAATACTTTTTTCCCAAAATATATAAGGCTGATCTCCATCGGGTAAATATGTTTTTAACTCACTATGAAACCTCAGGCGCTTTTCAAACCATCTCCGCGAGATACGGATTGCCTGCGTATGGGGGTGCCTCACCACCATATCCTCCACCATCACGAATAATGTATTGTACACTAGACACAACCTCCTCTTGCTCGTTAGAATTGGGAACACTGCTCTCCCCCTAACAACGATATCACAATTAGTAAATAATTAAAACAACAACTAGTTTAACCTAATAACTACTACCGTATTGACTTCAGGCACCCATGACCCGTCCCAGTTTAATGACATTTCACAACCTTTGGATGATATTAGATGAAGTAATACAAGCCAAAGTTCATGAAAAAGGGAATTCCAACGACGAATTGAAAGTTTTATGCGACATCAAATGCTCTGCATGGGTCTATTTAACAAAGAATAGACGCCCCGTCTAACGCCTAGGCGGGGCGTATCACTTTACTACTTTACCGACATGCATTGAATGATATCAGATGAAGTAATATAAGCCAAAGAAGAAGTCGGAGAGAATTCCGACGACGAATTGAAAAATTTCTGCGACACAAATGCTCTGCATGGCTCTATTTAAGAAGGATATATACCTTCAAGACGGGGCGTATCACTTTGCAACTTGACTGACATGCATCCAGAGTACAACCTTCAAGACGTCTCGTCTCGCCCTAGACGCCCCATCTTGGCCTGGTCGTCTTCGACATCCGTCTATTGCTAGACGCCCCGTCTGATGTGACTGATTTGACGTTGTACGGTGCAGGAATGTGGTCGGAGAAAAATAAACCTTAGACGCCCCGTCTAGATCTAGACAACCCGTCTAAAGGGTGTCTAAATAGGCAAGTGGGTGTGTGAATATATATACCCATCTCAAATTCATATGAATACTAAAGCTAGTATATTATTAGGTTGTGAATCCAGCAAGGTTTCTACTAAAGGTCACTTGTGTAAGAAGATATTGCAAGTTCAAAACACAGACTTGTGAACTCAAAAATGAGTTCAGGCATATGCCTTTTAATCCTCCATAATAAGGACCAGAGCTTTTCTAGCTTCTTTTACGATCAAACATTTGGCGCAAGGTTTACAATTGTTTGATAATGCATTATGGTGGACAAAGCATGCTTGCGCAGCTTGTAAAGAGCAGAGCGTGGCATATACATATAAAAGCATATGCGGAGCGTGAAGATTTTATACTCGAGTGTGTTGCAAAGATAACATTCGTCAAAGCGAGCGGGTAATACTTATGGATGATCTCCTTTGAAAATAGAAAATAATGGCTACCACTAGCACAAAAAGTACTCTAGGTGCCTCTCATGAATTCAGAAAATGTCTTCATGAGCAAGACAAAGTCGTGCAGTATGAATTGTACCAAATGCAAAAGCAATTGTACACGAACATAAAGTTGTGCATTATAGATTTTTGGGTAGAAGCTCAGATATGATGGCGTGCTTTGTTTTCTTATAAATCAATGTTAAGAAATATGATTAAAATAAGATGAGATGAACACCAACATAATGTTGTGGATTATAGATTTTTTTTCCTTTTGCCACTGTGATACGTCAAACGATAACGTTTCTTATCACAACAAAATAAAACCCACCACACTTTTTGTAGTATGTGTGATTTTGGGATAACGATGATCCTAAATAAATTGTAATAGAGAAAGAAGAGACTAGACTCAGATCTGGAAGATGTTGTGTATCAGAAACTTCCTTTTTTGAACTCTAATAAAACACATCTGGAAGTTTGAACCACGAAAAGCATACAACGAGATCTGAAAATCGAGTAGAGAGAAACTAGGTGCGATTGTTGGATCTAGATTTTGATATGGTGGACGCCAATGAAGAAACACGCAATCACCGCCGGAATTAGAGGATCGAGAATCACACCTTACTCTTCCTCTTGATCCTAGATCGGCAATGAAAGAGAGAAAAGTGAGGTTGTAGAGACGGCTACTAAGAGAGGAATCCCTTTTTTACAGCTACAAAAATTGTGTTTGTCTCATACTCTTGCAATGAGGTGAAGACCTTATACAGGAGACATGCAACCCTAACCTGAATGGGTTAGGCCAGTTAGTAGCCCACAGCCTAGTGTAATGTAAACTACAATGCGCTAGGCTTCACGGGTTAGTATGCAATAATAATAAATATTATAATAAAAGACAATAAGTAATGGAAATGTCCGATCATTCAGGTCGGATCCAATACCATACCCCATCAAACATATAAACCTTAAACTTTAAAAGGAGAGTAAAACAATTATCAACATAAGTACTTCGTGTATTTATGTATTTCACAAATTGTATTTACTCACAAAATCGTTTACTTAAATAAAGTCTGAACGTATGATTTTTTTGAACGGCCAACTATATCACCGGGTAAGCATTATGTGATGCCTTTAATCGAGTAAACGCATCCCCTCCTCCATAATAAAACTTTTAAAATATATTAATCTATTTGTTTAAATTTTAACACGGTATCTAAGTATTATTATATTTAAAAAATCAGATTTATTAAACATGCCATGTATTATTATATATTTCTTTATATATGTACACCACTGTCACCTAAGTCACCCAATGTTTTAAAATCTGGTTTTCATATTGTACCGGATTTGACTCATAAACGTTTTAACTGGGTGTACCGGATGGTTTAACCGGTTCTACCGGTACAACAGGCCAGTTCGAACGGTTTCTAAAACATTGTTGTCACCACACACATACTTTGGGCTGAAATACTAATTGGGCCGAGGGGTAGACACTAGGCAGACCAAGTGGTCAGCTAATCAAGGCCCTATCATGAGTCCGGATCCATATCCAACCCTACTTTGTATTCTTCACTTGAAGTTGAAAGGTTTCAAGTCGCCAAATAAATGGATTATCGGTCCATTGCTCAAACCGGTTTCAAAAAGGATGATGTTTTAGATAATTTAAGAAGTTAATATATAAATATCTTATGTGAAATGGCAATGTTAATAAGATAAAAGAGTTTCGGTAGTAAATCAAGCAGCAAATGAGATTTGGGAGGAAAAAAAAAAGAAATGTGCTCCAACTACCCGGGTTGATTCACGATTTCAACTGGTTTAAATAGACTCAACCAGACTGTTATTAGCCATTCCCAGCCCAATCAGCCAGTTCGTGATTCTTAAAACGCTTTTTTTTTTCCTCTTATCCAAGTGTAATTGCGTAAATTCATAAATATAACTTTTAACAATTAGATTGGAATCATAACATCATACTAAGAGTGTCGTCCAAATTAATTACACAATGTTGCATTCTACTCCATAACCTAACATACATTCTATTAGTTTAAGGTTGTACACTTGACTCATCAAAGGTGCATCCAAAATATAGTACTAGGAAACATGAAAGGACATGTTTTACACAACAAGTTTGCATGAGACGTTCAACAAACTAGATCTACAAAGAGGGCAAGTGAAGTGACCATGATCTAGCCATTGCACAATGCAACGCTTATGGAACACGTGATGACACTTGTCGAGTTGGCTCACTCCATCACCATCCCCGAACTCAGACAAGCAAATGGAGCATATATCATCCTCCACATTGCTAGCCGTTCCATCATCTCCTCTCGAGCCAACATCATGAAATGGAAGAGTCGGTAGATGATAGACGTTTGTAAACATTTTCCCACAGGCATTATGATCACGTGCAATACCATGATCATGATGACGATGTTGTGAGGGACACAATATCGTCATCAAAACGGATATAATTTTGGAAACTGTGTTTTTTAATTGGACTAATGGAACCCAAACGCAAGTGATGAATACAAGGGTTGTTGTTGAAGCTCCATAGCCATCGTATATTAGACAAATCATGTTTTCAGATGTTTTTTTGTGTGTATTTGTAGAAGATGAAGTGAAGATAGGAGCATAGGGGTGGGGTACCCCTTTATATAATGACAATGTTGTAAAGTCAACGGATTATTAAATATTTGTATATTTTCAAAGAATAATAATAAACTTAATATAATATAACTTATAGTACATGCATCAAAGACCTCGTTAATTATTATATTAAGGACGGCAAAAAAATATTCAAGAGAAATATAAACAAACGTAGAAATACACCTTGAAAATTAAATATTAGTTAAAAAATTAATAAGAAACTAATTGATCACGAGTTGACACCATTTAGTTTTCATAAGGGTGGTAGGGGTGTAATCAGTAAGTGGGGTGTTTGAGTTGGTTCACCACTCGGTAACACCATCGTCACCCCTCTTTTGATGAGTGGTAACTCAAACAAAGATGTTGAAATCGGTGGGTATTCACCGAACAAGAAGAGAAGAGATAGAGGGGAGAGAGAGAGAGTTAGTGGTGGGCCCTACCCCTTTTTCAACCAAACACAAATTTTTTATTTATTATTTATTTTTTATTTATTATTTATTTTTTTAAATGTTTACCACTTTTCATGTGTTTGAGCACCCCTAGTGTTTGAGTGCAAATTGAGTAGTGAATGAGGAAGCTGATATGGCATGATTTTATTTGTTAAAAACAAAGTTTACCACTCCTCATTTGGGGAAAGCCCCTTCCACCCTAAGTGTTTTAAAAGAAAATTAATGAGAAACTAATTGAGTGCCTATGCCGTATTGAATTGAGAGAAAAGAAAACCCCTGGTAACATGCTTTGTCTTTAAACCCAGATATACTGTATGGTTGATTTTTTTATTTGTTATTTTAGAGTACTGTATTGAGAAACAAATTAAATTTCAAGTTAAAGGGTCTTGTTTGTAAATTCATTATTTGTGGACTAGTGGTAGGAAGACTTCGATTTTTCAATGGAAATCTAAGTTCAACCCTTATTTGTGTCACTTTGGTTGATTAGGCAATGATGGATAAAATCTAGCCTCCTTGCAGAGGTGCTAGGTTCTATCCTGAGCTCACCCGGGTTTTCGTCCCACCATGTGTTACGTTAGAGAGTGTTCAGCTCTTGTGGTGGCACAACGTCTGTTAAGTGGCAGTCGGCAGTATGGTTTCCCAAGGGAACGCCCAAGCCAAACTCTGAAGCTAGCGTGAGCCTGGTTAAGACAACATAGGCTGGTCGGAGTGGAGCAACAAGACTCTCCAATTTGGGGAGTACGATAGCCTAATACAAGAAAGTCGTTGTTCTAAAAAAAATGTTGTGTTCGTGTTAATCCACAAAAACTCATGCTATATTTGGGTCTATGTTTGTGACATATTTCCATATTGATGTCATGTTTGAATTCACGTCAAATATTTAGGTTGGTGTTAGAAACGATCTAAACATCCGCATACTTAGACCCATTTATTTAGTTTTTAAGTTTGGTAGAAGTTGTAGCATCAATTTAAGCATCCTAATATTATATCAGGCAAGAAGATTTATTTTGAGTCAATTATTTTTATATTGGTATAAGATATTTCAATTATTTAGCATATAATTAAATACTGTCTTTCAAATCAAGTGTTGATTGTTGATTATATATTATTATTAAATTATTTGACAGTTTGGTTTATTAAAGTCAAAAGAGTTAATCGTATCACATATGTAACATGTTAGTATCTTTTAATGTATCAAGTCTAAAGATTTCATTAGCTAGAGAAAGCTTAATAACACCCCCACCCACCCACACAAACAAACACACCTTTTGATACAAAAGATACACACTTTTTATTTGTTTATTTTCTACGTGATGATTTGATATTTCATCATTCTTCAACTTCAACTTAACTTTGTTGATGTTTGTTTTTCTAGAACCTTTGAAAACGATATGGGTCGAAATGTAGCATGATTGCCTATTTAAGTTCAATATAAAACATAAAACACTTTTAGTTTGTTACACATGATTACAAATGTCATATTTTGAAAACGCATTATAGCTTCTGATATAAACATTACCCTTCTAACATGATTACGAATGTAATATTATGAAAACGCGTTATAGCTTATGTTATAAACATTACCCTTTTAGTTGTTTTCTAGTTTTGAAGGTCACTTCTAAGTAAAAAAATCATCATATATTCATATACTATATCATATATTATACAAACACTTTACTTATGTATAATTAGCATGATGAACAATGTGACATTGTCAAATTCAATTAATCAAATTAGAGCCACCCAAACTCAAGTTCACTGACTTTTTTTTTCTTTTTGGTAAAGGCCACAACAACAAGAACAAAAACAACTCTAACAAGAAACTAGAGTGAAACAAACAACAATTGTTAAGATATATAAATCAGGTTGAGCCAATGAGGTGGTGGTGGAGTGGTATGGGAGAGACTTGGTGTTCTAAGGGACCCAAGTTTAATTCACGTCCTTCCTAAGCACCCATTATTTTATGCGGCACCTAGTGATGATTGGAGACTAGGCGGAGTTTGCTAGTTTGATCCTTGAACTGGGCGGGTTTTACCTAACCGCACTGTTGTGTCTTCGGGTGAGTGTTCACGGGCTTCGACCTTCGGTGAAGGTTTTCCTCCATTCGGAGACGAGTGTATCCCGATGTGGTAAATTTCATCAGTAGCTTATTTGAAAGATTCGTTGGCCGTTGAAAAAAAATTATAAATCAGGTTGACCTTATAGTTTTTGATTTTTGAAATCTTTGACCACCTTGAAGTAGGAAGTCAAAGGCCGGGCCGACCCAACCACACCTTCTCCACTTATCACAAGTCAAAGCGGTTAGTTTTTTTATAGGACATAAAAACCTTGTTGATTTTCCTTTTTAAAAATGAATCTTTTTCTAAAAGATTTAAATTATTCGTGATCTGCTATTAAAAGACTTTCATGTGGCACCTTCCTTCAAAGGACAGGTACACTTATAAGGCAACTGAGATTTGTTATTTTAATAAGTGTATTAATAAAGTATTTAAAATCTAATTATTATTTATCCATTTGTCAAACTAAATTTATTTGTTATGCCTAATTTTTTTTAACGGCTAATTTTCCTCCTTAAATACTTACACCTCCTAATAATTGAACCTTGTTTTCTTCACAAGAGATAATTCTTCTTAACCACCCCTTAAATACTAAATTTATTTGTTATGCCTAATTAACCAAAGATGAACGAATATTTGTTTCTAAAATATTTGAAATTAAAAGAATTTAGATTTTTATTACATTTAATTCCAACGAACTAAATGACCTGTAAAATTTCTTTTTGGATCGTGAATGGGTGACAAAAATTGACTAATCATAGTTCGATGATATCCATAATGGCACAAATGTAAATGTCACATAAAGATTAGGTTTTTGTTCTTCTATGTATTGTTAATTCTTTCAAGGACCATACACTAAATTGTAGAGTTTGATTCACGAAATTCTTTTGTAGAAATTAAAATCTATCTAGGAAATTAGATTTTGAATAGAAATTTGTAAAATAAATTATAATTTATGATTCATTGATTTACAAATAATCATGTTTGATTTTTTAAAATATTTAAAATGTTGAAATGTGGTGTGGTAGTGTCGACAGTGATAGCAATGGTGACGACAAGGTAGTGGCAACGACTCTGGGTTCAATGATCATGACATCTATGGTGTGGGTCATCAAAGCAATGGTGGTGATGTGAGAGTAAAAGATTTCTCAACTTTAATGAAATATGATTCATTTCGGTTCCAGTTCTACTCATTCCCAAACCAATGATGTTATTATATGAATTGAGATAAATCTTTTTAAAGTTGATATATAATTGTTTTTTGATGTTGCTTTGTAATGTTAACAATAACAAAGTATGAAGCGTGACATGAACAAAACATAGAACATGAGTATTCACGAAACTTTAAAAAATAAATAAATAACTTAAAATCCTGTCTAGCAACTGGCCATGTCCGTTGGTTCAACTGATTCAAATAGACTCAACCGAACCGGTTATGTAGGCATTTCCGCCCCGATCATCCAGTCCTATTATAAAAACAATGACTTTCTATCTTATCCATCATATTGGATCAAAGCTAAAGTTAGAGAATTATATGAATTCTTAAATATAAATGCACTCTTAACAATATGATTGGAATCATCACATCAAAACTAAGATTGTCCTCTAGGTTAATTATATAATAAGAATTCTACTCAATATACTAACTACATTCTAAAAGTACTAGGAAACGAAAAAAATACATCTTTTATGCAACAAGTTTGCATGAGACGTCCAACAACCTAGATCTACAAAGAGGGCATGTAAAGTGGCCGTGATCTAGCCATCGGACAATGAAACCTTTATGGAACACATGATGACACTTGTCGAGTTGGCTCACTCCATCACCATCCTTGAACTCAGACAAGCAAATGGAGCATATATCATCCTCCACTTTGCTAGCGGCTCCACCATCTCCTCTCGAGGCAACAACATGAAATGGAAGAGTAGGGAGATGGTAGACGTCGGGAAACACTTTCCAACACGCATCATGATTATGGGCATTACCATGATCATGATGACGTTGTTGTTGTAAGGGACACAACATCATCATCAAAACAGATATAATCGTGAAAAATGTGTTTTTTAATTGGACGAACGGAACCCAAATGCAAGTGATGAACACAAGGGTTGTTGTTGAAGCTCCATAGCCATCGTATATTAGACAAATCATGTTTTCAGGTGCTTTTATGTGTATTTGTAGAAGATGAAGTGAAGGTATGAGGATTGGGGTGTGGGGTAAACATTTATATAATAACAAAGGTTGCAAAGTCAATGAATTATCAAATATTTTCTTTATTTTCAAGGAATAATAAATTAAGTATAATATAAAGTATAGTACATGTATCCAAGACCTCGTTTATCATTATATTAAGGACGGCAAAAAAATATTCAAGCAAATAACGTACAAATAAGTCTTGAAAATCAATATTAAAAAGAAAAAGAAAAAGACTTTTCTTTATGGTATCAAAACCTTGGGTTCATCTAACCACGGTGTTTATGTAAAACTTTTTTGTATCTCCATGTTAATTTATACCAGTATTTTACCCTGTACGTTGCGACAGAAATAGCATGCTTTGCCAAGTAAGAGTTAAGCGGCAATGCCTTGCTAAGTATGAGTTAAGCGGTAACACATCTAAAAGATTTTGATATGTATTTTAGGCTAATGGTAAAATTATTAGTTTAATTGAGGGAAAGAAAGTTTTACAAAGCTTTAACGTCTTTTTAACTTTCATGGTGATTACATATACATGTGTGCAAATTCTTCCAAATGAATTAAGAGACTAAATCTGAATATATCATTATCACTCAATGGACACTTTATGTTTATGTATTAATATCAACCATAAATGATTACGTATTTACGTGTCAAAATGTATCTTGTATTATTTACGTGACATCGAAACCTACTTGACGTCTTAGTAACATTTTTTTATGTAGTAATAATAAATAAATAAATAAGTTACTTTATTAATTAAAAATAGCAAACTTTTCTTTTGATGTGGTGATAAACTAATAATAAATAAGTTAATTTATTAATTTAAAATTAAACTTTTGTAAAAAGATAATAAATTTTGTATATATTTTTACTACTACGTACTAATATTACTACAATCATATAAAAACATTTCCATCAAGTTTTGTATTAAGTACCATTTTCTATTATAAGGAACTCAATAACTTTATATTTGAACTTTAATTTGTTATTATATTTTTAACTTTGAATAAAAACTTTGAAGAGAGATAGGGATGGAACAAACATATGAATAGTAGCAAATTTAGTCTGGGCCTTTTTAATATACCATTGTAAAAACCGTGTAAAATTATATAATGTAATAAAATTGAAGGGGATGTACGGTAGCAATTTTTTTTCTCCTTAAATATTTTCTTATAATATTTACTTAGCATGAATTTATATACTTTTATATGAGAGTCTGGGGTTTAATTTAATCTATTTCTCTCTCTCTTGGTACGCTTCTCTAACTATCTTTTTAAATAATATACTAAACCTTCATTATACTAACTATTAATGCAAATAAACTTTATTCTCTCTAACCATTATTTCTTATAAATTTAAGTGAGTATTGAATGTTCACTCCACTAAAGAAATGGGCAAACGTTAAACTGTAGTATTTTTATGTTTCTCTAACTTGCTTTCATTATCTTAAAAAATTATACATGGTTAGTTTTTTCCCAACTTTTGGATACAAAATTTAATCAAAAGATAATTATATTCCAAATAAAACATTTTTTGTTAAAAACAAAATAAACTATATAGTTTTTTGTTTATCATAATGTCGCATATATGTATATATGATAATTTGATATAAAAATGTGTTCACCACCTTTCTTGCAAGACACCCCGTCGCATAGCGCGGTTGTCTCCCTTAGTTACATTACAACGTATTATAGATTAACACAACATGAAACTAATATAAAGTTTCTGCGTTTGCCTTAAAAAATAAGCCCATGTCATTTTTGGATTAAACATGTGAGCATGTTTAGTTAAACGCGTCGTTCTGGTCAATGCAGGTTGACCCGTTTAATTTTATAACTTTTTTTTTTATAAATTTGCTTTGTTATACCTTAATCTTGTTGGTTCTACTGTGAGGTTTAAAAGATAAAGAGAGAAACTAGTGCCATGCTTTATGTTTAAGTATAAGTAATTCAGTTTATAGTTTTATATTGAAACTTGTTATTTTAAAATGTTAATATGTACAGAAAAAATTAGGTTAAACATGCCGTGTTTATATGAAGGCTCAATCTATTCATACACCTCTGTTGTCTATTTGGACACCCCTGGGCTCTAGATGGGTCGTCTAGGGCTAGACGCCCCGTATAACACTGATTTGAGGAGTCAGCAAGTACCTGGCAGGGCGTATAAATTTTAGCGTTTAGACGGGGCGTCTAGACCTAGACGACCCGTCTAGGAACTTGTGTTTTTTGTGTTGGAAAAGGGGTTTTTTGGTGGGTAGATTGGTTGTTCTTGGAGTTTGAAACAATAGTGTTTTGGTGGGTAAATTGGTTATTGTTGGAGATTGATTTTTTTTGTGAGGTGTAATTTTAGGTTTTTAAAAAGTTTTGTTTATTGTATAAAAAGTGAGTTATCTTTTTCAATCGTTTATATATTTAATTGTTTTTACATTTTATTTTTAAAAAATATAATACTAAAATTTAATACTGTTTTCAACATTTTAAGATGAATGCAACAAGTGTATGTTGTTTCCGTACTACATTTCAATGTCGATTTAACACAAACAATTATCAAGTAATCGAATAACTGAAAACAAAGTTAAATATAACATAAATTTGTACAACCATAACAATATTTATCTGTACACCTGAAAACTAAATACAAAATGTCTACGCATACGAGTAGGCCTCGGACTCGGGATCGGGATCCGGCTGCTGCGGCTGTTGCTGCTGATATGGTGCTCGAGGTGGTGGGAGCGGTATGGCAGGTAACCCCTATCTCTCTCTCGCCTATCCTGTGCCTCTCGAACCAGCCAGCTAACGAGATCCATAACCCTGTTGACGTCAGCTCGTAAGCGCGAGTATGGCGCACCCCCAGGTCATGACCTGGAAGGACGTGTTGCGGAAACTGAGGCGCCCCGTGAAGTGGTGGTGGCGGTGCCGGTGTCGGTCCGTCAAGATCAACCGGAGGGTCCTGGCTACCGCTGCCTCATCTGCCGGCGGATAAACTGGAGCGAACTGATCGGGCAGCGGCTCCGGAATCCATGGCTCACCTTCGCGAGTTTTAAACCGCTCGCCTAGCACGCCGAACCTCTTCACTAGCCTCATCCCGCGCAAGGTCAGAAAACCCATCCGCGTGGACGGTATGGCCGGCTGCAAGTGCGGGTCCGACTCCGGCACAAGACCCAACGACCGGGCAATCACGATGATGTACGCCCCGCTGTACAAAAAGCCGCGCTCCTGCCGGTGGTGGGCGGAGGCAAAGTATTGGGCGAGACCGTGCGCAAGTGCGCACAGCCTCCTGTACAAAAGGCAATAGAAAAAAAAATAAGTCGGTGCTCGTACACCACTCATGGCTTTGTCCGCGAGCGGTAATAGACGTAGCGAGCATCCGATGTAGATACCTGCACATTATATTAGCGAAACACGGAAATTAATTCATAGCAACAATAATCAAACAATTATCGTAATAAACATACGTACCTGTACAACGGGTCGGTAACGTGAGAAATCCTCCCCTACGCCCTGACATGCTCCCAAGTGTCAGGGCCTGCGACCACCTCCCAAAATCCTAAAAGAGTGGCTCTATCCACCACCACTAGCCCCTCCGTATATACATCCGTAGCAATCTCCTCCTGCAGGTATATGCCGCTATGAACGGCAAACTCTGCAAGCGTCATCGAACGCCACACACCGACAAACCTAAATGAAACCTCCGGCGGAGGGGGAGGACCCTGTGGCTGGGTAGGCGGCTGGTCGACCCGTGGAGGGTGGAGCGTGAAGGTCCACAGGAACTCGACGAGCAGCTCCCTGTAAGTCAGCGTGCCGGCCAGGTCAAACAGTCGGTGCCACGGGGAATCAACGGGAATGAAGAATCGAACTCTGGGCGTCTCACCAATCGCCTCGATCGCGTCCCAGTCGACCGCCGAGTGCGATCCGACCTGCATCTGGCGTAGCTTCCCGCAAAATCGGGCGGCCTCGGTGTCGGGCGGGAACTCAAGGTACGGGTGGCCGTGGAGCGGATCTATCGGCGCTGGCGGGGCCCGTCGCGGACCATGCGGATGTGGGTCCCCGTGTATCGGATCTCCAATCTAGTCCATAACCAATCTGCGATTGTATTAGAATTTAACACGAATAAAACAATAAATTATAAAAGTTTTAAAAAAGTATTTTCACAGGTCGTCTATTGGGGTCGTCTAGGGCTATACGACCCGTCCTGTTTATCAGAAAACCCAAATACTTCAACATCACAGCCCTTAAAACCCAAAAACTTTCAAATTCACAAACAACCAACGTTCTAAATGGATAATACATTAAAGTTTATTGAAGTATAGTTGAAAATACGTACCAGAGATGCTTGATTTCGCAAAAATATGGTTCGGAATACGGTAGAATACGTATGTGTGTGTGAGGTTGAGTGTGTTTTTGTGTTGGTGTCATCTGTCTCTGATCGTCTAGGATGCAAGTCATATACGAGGACTAGACGGGTCATCTAGGCCTAGACGGATCGTATGGAATAAACGGAAAATTACCATTTTACCCCTGAATTGCCGGCCGTCTAGGCTTAATTCAGAGGCAAAATGGTAATTAACCAGCTGAGTGTTTTACAGCTCAGCATGGTTAATTACCATTTTGCCCCTGAATTAGGCCTGGACGGGCGGCAGTTCAGGGGCAAAATGGTAATTTACATTTTAAATTTAAAATTCAAAATTTTTCAGGGATAAAGATCCTGCTCACACCGTACATTGCGTCTAGGTCTAGACGACCCGTCTAGGCCTTGACATTATGCCCATTTTGCCCCTGATTTTGGCCTAGACGACCAAGAAACCAGGGGTAGAATGGTAATTTACATTTTAAACTTTAAGTTCAGAATTTACCAAACTATACGTTGCGTCTAGGTCTAGACGACCCGTCTAGGCCTTGATAATATGACCATTTTGCCCCTAGTTTAGCCTAGACGGCCAACAAACCAGGGATAGAATGGTCTTCTTGCTAGACCAAGACGGAGCGTCTAGGTCTAGACGACTCGTATATATACGTTTAAATTTTTTTTGGTATAACTAATAGTATTTTATTTACTTAATTTGAACTTTGATATAAGCCGTCATTCTACCAGTACACCAAAGGCACAACAAATAAACCATATAAAGCCTATCTAAAAACCAACAAACTCCGGGTATTGACCAACAATTATACTCTCTGAGCTCTCACGTCCCACCGTCGCCACCGGCAATATCGACATTTCGTCAACTGCCGGTGCCGACAGTTGGACTTGAGAGCTCGGAGAGTATAATTGGTGTTGTTTGTCAATACCCGTAGTTTATTGGTTTTTAGATGGGCTTTGTATCTAAAAACCAACAAACTCGGGTATTGACAAACAGACGATAATCATACATTCCGAGCTCTCACGTCCAACCGTCGACACGGGCAGTATTGGCATTTCGTCATTTGCCGGTGCCGACGGTTGGACGTGAAAGCTCGGAGAGTATAATTACCGTCTGTTTGTCAATACCCGGAGTTTGTTGGTTTTTAGATACAAAGCTTTGTATGGTTTAATTGTTGTGCCTTGGGTGTACTGAATGAATCTCGGCTTATATCAAAGTTCAAATTAAGTAAATAAAATCCTATAAGTTATACCAAAAGTTTTTTTATGTATTAAAAAAATATTTGTATTATTTATACAAATAAATCGTATTAAACATAAAAAAAATCGAGCCATTGTTCTTGCTTTGTTGACCGTGGTCGAACAAGACTGATCATCAGACGGTGACTGAGACTCGTTAGGTGCTGTAGAAGTACCTGAAATAAGTTCAACAACATATCACTATGTTAAACCACAAGACACTCTATTACGCAAACAAAAAACATATATATTTAAAAAATGACGGTATTTCTCATTTACCTGCATTTACTCCTCGAGTTTCCCTTCGGTTACAGTCTTCGAATGAGCACAAGACACTCTTTGACGTGTAGTCGATTGAGATACAAATTTGCATGCTGGAAACCGTCCCTCCAATACTTTTTTTCCATATAAGGCTGATCTCCATCGGCATAAATATGTTTTTAACTCACTATGAAACCTCAGGCGCTTTTCAAACCATCTCCGCGAGATACATATTGCCTGCGTATAGGGGTGCCTCACCACCATATCCTCCACCATCACGAATAATGTCTTGTACACTAGACACAACCTCCTCTTGCTCGTTAGAATTGGGAACACCGCTCTCCCCCTAACAACGATATCACCATAGTAAATAATTAAAACAACAACTAGTTTAACCTAATAACTGTTACCGTATTGGCTTCAGGCACCCATGACCCGTCCCAGTTTAATGACATTTCACCACCTTTGAATGATATCAGATGAAGTAATACAAGCCATAGTTCATGACAAAGAGAAATCCGACGACGAATTGAAAGTTTTATGCGACATTAAATGCTCTGCATAGGTATATTTAACAAAGAAATAGACGGCCCGTCTAACGCCTAGGCGGGGTGTATCACTTTACTACATTACTGACATGCATTGAATGATATCCGATGAAGTAATATAGGCCAAAGAAGAAGACGGAGAGAATTCCGATGACGAAGTGAAAAATTTCTGCGAAATCAAATGCTCTTTATGGCTCTATTTAAGAAGGATATATACTCCCCGTCTAGGCCTAGACGAGGCGTATCACCTTGCAACTTGACTGACATGCAGGCAGAGCACAACCTTCAAGACGGATCGTCTAGCCTTAGACGCCCCGTCTTGGCCTGGTCGTCTTCGAGATCCGTCTATTGCTAGACGCCCCGTCTGATATGACTGATTTGACGTCGTACGGGGCAGGAATGTGGTCGGAGAAAAAAAAACCTAGACCCCCCGTCTAGATGTAGACGACCCGTCTAAAATGTGTTTAGATAGACAAGTAGGTGTATGAATATACACACCTTATATGAATTTATAACGAGTTTTGGGGCCCATTCAATTATTTTCAAGTTTGTATAATTGTTGTTCCATCAATTTAGAAGCATCCAGAAACAACTGTACAGTGTATATCAACTTCAAGGCAAGAAGATTTATTCTGATTCAGTTATTTTTATATTGTTAAAAGATATTTTTATATTGATAAAAGATATTCAAATTATTAGTACGCACACATTTAAATACTCTTTGACAAATCAAGTGTTTGATTATGGATTATTTACATTTAAATAGTCTTTTGACAAATAAAGTGTTTGATTATGGATTATTTACACATCAATATGAACTTTTACTTAATAGAGTTAATCGTACTAACTTCATAAATATAACTGTATTATCGAGTTAATATCAATATCTTTTAATTTATCAAATCTAAAGATTTCATTATTTAACTTGGAAAATGCTTTTGTGCAACTAATACACACATTAATTATAGTCAATTGATACGTACAAGCTTATATGCCGAAATTCAATATAAACAATGACAATTTCAGTTCGATCCATACTATAACAGATTTGGTACGTAAAAAAAGACTATTATAATTATATTATATGATAACATTTATCCTTCTAACCCGTTTTCAAGTTCAATTATTTAAAGAAAAAATCAAAATATACTATATCATATATTACACAAAGAGTTTACTAAGTAGGATTACAATAAACTGCCAAATTGATTCCTGGGGTTTGGTCATTTTTGCTACTTTAGTCCAAAACTTAAATCTTTTGAATCTGGGTACCTTTGGTTTCAATTTTATTGTCGTTTTCACCCAAAAACAAAATCTGGTCAAATTTTTCAGTTAACATTCAGTTTTTTTTGTCTTTTCCTCCATTTTAATGAAGGGAAAAATGGTCATAATTTTTTAATTTGATATAATAAAACGTTAAAAGACCATTTTCTTCATTAAAAGGGAGGAAAAAGACAAAAAAAATTAGATGTTAACTAAAAAATCTGATCAAATTTTGATTCTAGATGAAAAACACAACAAAAACCGAAACTATAGGGACCAAAATTCAAAAGATTTGAGTGTTTTATTAAAGTGGCAAAAATATCAACCTCAGAGATCATTTTGACAGTTTAGTCGTAGGATTAACATGATCTACAATGTAAAGTTATTAATTTCTATATTTGAAATTCAAGCCTCACGACTTAAGTTAAATTTGGTTGACTTTATGTATTGACTTCTGAAATCTTTGACCCCCGGCGAAGCAGGAAGGTCAAAGGCCGGGCCGACCCTACCACCTCTTCTCCACTTACCACTTATTACAAGTCAAATCGGTTTGTTTTTTATTGGATAGAATCTTAAAATTCAATTATTTAAAAAACCTAAGAAAACACATGAAAACATTGTTGATTTTCCTTTGAAAATGAATCTTTTTGTTTAGTTATTTTAAATTCTGGTAAACTGAGTTTTGAAGATCTCTTATAGAATTTCATGTGCACGTTCCTTCATAGGAAAGGTACCCTTCCTTATATATAAAGCAAATTATTTCAAGGGTATTTTTTTAACATGTTTAAGGTCTGATTATTATTCTGTTAAGCTAAATGTATTTGTTAACAAAAATGAATGCAAATTTGTTTATGAGATATTCAAAATTTAAAAAAAAATCCACTTATTTGAAGGAATTGAAATTCATCTAAGAAATTTCGATTACAAAGAAGTGGGCTTTATGTTAGAAAATTTTAGAATGTGATGAATGGAAATTTACATATAGAGACAAACTCTTGAATAGAGTTCTTTATGTCACTTATTTAGTTTTATATTAAAATAATAAACTCTTCATGTGGTGTATTGATGTCATACCCTTCCTATTCAAATCCATACACCGGTGGGAGTATCGTGACGTCAGTTGATAACATCATAGTCAATTAAACACGGCACAGCTGAAGTCTTGGAGTAAAATTACTATTACAAACAAAATGTTCGAAATACAAAATAATATACAGGCTCGTAATAGAAGATCCACAGGCAGATCATAAATCGTACAAAGAAAGAATGCAAAACAGACTTTAGGCAGATCTTGGATTTGTAAGATCCTTTTATCACTACCGAGCACTTCCAGCCTATTTCTTATTGTACCCGCAAACTCAGTCTTTTGAAAATACGTCAGCTTTCGCTGGTAAATACACCCAACTGACTCATTTTGAAAACATTTGAAAACATGTTTTAAGTGCGTATCAGCACAAAATCTTTTTATAACTTGGGAAAATTGACGTTGCAACCTTGTTAACAGATTCACATGTTTGTCCATACATACAGGACCCAGTACAGAAACCGAGACATGATTAAATACACACCACTTAGAACTCATGGAGGAGTTATCCCTAACGTCTTGGGTAATTTGCATTTGAGCGTCTGTCAGGTGTATGCCTACACCCCGCGCTAAGGTCGTGGCCATTATCTAATGTAATGAACCGAGGATATCCAGGACACGGTAATTTAACCCCCGATGTTTAAGTTATCAAACAAAACTGACTAAAACGGAATATGCGGATTTAGTAGCCACAAACCGGCATTCGATTGATCCATTTCCGACCAAGAGGTAATAACTTACCGTATCCCAAGCCCGTATAGGGAAAATAAGTCAAGAGTATTTACCTGAATTAGCCTTGTTTAAAATGCAAGATTATAACCCAGCCGTATTCAAAATGAGCTAAGTGCAGATAGCATTTACCAGAATGTCTCTAGTCTGGATTATGGCATAAGCTAACCAATTAAATACTAACGGTCTTATTTAAATCATAGACTTAGATCGACTAGCGTACTTGATCAAAACGTATAACGCTAGATTAAACGATGATTGGATAAAATGTAGTTTAATCCCAACAAGTACGTTGACTTGTGTAATATGGATAAACTATAAACATTCTGGATTTTGAGATTAAAATGATAAGGTTATACCCGTTTCGGTTAATTTTCGTAAACTAGTTACATATGCTTAACCGTACGCATATAAGCGATATCGGGTAACCGGATAAATCATGGACAAGTTCTATATGCCATTATACTTTAAATAAGTTGTAATATTAGTAGGATATCAACTTATATGCCCGTTATGGTTTTAAAATGAAACTATGCCTCATAAGGGCGTTTCGGTAATTTCATAGCGTATAGAAGGAACTTGAATATAATTTAATGTTATAACTATAAGTATTCTGGTAAAATAATTTATAACTATTAGTAGTATATTAACTTTATGTGTAATTTATCTTTTATGATCAAATTATGCACCGAAGGGGCATTTTTGGTCATTTTACACAAAGTTTATAAATTATTTGGGATTCTGAGTTTATAACATGTATCTACTGTAAAAATATTTAAAATAAGTTTTAAAATCAGTAGGTAACAAGTCTTGGTCAAATAATATGGATTAAAACCATACTATGCGCCGAGACGGCGCTTATGTCGTAAAATGACGTTTTATGCGAGGTTTTTATGAAAACTGATGTTAAGATTATATTAAAATGTCTTAGATATGTTATTTAATATAACATATCAGTAGGTAAAAGGTTTACCTTGAAAAGATTTGATTAAAACCATTTTATGAGCCACAAGGGCTAAATCGTCATTTATCGACATAATTCAAGGACCTGCTTGTAAACTCAGTTTATAATCTGGTTTAATATCCCAAATAATCCTACTTAAAATATTACATCAGTAGGAAACTTATTCTCATGTTCATTATCATTAAAACCTTGTTTTAGGCAAAAGGACATTTTAGTCAAAAATGGCATAATTACGGAACTTGCGCATAAACTCAGATTGTACTATAACCTCAGAGGGTTATGCTACATTATATTACGATCATAATGCAACTTTCGATCAGTAGGTAACTAACCTAAATCGGGTCAGAATCGAAAGTCAAAGCAGAAGTCAAACTTCACGACTTTCGGTTGCGAACCAACCTAAAACTGAAATTGACGAGCCGAACATGGTCTTACATGTTCTAATAATTATTACCAACTTGTTTAAGTGTCAAAATAGGTTTCATAACATATATAATATCAATTTATGATTTTTCCGAAAATTGGCCTGTTTGACTTTTAATATCATAACTTGGACCAGTCAATTGGTCTAGCAAACGTGATCTTCAGGAGGTGCCCTTTATAGGGACTAACACCTACCTTATTACGATCACTTAGCCATGTTCATTACGAACAATGGCTGGACCATAATGGTCTTAACCGAAAGTTAAAGCGTTTTCTGTAAAACGCTTGACTTTTGGCTATAAAAGCCTATAAACGAAAATGCACAAGGAAGGAACACTTACAAGAGGTTCCTAGAATGCAAGAGAACTAAGTTGGATGCTGCTTTTAGTTAGGAACTTCCAGAGGAGGGAGAAAAGTTGAAATTGAGAAAGGCGCAAGTTGAAATGATGAACTTGAGCATTATAGTTGGAGAACTCATAGGAGGTGATGCCAGGTATTTAGGGTGTAAGAGAGAGAGCTTACAAGTGTCCTAAAACGTGGCATAGCTGATTGAATGTCCATAGTTTCAAAAACAAATGGTTTTTGGCATATGTGTGGAGGCCAAGCAAACTTTCTGCAGATACAGGCCTCTCGCGCCCCGCAAAAAGCCAAGGCTTTGCCTCTCGCGTCCCATGGGCAGAATTGAAATTTGTCACTTTTAGCCCCTCAACTTATTAAACACCCTTAAAACCTCCTAAAACACCCTTTTAGCACTTTAGCCCTCCGTAGCCAATATTTGGCATACCCGGGATTATGCCCGAACATTATTGAGCTTTCGGTTCGTTAAAAGGTCACTCAGAGGTATATATTAACATGTTGACACTTTTAATCCCTCCATTGTCCAACTTTCACATATTTACAGAATTGAACCCTCTTTTCCATCAAATGGCATGTATGAGAGTTAGGACTTCGTAAAGGATCACTCAGAGGTTTACGCATCACACCTTTCCATGGTGATACTTTCATCATGACTTTGTCCCCTACTTGGAACTTAAGAGGTTTACGTCTCTTGTCAGCATAGCTCTTTTGCCTATCCCTGGCAGCTTTAAGACAATCACGGATTCGCACAATCTTTTCCGTGGTCTCCAGGACAATCTCCGGTCCTGATAGTTGGGGTTCCCCAACTTCCGCCCAACACACGGGCATCCTACATTTTCTCCCATACAAGGCCTCAAAAAGAGCAGCCTTAATGCTTGTATGATAACTATTATTGTAGGAGAATTCTATTATGAGTAAGTGGTCATCCCAACTTCCACCTAAATCAATCACACATGCCCGGAGCATGTCTTCCAAAGTTTGAATAGTACGCTCACTTTGACCATCAGTCTGCGGATGGTATGCCGTACTAAAGTTTAATCGTGTGACTAAAGATTGTTGGAAACTCTTCCAAAAGTGAGATGTGTATCTAGTATCTCTATCAAATACAATAGATATAGGCATACCGTGTAGGGACACAATCTTGTCCACATACAACTTAGCCAATTTGTCTGAATTATACGTTTCCTTTATTGGCAAGAAATGTGCTGACTTAGTCAGCCTATCCACAATGACCCAAATAGTGTCATTTCCACTTTTGGTCTTGGGTAACTTGTTAATCAAGTCCATAGTTACCATTTCCCATTTCCATGTGGGAATTTCCAATTGTTGTAGAAGTCTTAACGGCTTCTGATGTTCAGCTTTAACTTGTGAACACGTCAGACACTTAGCTACATAAGTGGCTATGGATTTCTTCAAACCCATCCACCAATAATTCTTCTTCGGATCTTGATACATCTTATCACCACCTGGGTGAACTGAGTATCTTGAGTTATGTGCTTTTGGAGGATTAGATTTCTAAGTCCTCCAAAGATTAGAACCCAGATTCTATCATTGAATCTAAGAATTCCATCTTTCCCAGGCGCTAAGTTCCACCTAATCCTTCCTTAGGAGCATTAGCTTCTACTAGAGATTGCTTTTGCGCATTTAATAGCTTCTCATTCAAGCTATTTCTGAGCTCAATGCTCTTACCGTTAATCCTTAAAGGTTTAACCATTCCTTGCGACTTAAGGCATCGGCAACTATATTTGCCTTGCCTGGTTGGTAGCGAATCTCGCAATCATAGTAATTAAGCGTTTCCATCCATCGGCGTTGTCGCATGTTTAATTCCTTCTGATTGAACAGATTCTGGAGACTTTTATGGTCTGTGTATATAATACACTTTGTGCCATATAGGTAATGTCTCCACAGTTTTAGTGTAAACACAATGGCACCCAATTCCAAATCGTGGGTGGTGTAATTCCTTTCATGCACCTTTAATTGTCGTGATGCATAGGCAACACTTTGCCTTTTTGCATTAGCACACAACCCATGCCAGTGTGCGATGCATCACAATAGACTACAAAATCCTCTATACCTTCTGGTCGAGATAATACAGGAGCATTGCTCAGCTTGTGTTTTAGAATCTCAAAAGATTCTTGTTGTTTTAACCCCCGATTATACTTAACATTCTTACGGGTCAAGGTAGTTAAAGGAGTGGCTGTCCTGGAGAAGTTTTCAATGAACCTCCTGTAGTATCCAGCCAATCCTAGGAAACTAAGAATTTCTGATGGAGTTTTGGGTACTTCCCAATTCATTATGGCCTCTATCTTGGCGGGATCCACTTGGATACCATGCTCACTTACAACGTGTCCAAGAAATTGGACTTCTCTAAGCCAAAACTCACACTTAGAGAACTTTGCATGAAGCTTCTCTTGTCTTAGTAGTTCTAGAATGCACCGAAGGTGTTTCTCGTGATCAGCTTGATTACGAGAATAGATAAGTATGTCGTCTATGAAGACAATGACAAACATATCCAAATATGGCTTCCAGACTCTATTCATGAGATCCATGAATGCTTCAGGTGCATTTGTGAGCCCCAAGGCATTACCAAGAATTCAAAATGACCATATCGGGTCCTGAAGGCAGTTTTAGGAACGTCCTCACTTCTAACCTTCAGCTGATGATATCCAGATCTTAAATCAATCTTGGAGAAGTAACTAGCCCCTTGAAGTTGGTCGAACAAATCATCGATCCTGGGCAGAGGATAACGATTCTTGATTGTTATCTTATTTAGTTCATGATAATCAATGCACATTCGCATTGAACCGTCTTTTTGCTTAACGACGAGGATAGGAGCTCCCCAAGGTGAGGAACTAGGCTGTATAAAACCTTTCTCTAAGAGTTCATCTAATTGAGTCCTCAACTCCTTCATTTCCGTTGGTGCTAAGCCGTATGGAGCACTATCTATGGGTGCTGATCTAGGTACGATATCAATTCTAAACTCCACTTGCCTCTTCGGAGGTAGGCCTGGTAATTCCTCGGGGAAAACATCGGAATACTCCGAAATAACTGGGAGGTTTTCAATGTTTGGATTAGGCTCATTAATAGTGACTTGTGCCATGTAAATGACACAACCTCTCCCAAAACATTAGATGCCTTAAATCATGTCTGGCAATCCATAGTGTGAGTCTCCTTGGATGGTGATTGGTTCACCTGATGGGGTTTAATCTCGATGAGTTTCTTATCGCAGGCAATGCGAGCTTGGTTATGAGATAACCAATCCATGCCTAAAACTACATCGAACCCCGCCAATTTCATTGGCAGCAAAGAGATAGGGATAGAATGATTCTTTATGGATATGAAACATCCATCAAGAATGGAAGACGCTGATTCTAAACTTCCATCAGCAAGTTCTATCTCATAAGTTTTATCTAGAGTTCTTATGGCAAGTTTAATAGTTTACTAAACTTATGATCAACAAAATATTTATCTACACCCGAATCGAAAAGAACTCTAGCATAAATATCATTAATGAAGAATGTACCTGTTATGACATTACTGTCATTAACGGCTTCCCTAGCATTCATCTGGAAGGCACGAGCATTCCCCTTCTTGGCCTCTCTAGGCTTTGCATCATTACTTTTGGGGTTCTTTGGGCAGTTGAATTTAATATGCCCTCTTTCATTACAGATGTAGCAGACGACATTCTTAAGATCCTTACATTCTAAGGTTTTATGCACTCTTTTCTTACAAATACCACATGGTCTAGTTTGTGAATTGATACTACACTGTCCCCAATGCTTATGGTTACAATTTTTACATGTCGGCGTTACACCCGACTTATCTTGGTTCCTTTTGAACCCGAATCTCCCTTTATTTTTCTTATTAAACCTTTGGGAGTTGTCGTCTTCTCTCTTCCTTTTTCAGTCAGTTTCAGTCTTAACTGACTTTTGCCTCACTAGATCAAGGGTAAGGGATAGGGACAGGTCAATGGTGGACCTATAAGTACTAGGCTGAGCAGCCTTTACCATGCCCTTAATCTCAGGAGCTAACCCATTGATAAAACGCGCAATGCGTTTGGTTTCAGGGGTGATCAGATAGGAAACTAACCTAGATAGGGAGTTGAAATCGGAAACATATTTCCGATAATCTAGGTTTTTCATGGAAAGAGACAAAAAGTCTGTCTCTAATTCTCCACCTCATGAGGTGGGCAGTAAGTTTCCTTAACAAGGTCCACAAACTTGGACCATCCCAAATTATACAGGTATACTTTACCTGTAGACTGGATCATGGATTTCCACCAGATTAGGGCATCACCCTTAAAGGACTGTGATACATATTTGACCACATCCTTATCAGCAGAGCTGCTGATATCCATGATCGTCTCCATCTCATTAAGCCACTTCAAGGCTTCTACAGCGTCTTTCTCCCCGTTAAAGTCTCGGGGCTTACAGGAGACAAAATATTTGTAGGTACATCCGTCTTTAAGAGAACGGGTCCTATCATCGAATCTATTTTCTTTGGTTCACTCTTTGCATTCGAAGAGTGAACTGAGCTCTCCTTATGAGCTGAAGATGGTGGAATAGATAAGGGTCTTGATCGAGTAGCACTTGATTCCCTAAGCTTTTCTATGGCCTTTCCTATGGCCTTTTCAACAGTCGCATCAATGCGGCTTGAAAATTATGATTATCAATATCTCTGTTTTTTGCTTGGTTCGAGTCAATATCCCGATGGCTATTTTGTGCCTCATTCGAGTTAGCCATCTTTAAGCCTTGGTTCTATATACCAATAAAGCTTCACTTAGCCATGGTATGTCAACCATATTGGTTTTAAACATTGGATATAACAATCCATTGCCTAAACTAGTGTGAATAACATCATAACTTTTAGGCTTAATATATCTATATTTGGCCTAGGTCTTAATAGGACCATCAAAGGCAAATTACAATTTGGACATGGTCCATATATTTTTTGACAATGGATCGCATTGTCACAACTGTCATTGTCATAATTGACAACTTTATTTAGCTCATAAGCTTGTCTCGAAGGACATAAAAATAGGGCACATATGCCTGTCACCAATGGACACAAAAATATGGCACAAAGGCCTGTCACTAATGGACATACATTATGGCATATAGGCCTGCATCATAACAGGTGTAATTCATGGCATATCAGCCTATGTCATAACAAATGTAATTCATGGCATACCAGCCTACATCATAACAGATGTAATCATGGCATACCAGCCTACATCATAACAGATGTAATTCATGGCATACCAGCCTACATCATAACATATGTAATTCATGGCATACCAGCCTACAACAGATGTAATTCATGGCATATCAGCCTACATCATAACAGTTATTATTCATGGCATATCAGCCTACATCATAACAGATGTAATTCATGGCATATCAGCCTGTCTCGTTGACATACATGTGGCATATCAGCCTGCCACGTTTGACGGTTAGTGTGGTTCTTCAAGCCACACTACCAAAAGTATGAACATTCATTAATATTGCATAAGCATACCTTAATGATTGATTAATGGTCCCGGTCACGTTGTACCTTAACGACCTTGGAGGCTTGAACTTAATTCACCACCTCTAGATAGAAGAATAACTTCCCTTAACTACCCTGATAGAAGACCTTTTATTCTTAACTATCCTTTCTTGGCCAATATGTGGTCTCTGCCACTTGGCATAATCAATCCATTAAGGTCTTTTTGGAATTATATCGCAGAGCATAAATTTCGAGTAAAATCGAGACGCTCGTTTGAAGAGGATGAATACATATATATAATTCCAAAAATACTTCATTAAATTTCAAAAAGAAATTACATTACTAGAAAAAACGAAATAAATTGTCCATGCAAGGACTACAAAAACAAAATGTCCACGCAGGGACTAAAGAAATAAAAATGTCCTTGCAGGGACTAATATATTTTATTAGAAGAGACATCACTCGTCCTTCTTTCTTTGACCAACTTAGAGAGTTTTTGAAGAACTTGTTCGTCTTCTTTTATGTTTTCTCCGCTTGTTGTTGCATTTCTTTCATTCTTTCTAAGGCTTCGTTAATGGCCTCAAGTGGTGGCGGAGGTTGTGGTTGTGGTTGTGGTTGTGGCATAACCGGATACTGGTACCCATAAGTTGGATATCCAGTTGGTGGGAAAGGAGACGGGTAAAGTGCGTTGTGCATAACTGCTTGCATATAAGGGTCTTGCGACCATGCTTGATAGTCTACCGGTGTAGACAGGTTAAAAGGATCATATCTAGAAGTGTCTGGATACGTGGGGATTGGGTTACTATAACCCGATGGTGGTTATTGAACTGTAGGTGTTGGTGTCGGTGTTGGTTCCACCATAGGTGAAACATTAGAGGGTCCACCCATTTGTGGGTCCTCTTGAATTTTGGGGTAGGAATTGGGCAAAGGTGGCAGCGATCCCGACCTTGGTCCTGCACGTACCAACATACGTGCTCCACACTTCCTCCTTGGTGGTTCGGGTGGTAGTTGAGGTTGGTCCACTGGTTCCATGTGGACATCTTCTTGTATAGGAGGTGGTTGAGAGTGATGGGAAGGAGTGTTGGCGAAGGTAAATTGGTTCCAACATTGGTCCCACTCATTAGGACCTTGGTAAGGCGATCCGACATAAGAGTTCGAATCGCTTGAAATTTCTATGGGATGGGTATGCGATTCCGACGGTGGCATCTCCGGGTCGGAGTCCTCGTCCATGGAGTTTGGTTGTTCCAACTGATTTTGATCGGCTGGAGGTGTATTTAGATATTGGTTTGGATTAAACTCATCATGGTAAGAATGATGAGAGTGGTGGGAGTGGTGAGAGTGGTGTGAATGGTACGAGTGCTAAGAACTTTGAGTGTGGGTAGGCGAATGTTGGGCGAATGGCCAAGAATCTCCCGAGTCCTCATAGGGGTTCGGGTGATGTGGATGTGGGGGAATATGTGCTGAAGGTCTTCCCCTCATTGGTCCTTTTTCTCATCCTCGTACACGTGGCAGCATTTTCCTGTAAAAATCAATTCAAATACAATACTAATAACTTAATAATGAAATGAGTATTCCTAGGTCAATGCCTAGACTCGGAAGTCTAAGGAATGTGCTTGTGTAAGTTTGAGATTAAACACAAGGATAGTGTTTAATTCTCTCAAACGTTGGCTCTGATACCAACCTGTCACACCCCGGATTTCCTATCCAAATCTAGACACCGGTGGGCCTGGGTGGGGAGTATCGTGACGTCAGTTGATAATATCATAGTCAATTAAACACGGCACAGCGGAAGTCTTGGAGTAAAATTACTATTACAAACTAAATGTTCGAAATACAAAATAATATACAGGCTCATAATAGAAGATCCACAGGCGGATCATAAATCGTACAAAGAAAGAATGCAAAACATACTTTAGGCATATCTAGGATTTGCAAGATCCTCTTATCACTACCGAGCACTTCCAGCCTATTTCTTATTGTACCCGCAAACTCAGTCTTTTGAAAATACGTCAGCTTTCGCTGGTAAATACACCCAACTGACTCATTTTGAAAATGTTTTATGTGCGTATCAGCACAAAATCTTTTTGTAACTTGGGAAAATTGACGTTGCAACCTGTTAACAGATTCACATGTTTGTCCATACATACAGGACCCGGTACAGAAACTGAGACATGATTAAATACACAACACTTAGAACTCACGAAGTAGTTATCCCCAACGTTTTGGGTAATTTGCATTTGAGCGTCTGTCAGGTGTATGCCTACACCCCGCGCTAAGGTCGTGGCCATTATACTTTAAATAAGTTGTAATATTAGTAGGATATCAACTTATATGCCCGTTATGGTTTTAAACTAAAACTATGCCTCATCAGAGCGTTTCGGTAATTTCATACCGTATAGAAGGAACTTGAATATAATTTGATGTTATAACTATAAGTATTCTGGTAAAATAATTTATTTACGATATAATATAAGTAGGATATTAACTTTATGTGTAATTTATCTTTTATGATCAAACTATGCACCGAAGGGGCATTTTTGGCCATTTTACACAAAGTTTATAAATTATCAGGGATATCGAGTTTATAACAAGTACCTACGGTAAAAATATTAAAAATAAGTTTTAAAATCAGTAGGTAACAAGTCTTGGTCAAATAATATGGTTTAAAACATATTATACGCCAAAACGGCTCTTATGTCGTAAAATGACGTTTTATGCGATGTTTTTATGAAAACTGATGTTAAGATCAGATTAAAATGTCTTAGATATGTTATTTAATATAACATATCATTAGGTAAAAGGCGTACCTTGAAAAGATTTGATTAAAACCCTTTTATGAGCCACAAGGGCTAAATCGTCATTTATCGACATAATATAAGGACCTGCTTGTAAACTCAGTTTGTAATCTGGTTTAACATCCCAAATAATCCTAGTTATAATATTACATCAGTAGGAAACTTATTCTCAAGTTCATTATCATTAAAACCTTGTTTTATGCAAAAGGGCATTTTAGTCAAAAATGACATAATTACGGAACTTGCGCATAAACTCAGATTGTACTATAACCTCAGAGGGTTATGCTACATTATATTACGATCATAATGCAACTTTCGATCAGTAGGTAACTAACCTAAATCGGGTCAGAATCGAAAGTCAAAGCAGAAGTCAAACTTCACGACTTTCGGTTGCGAACCAACCTAAAACTGAAATTGACGAGCCGAACATGGTCTTACATGTTCTAATAATTATTACCAACTTGTTTAAGTGTCAAAATAGGTTTCATAACATATATAATATCAATTTATGATTTTTCTGAAAATTGGCCTGTTTGACTTTTTAATATCATAACTTGGACCAGTCAATTGGTCTAGCAAACGTGATCTTCAGGAGGTGCCCTTTATAGGGACTAACACCTACCTTATTACGATCACTTAGCCATGTTCATTACGAACAATGGCTGGACCATAATGGTCTTAACCGAAAGTTAAAGCGTTTTCTGTAAAACGCTTGACTTTTGGCTATAAAAGCCTATAAACGAAAATGCACAAGGAAGGAACACTTACAAGAGGTTCCTAGAATGCATGAGAACTAAGTTGGATGCTGCTTTTAGTTAGGAACTTCCAGAGGAGGGAGAAAAGTTGAAATTGAGAAAGGCGCAAGTTGAAATGATGAACTTGAGCATTATAGTTGGAGAACTCATAGGAGGTGATGCCAGGTGTTTAGGGTGTAAGAGAGAGAGCTTACAAGTGTCCTAAAACGTGGCATAGCTGATTGAATGTCCATAGTTTCAAAAACAAATGGTTTTTGGCATATGTGTGGAGGCCAAGCAAACTTTCTGCAGATACAGGCCTCTCGCGCCCCGCAAAAAGCCAAGGCTTTGCCTCTCGCGTCCCATGGGCAGAATTGAAATTTGTCACTTTTAGCCCCTCAACTTATTAAACACCCTTAAAACCTCCTAAAACACCCTTTTAGCACTTTAGCCCTCCGTAGCCAATATTTGGCATACCCGGGATTATGCCCGAACATTATTGAGCTTTCGGTTCGTTAAAAGGTCACTCAGAGGTATATATTAACATGTTGACACTTTTAATCCCTCCATTGTCCAACTTTCACATATTTACAGAATTGAACCCTCTTTTCCATCAAATGGCATGTATGAGAGTTAGGACTTCGTAAAGGATCACTCAGAGGTTTACGCATCACACCTTTCCATGGTGATACTTTCATCATGACTTTGTCCCCTACTTGGAACTTAAGAGGTTTACGCCTCTTGTCAGCATAGCTCTTTTGCCTATCCCTGGCAGCTTTAAGACAATCACGGATTCGCACAATCTTTTCCGTGGTCTCCAGGACAATCTCCGGTCCTGATAGTTGGGGTTCCCCAACTTCCGCCCAACACACGAGCATCCTACATTTTCTCCCATACAAGGCCTCAAAAGGAGCAGCCTTAATGCTTGTATGATAACTATTATTGTAGGAGAATTCTATTATGAGTAAGTGGTCATCCCAACTTCCACCTAAATCAATCACACATGCCCGGAGCATGTCTTCCAAAGTTTGAATAGTACGCTCACTTTGACCATCAGTCTGCGGATGGTATGCCGTACTAAAGTTTAATCGTGTGACTAAAGATTGTTGGAAACTCTTCCAAAAGTGAGACGTGTATCTAGTATCTCTATCAAATACAATAGATATAGGCATACCGTGTAGGGACACAATCTTGTCCACATACAACTTAGCCAATTTGTCTGAATTATACGTTTCCTTTATTGGCAAGAAATGTGCTGACTTAGTCAGCCTATCCACTATGACCCAAATAGTGTCATTTCCACTTTTGGTCGTGGGTAACTTGGTAATCAAGTCCATAGTTACCATTTCCCATTTCCATGTGGGAATTTCCAATTGTTGTAGATGTCTTGACGGCTTCTGATGTTCAGCTTTAACTTGTGAACACGTCAGACACTTAGCTACATAAGTGGCTATGGATTTCTTCAAACCCATCCACCAATAATTCTTCTTCGGATCTTGATACATCTTGTCACCACCTGGGTGAACTGAGTTTCTTGAGTTATGTGCTTCTTGGAGGATTAGATTTCTAAGTCCTCCAAAGATTGGAACCCAGACTCTATCATTGAATCTAAGAATTCCATCTTTCCCAGGCGCTATCTGATCAACAGTTCCGCCTAATCCTTCCTTAGGAGCATTAGCTTCTAATAGAGCTTCCTTTTGCGCAATTAATAGCTTCTCATTCAAGCTATTTCTGAGCTCAATGCTCTTGGCGTTAATCCTTAAAGGTTTAACCCATTCCTTGCAACTTAAGGCATCGGCAACTATATTTACCTTGCCTGGTTGGTAGCGAATCTCGCAATCATAGTAATTAAGCGTTTCCATCAATCGGCGTTGTCGCATATTTAATTCCTTCTGATTGAACAGATGTTGGAGACTTTTATGGTCTGTGTATATAATACACTTTGTGCCATACAGGTAATGTCTCCACAGTTTTAGTGTAAACACAATGGCACCCAATTCCAAATCATGGGTGGTGTAATTCCTTTCATGCACCTTTAATTGTCGTGATGCATAGGCAATCACTTTGCCTTTTTGCATTAGCACACAACCCATGCCAGTGTGCGCTGCATCACAATAGACTACAAAATCCTTTATACCTTCTAGTAGTGATAACACAGGAGCATTGCTCAGCTTGTGTTTTAGAATCTCAAAAGATTCTTGTTGTTTTGGACCCCAATCATACTTAACATTCTTACGGGTCAAGGTAGTTAAAGGAGTGGCTATCCTCGAGAAGTTCTCAATGAACCTCCTGTAGTATCCAGCCAATCCTAGGAACTACGCATTTCTGATGGGGTTTTGGGTACTTCCAAATTCATTATGGCCTCTATCTTGGCGAGATCCACTTGGATACCATGCTCACTTACAACGTGTCCAAGGAATTGGACTTCTCTAAGCCAAAACTCACACTTAGAGAACTTTGCATAAAGCTTCACTTGTCTTAGTAGTTCTAGAATGCACCGAAGGTGTTTCTCATGATCAGCTTGATTACGAGAATAGATAAGTATGTCGTCTATGAAGACAATGACAAACTTATCCAAATATGGCTTGCAAACTCTATTCATCAGATCCATGAATGCTGCAGGTGCATTTTTGAGCCGAAAAGGCATTACCAAGAATTCAAAATGACCATATCAGGTCCTGAAGGCAGTTTTAGGAACGTCCTCACTTCTAACCTTCAGCTGATGATATCCAGATCTTAAATCAATCTTGGAGAAGTAACTAGCCCCTTGAAGTTGGTCGAACAAATCATTTTTCCTGGGCAGAGGATAACGATTCTTGATTGTTATCTTATTTAGTTCACGGTATCAATGCACATTCGCATTGAACCGTCTTTTTGCTTAACGAAGAGGATAGGAGCTCCCCAAGGTGAGGAACTAGGCTGTATAAAACCTTTCTCTAAGAGTTCATCTAATTGAGTCCTCAACTCCTTCATTTCCGTTGGTGCTAAGCAGTATGGAGCTCTAGCTATCGGCGCTGATCCAGGTATGATATCAATTCTAAACTCCACTTGCCTATTCGGAGGTAGGCCTGGTAATTCCTCGAAGAAAACATCAGAATACTCCGAAATAACTGAGAGGTTTTCAATGTTTGGCTTAGGCTCATTATTAGTGACTTGTGCCATGTAAATGACACAACCTCTCCCAAAACACTTAGATGCCTTAAATAACGACACCATGTCTGGCAATCCATAGTGTGAGTCTCCATGGATGGTGATTGATTCACCTGATGGGGCTTTAATCTTGATGAGTTTCTTATCGCAGGCAATGCAGGCTTAGTTATGAGATAACCAATCCATGCCTAAAACTACATCGAACCCCGCCAATTTCATTGGCAGCAAAGAGATAGAGATAGAATGATTCTTAATGGATATGAAACATCCATCAAGAATGGAAGACGCTGATTCTAAACTTCCATAAGCAAGTTCTATCTCATAAGTTTTATCTAGAGTTCTTATGGACAAGTTTAATAGTTTACTAAACTTATGATCAACAAAAGATTTATCTACACCCGAATTGAAAAGAACTCTAGCATAAATATCATTAATGAGGAATGTACCTGTTATGACATTATTGTCATTAGCGGCTTCCCTAGCATTTATTTGGAAGGCACGAGATTCCCCTTCTTGGCCTCTCTAGGCTTTGCATCATTACTTTTGGGGTTCTTGGGGCAGTTGAATTTAATATGCCCTGTTTCATTACAGATGTAGCAGACGGCATTCTTAAGGTCCTTACATTCTAAGGTTTTATGTACTCTTTTCTTACAAATACCACATGGTCTAGTTTGTGGATTGATACTACACTGTCCCCAATGCTTACGGTTACAATTTTTACATGTCGGCGTTACACCCGACTTATCTTGGTTCCTTTTGAACCCGAATCTCCCTTTATTTTTCTTATTAAACCTTTGGGAGTTGTCGTCTTCTCTCTTCCTTTTTCAGTCAGTTTCAGTCTTAACTGACTTTTGCCTCACTAGATCAAGGGTAAGGGATAGGGACAGGTCAATGGCGGACCTATAAGTACTAGGCTGAGCAGCCTTTACCATGCCCTTAATCTCAGGAGCTAACCCATTGATAAAACACACAATGCGTTTGGTTTAAGGGGTGATCAGATAGGAAACTAACCTAGATAGGGAGTTGAAATCGGAAACATATTTCCGATAATCTAGGTTTTTCATGGAATGAGACAAAAAGTCTGTCTCTAATTTCTCCACCTCATGAGATGGGCAGTAAGTTTCCTTAACAAGGTCTACAAACTTGGACCATCCCAAATTATACAGGTCTACTTTACCTGTAGACTTGATCATGGATTTCCACCAAATTAGGGCATCGCCCTTAAAGGACTGTGATACATATTTGACCACATCCTTATCAGTGCAGCTGCTGATATCCATGATCGTCTCCATTTCATCAAGCCACTTCAAGGCTTCTAAAGGTCCTTTCTCCCCGTTAAAGTCTCGGGGCTTACAGGAGACAAAATATTTGTAGGTACATCCGTCTTTAAGAGAACGGGTCCTATCATCGAAATCTATTTTCTTTGGTTCACTCTTTGCATTCGAAGAGTGAACTGAGCTCTCCTTATGAGCTGAAGATGGTGGAATAGATAAGGGTCTGGATCGAGTAGCACTTGATTCCCTAAGCTTTTCTATGGCCTTTCCCATGGCCTTTTCAACAGCCGCATCAATGCGAGCTTGAAAATTATCATTATCAATATCTCTGTTTTTGGCTTGGTTCGAGTCAATATTCCGGTGGCTATTTTGTGCCTCATTCGAGTTAGCCATCTTTAAGCGTTGGTTATATATACCAATAAAGCTTCACTTAGCCATGGTATGTCAACCATATTGGTTTTAAACATTGGATATAACAATCTATTGCCTAAACTAGTGTGAATAACATCATAACCTTTAGGCTTAATATATCTATATTTGGCCTAGGTCTTAATAGGACCATCAAACGCAAATTACAATTTGGACATAGTCCATATATTTTTGGACAGTGGATCGCATTGTCACAACTGTCATTGTCATAATTGACAACTGTATTTAGCTCATAAGCTTGTCTCGAAGGACATAAAAATAGGGCACATAGGCCTGTCAGTAGTGGACACAAAAATATGGCACAAAGGCCTGTCACTAATGGACATACATTATGGCATATAGGCCTGCATCATAACAGGTGTAATTCATGGCATACCAGCCTACATCATAACAGATGTAATTCATGGCATACCAGCCTACATCATAACAGATGTAATTCATACCAGCCTACATCATAACAGATGTAATTCATGGCATACCAGCCTACATCATAACAGATGTAATTCATGGCATACCAGCCTACATCATAACAGATGTTATTCATGGCATATCAGCCTACATCATAACAGATGTAATTCATGGCAGCCTGTCTCGTTGACATACATGTGGCATATCAGCCTGTCATGTTGGACGGTTAGTGTGGTTCCTCAAGCCACACTACCAAAAGTATGAACATTCCTTAATGTTGCATAAGAGTACCTTAATGATTGATTAATGGTCCCGGTCACGTTGGACCTTAACGACCTTGGAGCTTGAACTTAATTCACCACCTCTGGATAGAAGGATAACTTCCCTTAACTACCCTGATAGAAGACCTTTTATTCTTAACTATCCTTTCTTGGCCAATATGTGGTCTGTGCCACTTGGCATAATCAATCCATTAAGGTCTTTTTGGAATTATATCGCAGAGCATAAATTTCGAGTAAAATCGAGACGCTCGTTTGAAGAGGATGAATACATATATATATAATTCCAAAAATACTTCATTAAATTTCAAATAGAAATTACATTACAAGAAAAAACGAAATAAATTGTCCATGCAAGGACTACAAAAACAAAATGTCCACGCAGGGACTAAAGAAATAACAATGTCCTCGTAGGGACTAATATATTTTATTAGAAGAGACTTCACTCGTCCTCCTTTCCTTTGACCAACTTAGAGAGTTTCTTGAAGAACTTGTTCGTCTTCTTTTCTGTTTTCTCCAATTATTGTTGCATTTCTTTCATTCTTTCTAAGGCTTCGTTAATGGCCTCAAGTGGTGGCGGAGGTTGTGGTTGTGGTTGTGGTTGTGGTTGTGGCATAACCGGATACTGGTACCCATAAATTGGATATCCAGTTGGTGGGAAAGGAGACGGGTAAAGTGCGTTGTGCATAACTGCTTGCATATAAGGGTCTTGCGACCATACTTGATAGTCTACCGGTGTAGACGGGTTAAAAGGATCATATCCAGACGTGTCTGGATACGTGGGGATTGGGTTACTATAACCCGATGGTGGTTGTTGAATTGTAGGTGTTGGTGTCGGTGTTGGTTCCACCATAGGTGAAACATTAGAGGGTCCACCCATTTGTGGGTCCTCTTGAATTTTGGGGTAGGAATTGGGCAAAGGTGGCAGCGATCCCGACCTTGGTCCTGCACGTACCGACATACGTGCTCCACGCTTCCTCCTCGGTGGTTCGGGTGGTAGTTGAGGTTGGTCCACTGGTTCCATGTGGACATCTTCTTGTATAGGAGGTGGTTGAGAGTGATGGGAAGGAGTGTTGGCGAAGGTAAATTGGTTCCAACATTGGTCCCACTCATTAGGACCTTGGTAAGGCGATCCGACATAAGAGTTCGAATCGCTTGAAATTTCTATGGGATGCGTATGTGATCCCGACGGTGGCATCTCCGGGTTGGAGTCCTCATCCATGGGGTTTGGTTGTTCCAACTGATTTTGATCGGCTGGAGGTGTATTTAGATATTGGTTTGGATTAAACTCGTCATGGTAAGAATGATGAGAGTGGTGGGAGTGGTGAGAGTGGTGCGAATGGTACGAGTGCTAAGAACTTTGAGTGTGGGTAGGCGAATGTTGGGCGAATGGCCAAGAATCTCCCGAGTCCTCATTGGGGTTCGGGTGATGTGGATGTGGTGGAATATGTGCTGAAGGTCCTCCCCTCATTGGTCCTTTTCCTCGTCCTCGTACACGTGGCGGCATTTTCCTGTAAAAATCAATTCAAAAACAATACTAATAACTTAATAATGAAATGAGTATTCCTAGGTCAATGCCTAGACTCGGAAGTCTAAGGAATGTGCTTGTGTAAGTTTGAGATTAAACACAAGAAGGATACTGTTTAATTCTCTCAAATGTTGAATCTGATACCAACCTGTCACACCCCCGATTTCCTATCCAAATCCAGACACCGGTGGGCCTGGGTGGGGAGTATCGTGACGTCAGTTGATAATATCATAGCCAATTAAACACGGCACAGCGGAAGTCTTGGAGTAAAATTACTATTACAAACCAAATGTTCGAAATACAAAATAATATACAGGCTTGTAATAGAAGATCCACAGGCGGATCATAAATCGTACAAAGAGAGAATGCAAAACAGACTTTAGGCAGATGTAGGATTTGCAAGATCCTCTTATCACTACCGAGCACTTCCAACCTATTTCTTATTGTACCTGCAAACTCAGTCTTTTGAAAATACATCAACTTTCGCTGGTAAATACACCCAACTGACTCATTTTGAAAACATGTTTTAAGTGCGTATCAGCATAAAATCTTTTTATAACTTGGGAAAATTGACGTTGCAACCTTGTTAACAGATTCACATGTTTGTCCATACATACAGGGCCTGGTACAGAAACCGAGACATGATTAAATACACACCACTTACAACTAACGAAGGAGTTATCCCCAACGTCTTGGGTAATCTGCATTTGAGCGTCTGTCAGGTGTATGCCTACACCCCGCGCTAAGGTCGTGGCCATTATCTAATGTAATGAGCCGAGGATATCCAGGACACGGTAATTTAACACCCGATGTTTAAGTTATCAAACAAAACCGATTAAAACAGAATATGCGGATTTAGTAGCCATAATCCGGCATTTGATTGATCCTATTTCCGACCAAGCGGTAATAATTTACCGTATCCCAAACCCGTATAGGGAAAATAAGTCAAGAGTATTTACCTGAATTAGCCTTGTTTAAAATGCAAGATTATAACCCAGCCGTATTCAAAATGAGCTAAGTGCAGATAGGATTTACCGGAATATCTCTAGTCTGGATTATGGCATAAGCTAACCAATTAAATTCTAACGGTCTTATTTAAGTTATAGACTTAGACCGACTAGCGTACTTGATTAAAACGTATAACGCTAGATTAAATGATGATTGGATAGAATGTAGTTTAATCCTAACAAGTACGTTGACTTGTGTAATATGGATAAACTATAAACATTCTGGATTTTGAGATTATAATGATAAGGTTAAACCCGTTTCGGTTAATTTTCGTAAACTAGTTAGACATGCTTAACCGTATGCATATCAGCGATATCGGGTAACCGGATAAGTCATCGATAAGTTCTATATTCCATTATACTTTAAATAAGTTGTAATATTAGTAGGATTTCAACTTTTATGCCCGTTATGGGTTTAAAGTGAAACTATGCCTTATAAGGGCGTTTCGGTGATTTCATACCGTATAAAAGGAACCTAAATATAATTTAATGTTATAACTATAAATATTATGGAAAAATAACTTATTTATGATATAATATCTTTAGGATACTAATTATATGTGTAATTTATCTTTTATGACCAAACTATGCACCGAAGGGACATTTTTGGTCATTTTACACTAAGTTTATAAATTATTTGGTATTCTGTGTTTATAACAGGCACCTACTGTAGAAGTATTTAAACTAAGTTTTAAAATAAGTAGGTAACAAGTCTTGGTCAAATAATATGGTTTAAAACCATACTATGCGCCGAAATGACGCTTATGTCGTAAAATGACGTTTTATGCGATGTTTTTATGAAAACTGATGTTAAGATCAGATTAAAATGTCTTAGATATGTTATTTAATATAACATATCAGTATGTAAAAGTTTTACCTTGAAAATATTATATTAAAACCATTTTATGAGCCACAAGGGCTAAATCGTCATTTATCGACATAATTCAAGGACCTGCTTGTAAACTCAGTTTATAATCTGGTTTAACATCCCAAATAATCATACTTATAATATTACATCAGTAGGAAACTTATTCTCAAGTTCATTATCACTAAAACCTTGTTTTATGTAAAAAGGGCATTTTAGTAAAAAATGCATAATTACGGAACTTGTGCACAAACTCAGATTCTGATTATGATCATGTACTATAACCTCAAAGGGTTATGTTACATTATATTACGATCATAATGCAACTTTAGATCAGTAGGTAACTAATCTAAAATTGGGTCAAAATCAAAAGTTAAAGCAGAAGTCAAACTTCGCGACTTTCGGTGGCGAACCTACCCTAGAACTGAAATTGACGAGCCGAACATGTTCTAATAATTATTACCAACATTTTTAAGTGTCAAAATACGTTTCATAACATATATAAGATCAATTTATGAGTTTTCCGAATAATGGCATGTTTGACTTTTTAATATCAAACTTTGACCCGTCAATTGGTCTAGCAAACGTGATCTTCAGGAGGTGCCCTTTATAGGGATTAACACCTACCTTATTACGATCACTTAGCCATGTTAATTATGAACAATGGCTGGACCATAATGGTCTTAACCAAAAGTCAAAGCGTTTTTCGTAAAACGCTTGACTTTTGGCTATAAAAGCCTATAAACGAAAATGCATAAGGAAGGAACACTTACAATAGGTTCCTAGAATGCAAGAGAACTAAGTTGGATGCTCCTTTTAGTTAGGAACTTTCAGAAGAGGGAGAAGAGTTGAAATTGAGAAAGGCGCAGTTGAAATGGTGAACTTGAGCACCTATTTATATTTGGAGAACTCATAGGAGGTGATGCCAGGTTTTTAGGGGTGTAAGAGGGAGCTTACAAGTGTCCTAAAACATGGCATAACTGATTGAAAGTCCATAGTTTCGAAAAAAATGGTTTTTGTCAATATGTGTGGAGACCAAACAAACTTTATGCAGATACAGGTCTCTCGCGCCTCGAGAGAAGCCAAGGCTTTGCCTCTTGCGCCCCGCGAGTGCCCCATGGGCAGAATTGAAGTTTGTCACTTTTAGCCCCTCAACTTATTAAGCACCCTTAAAACCTCCTAAAACACCTTTTTAGCACTTTTAGCCCTCCGTAGCAAATATTTGGCATACCCGGGATTATGCCCTGACATTATCGAGCTCTCGGTTCGTTAAAAGGTTACTTAAAGATATAAATTAACATGTTGACACTTTTAATCCCTCCATTGTCCAACTTTCACATATTTATAGAATTGAACCCTCTCGTCCATCAAATGGCAGGTATGAGAGTTAGGACTTCGTAAAGGATCATTCAGAGGCTTGTTATAAGCATGTTGACTCCGATGTCACTCAGAGGCTGGGCATATTGACATATCAGTCACTTAGATGCCAAGTTTTAAGCATGTTGACATATCAGTCACTCAGAGGCTAATGATTTAAGCATGTTGACATATCAGTCACTCAGAGGCTATTATTTATGCATGTTGACATTGGCCAGTCACTTAGAGGCTTAGTTTGAGCATGTTGACACCTTTAGTCCTTATTAGTCTTTAATAGACTAAGTTTAAAATACAACACGTGTCACTATACTATTGGACACGATTTTACGAGATGTTACAATCGATAATAACTCTTGAGTAGAGTTTCTTTTATAACAATTGATTAGAGATTTTATGACAAAATTAAGTCTCTAATTATGTTGGATTTTTCACCATCCATGGCTCTTGCATACATAGTAGGCTATGTGCCTCTATTAATGGGGTTAGAGAAAAAAAGAAAAATATAAATAAAAAGATACAAGAAAGAGAGATGTATGCATGAAAAGTCTTTGGAGAAGAAGTACTTGATAACCCATATGTTGGGAACATACAGAGATAAGTTTCTCTACACGATTCAACTACATTTCTATTCTTAGTTTCCAAAAGGTCTAACACTATGATTTTACTCGGTGTAACCTCGGGTGTGTTGTCTTCTCCGTCAGTACAGACTGCGTCGGCTGTTGTACCCTGGGAGACAGATGCGTTGTCTTTAGTAGAGGCGTGAAATCTGTTTTAAGGGAAGCGTGTTGAACACGTGCCTCATCCACAACGACCAACATTTGTTTGTTCTTTTTGTAGGAAATTAATGTACAAGAAGATGTGGTTCAAGACCTCGTTGAAGCGTACACAAAGGACTAAAAACACAACGGACTATACAAGAAGACGCGGTTTAAAACTCTTGCTGAAGACCATATATTGAATCAATTTAATTACATATGTTGTTTTATACGTTATATTCGTAAGGATTTGTACATGGTACATATACTATAATTTTCCAAATATGTAAAGAGAGTATCTTTACTATTTTATTTATATATTTTTATTAAAATGGTGACCCATGTCCTACAAACTTAAAACAGGTTTCGTGAGATTGTTGCTACAATTTTAATACCTTATTTATAAGGATTTTGGGTTCACGAAAGGTATAAAAAAAATATTTTTTAGAGATTATGATTTTATAAATACTTTTTTGGGAAATATGTATGTAGTACAACTAGTTGTGTTTGGATTTATTAAGATTGAGATACAATCTTAAATCCTATACCGTAGTACAAAACGAATAGTTTTGGTTCAATCGTTTGATTTTGAAACGATTTTGGAATTGTTATTTTTTCAAACCTTTGTGTTAAAACGGGTTTATTAGTGTAAACCATATGTGTTTTGTAAACGTTAATTTCTCCAACTTGTGTATAGACTGGAATTATGGGTGTAAACCATACGTTTTTTGTAAACGCTAAATTTTCTTGAGTAGAATTTTCATGTCTTTAAATAAGAGTTTTATTTTACTTGATTAGAGTTTTATGTCTCTAATTATTATCTATTTAAAGTAGACTCTTCATCCACCCATAGATTGATATGAACAAATAAGTCTTATAATGATTTTTGTAATCACTTATCTTAAAGAGTGTCTTAGAGTCGCTTAATATAAATTGATACGTTTTATAACGATTTATGTAATTGTTTATTTCTAACGAGCTAGTTAGAACGTATTTATTGATAAGTTTTATAACATTTTTTATAATTGTTTACTTCTAATAAAAGTGCTAGAAACAATTTTAAAACCATTAACTATTGATTTTGTAATCATTTATCTTCTAACATGCATGTTCGAAAAGGTTCATAAAAAGCGTTAGTTTGAAAGCATTTTTTAATTATTTATTTTCTAACATGAAATATTAGAAATGACTTATTTATTTGAACCATATATGTGTTTATAACAAGTCGAATTAACATTTTGTGGAAATGTTAATATTTTTAACGTGCACGTTAGAATTTCTTTCATTTTAACATGATTGTTAAAATTCAAATGCTTTGAAATGTTTTATGTAAACATTTTATATAAGTAATTTGTTATAGCATTGATTTTAATGAATATAAATACTTATATTATGCATTGTATGGTTTATAAATAAAAGATCATACATTGAAGTTGATGTTTGATTTACTTCAAGAATATAATCACCATAAAGTGATGGTGTTGTTGTGTGGGATTTATAACCAATTTTAATTTGTGATTTCTAAATCCAAATGGTCATGTTTTATATATTTATATATAATGACTTAAATTTTCTAACATGTGTGTTAGAAAATGTGTATCACAAATACAAGGTTAGAGATTGTTCATTGTATAAGCCATAATGAATGGAAATGTTTTGTGTAAACATTTAATTGCCTATGTGTGCATTAAAAACAATTAAAAATGGTTTAATTTATAAACTATATCTTTAGAAAACGTTTATGTAAATGTTCGATTCTATAATGTGCCTGTTATGACATTTTTTTTCTAACATGCGTAGTAAGACTAAACAATAAGAAACAGTTTGATATTTTGGGTGTTGATCTATGTCATCATATACTCTAATTGATATTATTAATATTGTACATTGCAAAACTAAGGAAATATTTTAAAATGATTTTTTAAACAAAGTTTTGTATAGTTTTGAGAATTCAAATGGTTTGTTACTCTTGCTAGAAATAGCATTTGTTGAACAAAATAACAATCTCGTGGATATTATTTGGTGGAAAACAACTTGGTGTTATTGTGAACAAATTTAATTGTTCAACTTTACTACTTAAATGCAGCCTTTGTAACAACTTGGTATTGTTTTTAGCAGAATTCTCCAAGTTTAAAATTTTAAAATGAAATGGAGAACTAGTACTTTACAAGTGCATGGAGTCTTATTGAGGGAGTACTCCAAGACATGCCATGGGACGATATCGTTGAGAAGATTTTCGTCAGATTGTAAAGTGTTGAAGATAAAAGCACTTTGGTCTTTGATGTCTACATATCGTCTATGCTTCTGTTTAAATTTCAAAAGTGTTTGGCACTAATGATTTAGTTTCCAATGTATTTTATTGTTTTGTGTTCAATATCTTTGGATAACACATGCAATTTCAAATAAATAAATCACTAATGTTTGTGACGTATAAATTACATTTGTGGAAAGTAATTATAATATCAACTATATATTGTTTAAAAGAATATGGTTTTAAACAGACAATACATGAAAATATTTGGACATAAACAACTTGAGAGTTGTTACATTGACTAAAAGTCAAAGATGAAACATCAAATATATAACCACATCATGAGAGATTAATGAAAGAATAAACTGAGTGTATTGAGATGAAATACACAAACGAGATTCATGTCGATATAATTCGTTAGATGTCACACCCCAACTGAAGGCGTAAACATCGGAGTGAGATGAAATAGATTGATAACACTATTTGCAACAATATTTAAATCAAAAATTCGTTTCATTTCATAAATCAAATTTTCAATTACATCATAACAACTTCAACAAAAATTACAACATAAAAAGCCTAACATTCTAGGTGTGTTCTATGTCGTCCCTACAAGATTCATCATATTCAACATCTTTAACTTGCAACATGTTAAAAGTATAGTTCAATACAACAAGTATTGGTGAATACACAAGTTTAAGTACATATCGTAAGTATAAAAGAATTTACTCAAATCCACATGGAAATTGTATACAAGGTAAGCTAGCATGCAATACTAATTGTCAAACCCAAGTGTCCACAAGAATGAATGTGTCCCTCGTCTCACGAAGTAACGAGACTAAAGTATGAATTAAAAATGAGTCAGCTTAAAGCTTAACAATACCTCGACGGTCGGTGTGCCACTCCTATAGCGCAATATATGGTAAGTTGGGACTAGCCAAGTTAATGACAAAAGCATGTATGAATCTAGCATGAACCTAAGCATGACAATAAGCATGTATAACAGATTGAGTTAATAAAGCATGTAGTGTGTGTTTCGTGTATTTTTGTAAGTAAACATGTTACAATCCAAATTGTGTAAAAAGGGAAATGGGTCAAGTGTACTCACGGTTTTGCAAGCTTCCACTTGCTAATTCCGTGAAGGGTTTGGAGAGTTGGAGGAACACTGAGTTATCCTACATGAGGAAAACATAGGTTGGTACGTATCCGATGATAACGGAGGATTAGGAATTTAAATACACTAAAGTATGTATACGAGAAGGTAATCATCTAGACTTAATGCTCGTTCTTGACACTATAGTACCCATTCGGGTTGATGTGTATTCATGGGTTAGGATACCCATTAGAATCGTAACGAAAAATTAAGTACTTAGGTGATGTAACCTAGTACCATGATGGACAATCATTTGATTATCATCAAGGGTTCGGTTAGTGTGTGTGTATATATATATATATATCATATAGTATACGTAATAAGTAAATCATAATTATCATGGAAGTTCATAGAAGTCATGCATGGGGTAGGAGGATAACCTTCCTTTAACCTCTTTCGTATTGTTCACCAATGCACAAGTTGTCACAAGGACAACAAGGATGGTCATGAATAAGTTAAAATGAAAAATGAAAGTTGTACAAGAATCAAAATCATCAAGTGAGGTGGTGGATTCAAGGTAGGATAGCCAAGGCTTCCAAGTAATCACATACTACCAACTCAAGTCTTGTTTCAAGAACAAGCTTGGAAGGATACAACACTTGTGGGTTAAAACCCTATTAAGACGGAAAGTTCTTACACTTGTGACCTCAAATATGGTGATGTTCCATGTTGATTCTCCATGGAAAACCTATGGAAGCACTCCTAGAGGTGTTCCAAGTGTTAAGAAAGAAGAAAGAGTAAAGAAGAGAGGTGAAGGTGAGTTAGAACTCACTTGAAAGTTTTGAACTTTCTGAATTGAGAGAGAGAGATGAATGTTTGAGGTGTGAAATGAGAGTGGGAGGATGTGGGTATTTATAGTTGAGGTTAGGGGGTGAGTTAGGTGGGTGTAATAAATGCAAGAAACACACTTTTCCCAATCCATGAGCTAGAAACAATTAACTCTGGATTATACCCTCTCGAGGGGCGCAAGAGGTGGTATTCCAGAAACTTCTTTGATTTTTGTCACTTTTAGTCCCTGAACTTAGTTTTTCCTTCGATTTATGCCAAAACTTGATATTTTTGCATTTTTAAGTGTATAAAGTATTTATAAGTATATTTTAGGCATGAGTATGAATGTATGAGTATTTGCACGTATAACAAGTATTAGTTTGTATGTAAACACGTATTTAACAATTGAATGCATGTAAGACAAGTATGTATCAAGTATGAATTTTATTACGATCAAAGTCTTGGATTACAGATTGGGAAAAGAAATACGAATGCAATACGAATACAAGTTTCTATAAATAGAAATACGATTACACTTTCTAATTAAGGAAAGTACGAAAAAGCAAGGCGTTACAATCTCCCCTCCTTTAGGAAATTTCGTCCAAATTTATTCAAGAGGAAGACTTTGGAAAAGATGTCATTTTGGTGAAAACGTTTGGCCAAAATCAAGATTTTGAAGTTCAAAGTTTTGCGGTGTTCATGTGTCAGTGTGTAAATATGTATCGAAATTTTGAAGGATAAAAACAGTAGGTTCGTGAAAGTAACTTATTTGACTAAGGTGTTTTTGAGACACCAATCGTAAAGGTGTACGTGATTAAGTAAAAACGTGTATGTGTGTGTGTACACAAGTGAGCTTAACTGAGTCTGGACAACTCATTGGAAGAATTATATTAAAAGTGTGCGACCTAAGAGGAAAGTTTTAGTATAAACAAGGATGTATTTTGATTAAAATGTGTGGTTCACACCGTAAATTGTAAAAAAAAGTTTTGTCATTTCTAAGGCGTATTAGTAAAATCATTTGTGGTAGAAAATGTTTACCGGGGAGAAACTAGGATGGTAAATATTTACGTTTTCTAAATGTTTTTGGCGATAATAGACCAACTAGTTGAAGTTTGCGTGTAGCTAAGAGCGGAAGATAGTTTTAAATGAAAAGGAACATTTTAACTAGATTGAGCCGGTGGGGATGTTTATAAATATGGATTGAACGTTTAGGTTGATTTACTTTAAATAAAGTTTGGATGAAATGTTAAGCGAAGCATTTGGAATATCGTGGTATGGTAGTGAATGAACGAGTAGGTGTATGCGAGGGGTAAAAATGGTATGAATATTGGATAAAATGCGAACATTGAGAGATGGTAGTGATACTTGTAGCGGTTAAAGTTTATGGTTTTGAGAATGAAGCTTTGTCATGGATAATCGAGTACTAATCATTTCGAAGTTGGGTCACCAAAGTTTGTTATGAATCAAACGTATTTTTCAAGGTCCGGGAAATCACCGAATTTCTCATGGCACGTTTTACGAAAGTTTGGTAACCTAGTAGGGACACTTATATATAGGAAGTACCAGCGGCGTATCCACCATGTTTACATCATGTTACGCTCGTTTTGCTATTTGGTGTCATGTTACGTTCTGTGTTACGATACACAGTAGAACCCACTATGGTTTTTATGCGCCTACCAATATAATCCCGTGTGCACCCGCGATTGTTTGGGTTTGTTCATGATCCACATAGTTTGTACTAGTAGTGTACGGATTAGGTTACATTTAGTATTACAAGCAAAAGGTGTGTAAGATAGCGTATAAAAAAATTAACATGCAAGCATGATTGTATGCATGTATGAGTGTGTCGAACGTAGGCGAAACCGCTCGGGTTATGCCTACTTATAGGTTTCAAGTATGACTACCAAGTAGTGCGAATGTATAAATTTTGATTATGATAGAAGACTAACACGTATAGCATTAGCATGTAGTATCGAGCGTATAGGTGGAATAAAATGAGATTTAGCATATATAAGTTACCATGAAGTTGCGAAAGTGTAATGGTGATATATTGTCATGTAATATTGATTGTATAAATAGAAACGTGTAAGGCGATATGCATGTGGATGGTTGCTTGAGTCAAAACATTGAGTTGGTTGAAATAAAATAAGTCGGGTTTGTTGCGAATGAAGGACCAAAATTGTGAATGTCGGGTGAATATTGAGAAAAGTATTAATTTTTGATGTAAGATGTGGTTTGTAAAAAGAAATGCTACTTTTGTGTTAAAATTTGTATTTGCATATGAAATTTTCTTGCCCATGTGTTAAGATTTAGATTTGCGTATTGACGATCTTTGAAAAGGTTGTAAAATAGTGAGCTTACTTTATATACATACACATATATATATATATATTGATGCAAGGAAAGTTGAGTTTTGAAAATTTTCATGTAAAATGTAACATCCGTCGAAAAAACGGGTTTTCCAAACCCGCTTCGTTTATTAATCGAATAATCAGTTTCAAATTTTTATTGCTCATTTAATGATTATTTTAATTTTAAACATAACTAATAAACATTTTAGAATATGGAAATTAAAATTGTTAGAAAATAAAAATAAAGCAATTAAAAATAAAAAGGGGCTGCCGGGTTTCGAACCCGGGTCAGCCGGAAGACTTAATCACCAAACAATTAACCACTCCGCCACTTGATGTCTTTGTGTAATCTAGGAAACAAATAAAACATAAGTTCACCTGTGAAATCATCTGTTTTGCGCCAAACTGAAACCGTTCATCGGCTTTCAACTTTCTAGACGATTAAGTGATCGCAATTACTGATAATAACCGATGAAACCATTACGACGCACGTTCTTAATCAAATTCAGTCTTTAATTGTTTCGATTCATGTGAGTTTGGGAGTTAGAAACCGAAATCTTTTACTTCCTGAATTACTCTATCAATATCATCATCTCGCGACTCAAAAACACTCACAGAACCTCTAATTTCACTTTTACTCTAATTTCTGATCGTCGGAATCGCTATCTGATATTACCGGACTTTCGCCGGAAAACCGTGTCATTCATCAAAACGGTAAATTTCTCAATTATTTCATCTTCTATCTGTTGTTAGACTTTTACTAACTCAAACCTTTCAATCAGAATCAGTCCCAGACGACGATACCGGATAATCTGCAATCGCCGAAAAACTTCTGAAAATATCTAAATCACGCTGTGAATTGGTATGAGCATCTAAACTCTCTGATAACTCTTGTTTAGTCCTTCAATTTCACAATTTGTTAATCAAAACTGTTAATTGGTCCGCTCAGACGGAGTTCATAAAACAGAGCCGACGACTTTGCCGGTGTTCTGAGAAAAGTCATCATTCCGGTACATTCATTCCCAAAACCTTCCCTGTCCATTTCATTTTAATCAATTATATGTCCGTCAATCGAATTAAACAAGAACAGTAGAATAAATCGTTTGTCTGTGTTGTTAACGAAGAAGATGAAGTTTAGACTGTGTATATACTTAATATAAATCGGGTTATATCTCGAGTTAGACACACAGTCCAGCGGTGGACTGTGTGCATTTGAATCATAGAGTCCCGGGTTCGAGTCTGTCCTTGTTCCGATTCGTCACAATATTCAGACTTTTTATAAAACCCAAATACGGAAACTTCCAATTAGTATATAAGTGAAATAAAAACAAGTATTTTAACCAGGTTAGACACACAGTCCAGCGGTGGACTGTGTGCAACGTTAAACAACAGGTCCCGGGTTCGAGACCTGTTATGCGCACCGGTTCGATAGAATTAAAATCCTTTTTAAAATAAATGAATTTTGAATAAATTAAATAGTATATAAATATAATTAAAAACAGAAATATTTCGGGTTAGACACGTAGCTCAGTTGGTAGAGCTGCGTGCACGCGTACGGGAGGTCACAAGTTCGAACCTCACTCAGCGCAAACAAACACACGACCGAACCGGTCAGCAGTCAACAGTCATGGTCAATGGTCAACCCAAAAAGTCAACATTTTTTTATATTTTTATTTATTTATTTAATTTAAAAATCAATTAAAAGTACTTAAAAATAATGTTTTTAAAGTTAGAAAATAACCTTAAACTCACAATAATATATCTAAAAATCCTATTAAAATTATTAATAAAATCCACTTATTTACCGTACCTTTTCGTAAATAAGTGGATTTTATTAATAATTTTAATAAGCTCTCGCCGCAAATCCCATCAATCCTCCCCAGCAAGAAGACCAGAACGTCGACAACCCTCCCTCCAAAATGTGCTCATACAAACACTTCAAGTCTTGCGATCCCCCGAAATTTGAAGGGACCGAAGGTGTCACTGCTCTCCTCCACTAGTTTGAGGAAATGGAAAACACCTTCCTCAATTGCGATTGTCCTGAGGATCGCAAGGTACGTTACGCAACCGGGAGACTATTTGGAGTAGCTCTTACCTGGTGGAATACTGAAAAGGGTAAGAGAGGAATCGAAGATGAAATGGTCTTAACGTGGGAGGAGTTAAGGGAAATCATGACGAGACGCTTCTGTCCAAGAAGCGAGATAAAAAAGTTAGAGGATGAATTTCATTCGTTGAAGCAAAAGGAGGGAGATCATACTTCCTACAACAAACGGTTTTTAGAGTTGAACCAAATGGTCCCTAACTTGTTCACCCCAGTTTACCGCTTAGTCGAACACTATATTCGAGGCCTCCCCTCGAAAATTCAAGACTCAGTTCTCAACACTTCGCCTGCAACACTCGAAGCTGCTATGGAACTAGCTACAGAGCTTACCGAGAATCGTATTCGCAACGGCAAATTTAAGGACGAGAAAAAGAAAGCCCCCGTTGAGGGCCAAACTTCAAACCATTCCACCTCCTCCTCAAAGTTTGCTAATAAGAGGAAACGAAACACCAGAAACTTTGCTGTCACACAAACAAATTTCCCTATCCCTGCTGCACCCATCACTCAAGTTGCCCCCTCACCTTCACAATATAAAAGGCCATACTCCGGCCCATACCCAAAATGCAACCGTTGCCAATACCATCACTTTCCTGATCATCCCTGCCAACATTGCACCGACTGTGGCCGCACAGGTCACACCATTCAAACTTGTCGCGTACTTCAGCGAACGAACCGCCATCAGCCCTCAACCCAAACCCACCATCAGATAGTGGGTCAAGCCCAACAACCTTTACACCTACCACCTGCCCAACATGTAGCCCAATCCTACTACCAACCCAACTATCCCATGGTGCAACCTTTGCGGGCTTGTTACAACTGTGGAGACCCGAACCATTTCAGGAACACCTGTCCACGTCTGGTGAATATCATCCATGCCCAAGCTCAAGCTAATCCAGTAAACCAGGCTAACCAAGCTCCTCCACCTGCAAGAGGAAGAGCTTTTAACATCAACGCCAATCAAGCTAGGGCTGACAACAATGTGGTTAACGGTACGTTTCTCATCAACGGTAGTTATGCATCCATTTTATTTGATACTGGCGCGGATAAGAGTTTTGTGTCCTTAGAATTTGAACCCATCCTCAACCAAACTCGTGATAAACTCATGGAATCCATAACGGTAGAAGTTGCTGATGGAAAACCGGTCTCATTAAACTCTATTATACGCAATTGTACTCTCACTCTAAACGATCACGATTTTCCAGTTGACCTCATACCTATGAAGTTGGGAAGCTTTGACATTATAATTGGTATGGACTGGCTCAGCCAACATCATGCTGAAGTTGTATGCCGCGAAAAGTTTATACACATTCCTCTTACAAACGGTCAGACTCTACAAATCTTTGGAGAAACCCCTTCGAAAAGACTCAAATTAATGTCCTGTCTTCAAGCCCGAAAATATCTCCACAAAAATTATGTCGCATTCCTAACTCATGTCGTCAAAAAGGGAATCAAGGAGAAGAAACTCGAAGACATCCCAGTAGTAAAAGATTTTCCGCAAGTTTTTCCTGACGACATTTCAGGACTTCCTCCCGTGAGAGAAGTCGAATTCCGCATTGACCTTATACCTGGAGCTACACCAGTTGCAAAATCTCCTTATAGGTTAGCCCCATCCGAATGCAAGAGCTAGCCAGTCAACTGCAAGAGCTGACTGACAAAGGATTCACACATCCTAGCTCATCGCCTTGGGGTGCACCTGTCCTTTTTGTGAAAAAGAAAGATGGAACGTTTCGCATGTGTATCGACTACAGAGAACTCAACAAGTTAACGGTTAAGAACCGCTACCCATTACCTCGCATCGATGATCTTCTTGACCAACTTCAAGGCGCCAGCTGTTTTTCAAAAATCGACCTTCGTTCTGGTTATCATCAACTCAGAGTACATGAAGAAGACGTCCCAAAGACCGCCTTCCGAACTCGTTATGGGCATTATGAATTCATGGTCATGCCATTTGGTCTAACCAACGCTCCAGCTGTCTTCATGGATCTAATGAACAGAGTCTGCAAACCCTATCTCGATCGCTTTGTTATAGTCTTCATCGACGACATCCTCATTTACTCAAAGTCTAAGTCTGATCATGAACGACACCTTCGACTCATCCTTACACGCTTAGGGAATGAAAAGCTCTACGCCAAATTCTCCAAATGCGAATTCTGGTTAAAAGAGGTACAATTCCTTGGACATGTCGTCAATGACAAGGGAATACATGTCGACCCCTCAAAGATCAAAGCAGTACAAGAATGGCAAGCGCCACGTACACCAACCGAAGTAAGATCATTCCTTGGTTTGGCTGGTTATTATCGCCGTTTCATTGCAAATTTCACCCGCATCGCTGTACCACTCACGGCTTTAACACATAAAGGAAAACCCTTCATATGGGGACCCAAACAAGAAGAAGCCTTCCAAACCCTTAAACAAAAACTCTGTGACGCACCTATCCTCACTCTTCCTGAAGGTTGTGATGACTTTGTGGTTTATTGCGACGCGTCAGGGCAAGGACTAGGCTGTGTTCTAATGCAAAGAGGAAAGGTGATAGCTTATGCTTCTAGACAACTCAAAACTCATGAGAAGAACTACACCACCCACGACCTAGAACTTGGAGCCGTTGTGTTCGCTCTTGATATGGAGACATTACCTCTACGGTACTAAGTGTGAAATATACACTGACCACAAGAATCTTCAACATATCTTCAACCAAAAGGAGTTAAACATGAGGCAACGAAGATGGGTCGAACTTCTTAATGACTATGACTGTGAAATTCGGTATCATCCTGGCAAGGCAAACGTGGTGGCCGATGCACTCAGTCGAAAGGGTTATGCGAACTCCATTCGTCTTCTATGTTCACAAATCATAACAGACATCAAAGATCAAATCCGAGAAGCCCAACGTGTTTCAGTAACGGAAAACGACGTACGCAAGGAGCTGTCTTGTGGAGCTGAACTTAAAATTGAAACTAAATCCGACGGTATTCTGTACTATCTAGATCGCATATGGATTCCCGATCACAATAACCTTCGTGATTTCCTTATGAATGAGGCGCACAAAACACGGTACTCTGTACACCCAGGAGCCGACAAGATGTATCAAGACCTTCGATACACCTACTGGTGGCCTGGCATGAAGAAGGATATCGCTGTTTTCGTTTCCAAGTGCCTTACATGTTCCAAAGTAAAAGCTGAACATCAAAGACCCTCAGGACTTCTGGTCCAACCTGAAATACCTGTATGGAAGTGGGAAAACATAACCATGGACTTCATTACCGGGTTACCTCGCACCTCCGGTGGGTATGACACTATATGGGTAATCATTGATCGTCTTAAAAAATCAGCTCACTTCATTCCGATTCGCGAGGACTTCAAGAATGAGAAGTTAGCTTGTATCTAGATCAGCGAAATCGTAAGCCGTCATGGTGTATCGTTAAGCATTATTTCCGATCGTGATGGTCGTTTCACTTCACGAACATGGCAAGCCGAACAAGCCGCTTTGGGTACACGATTAGACCTCAGTACCGCTTATCATCCTCAAACTGATGGACAATCTGAACGCACCATCCAAACTCTTGAAGATATGCTTCGAGCATGTGTCATAGACTTCAAGGGAAATTGGGACGCTCATCTACCATTAGTTGAATTTTCGTACAACAACAGCTATCATTCAAGTATCGGCATGGCACCTTTCGAAGCTTTATATGGCCGTAAGTGCCGATCTCCAGTATGTTGGCACGAAATTGGAGAAGCTCAAATCACCGGTCCAGAATTGATTCAGGAAACAACAGACAAGATCCATCAAATTCGAAACAATCTTCTAGCGGTACAAAGTCGTCAAAAGAGTTATGCAGACAAACGACGAAAGCCTTTGGAGTTTAACATTGGTGATCATGTACTTTTATAAGTATCACCGTGGAAGGGAGTAGTTCGTTTTGGCCAGAAGGGCAAGCTAGCACCACGCTACGTAAGACCTTTCAAGATACTCGAAAGAGTAGGACCTGTAGCATACAAGCTTGACCTACCAGAAGAACTCAACAGAATTCACCCTACGTTCCACGTGTCAAACTTAAAGAAGTGCCTCGCCGATGAAAACCTCCATATTCCCCTAGAATATATTCAGATCGATGAATCTATGCACTTCATTGAAAGACCAGTAGAGATTATGGACTTCGGAGAAAAACGTTTAAGACAGAGTCGTATTCCAATTGTTAGGGTACGCTGGGAGTCGAAACGGGGACCTGAGTTTACTTGGGAACGTGAAGACTCAATGCGCGAAAAATACCCGCATCTTTTTCCTGTTACCACTACTACTTAAATTTCGGGACGAAATTTCTAAAAGTAGGGATACTGTAACATCCGTCGAAAAACGGGTTTTCCAAACTCGCTTCGTTTATTAATCGAATAATCAGTTTCAAATTTTTGTTGCTCATTTAATGCTTATTTTAATTTTAAACAATACATAACTAATAAACATTTTAGAATATGGAAATTAAAATTGTTAGAGAATAAAAATAAAGCAATTAAAAATAAAAGGGGCTGCCGGGTTTCGAACCCGGGTCAGCCGGAAGACTTAATCACCAAACAATTAACCACTCCGCCACTTCATGTCTTTGTGTAATCTAGGAAACAAATAAAACATAAGTTCACCTGTGAAATCATCTGTTTTGTGCCAAACTGAAACCGTTCATCGGCTTTCAACTTTCTAGACGATTGAGTGATCGCAATTACTGATAATAACCGATGAAACCATTACGACGCACGTTCTTAATCAAATTCAGTCTTTAATTGTTTCGATTCATGTGAGTTTGGGAGTTAGAAACCGAAATCTTTTACTTCCTGAATTACTCTATCAATATCATCATCTCGCGACTCAAAAACACTCACAGAACCTCTAATTTCACTTTTACTCTAATTTCTGATAATCGGAATCGCTATCTGATATTACCGGACTTTCGCCGGAAAACCGTGTCATTCATCAAAACGGTAAATTTCTCAATTATTTCATCTTCTATCTGTTGTTAGACTTTTACTAACTCAAACCTTTCAATCAGAATCGGTCCCAGACGACGATACCGGATAATCTGCAATTGCCGAAAAACTTCTGAAAATATCTAAATCACGCTGTGAATTGGTATGAGCATCTAAACTCTTTGATAACTCTTGTTTAGTCCTTCAATTTCACAATTTGTTAATCAAAACTGTTAATTGGTCCGCTCAGACGGAGTTCATAAAACAGAGCCGACAACTTTGCCGGTGTTCTGAGAAAAGTCATCATTCCGGTACATTCATTCCCAAAACCTTCCCTGTCCATTTCATTTTAATCAATTATATGTCCGTCAATCGAATTAAACAAGAATAGTAGAATAAATCGTTTGTCTGTGTTGTTTACAAAGAAGATGAAGTTTAGACTGTGTATATACTTAATATAAATCGGGTTATATCTCGAGTTAGACACACAGTCCAGCGGTGGACTGTGTGCATTTGAATCACAGAGTCCCGGGTTCGAGTCTGTCCTTGTTCCTATTCGTCACAATATTCAGACTTTTTATAAAACCCAAATACGGAAACTTCCAGTTAGTATATAAGTGAAATAAAAACAAGTATTTTAACCAGGTTAGACACAGTCCAGCGGTGGACTGTGTGCAACGTTAACAACAGGTCCCGGGTTCGAGACCTGTTATGCGCACTGGTTCGATAGAATTAAAATCCTTTTTAAAATAAATGAATTTTGAATAAATTAAATAGTATATAAATATAATTAAAAACAGAAATATTTCGGGTTAGACACGTAGCTCAGTTGGTAGAGTTGCGTGCACGCGTACGGAAGGTCACAAGTTCGAACCTCACTCAACGCAAACAAACACACGACCGAACCGGTCAACAGTCATGGTCAATGGTCAACGGTCAACCCATAAAGTCAACATTTTTTTATATTTTTATTTATTTATTTAATTTAAAAATCAATTAAAAATACTTAAAAATAATGTTTTTAAAGTTAGAAAATAACCTTACACTCACAATAATATATCTAAAAATCCTATTGAAATTATTAATAAAATCCACTTATTTACCGTACCTTTTCGTTATTATTTAGGTTAGTTAATCCTCGTCGATCAACCCTCTAAACTCGTGCGCATTCAGCATCGTCAAACGAACGCTCCCAATGTGAGTGAATCTCTACAAATTCCCCGTTTTAATCACGTTTTTGGGGTGTATCATGTGTCATATTATTTATTTCATTTAAACACTTGTGCATCCATCATATCAATGATCAAATGTGTATTCATTATGTATCAACTGTTTGCGTGGTTAATATTTAGATTAAATTTATCATTTTCAGTACATACATTATCATAGGCCGCCGCTCCCCATTACCTATGAGCGTGAGCCGTTCCCCATTACCTATGAGCATGAACGAGGCGTTGCCAACATACGATCGGCTCCGTTTGATTGAGCCTTGATCACACATACATCATCATAGGCTGTCTGTTCCCCATTATCTATGAGCGTGAACGTGACGTTGCCAACATATAAAGTATCATTCATGTCATATATTCATGCAAGGTGGATTGTTATTGTTATTGTTACTGTTATTGTTATTGTTATTGTTACTGTTATTGTTATTGTTGTTGTTATTGTTATTATAGGTTTATTTACGTTTGCTCACATATGATTATTACACAATTTTTCCATATTAAATATAACAAGAAATCAATAATAAATGTTTTCTAACAAGGTTCACTCGCCAACTTTTGTTGACCCAAAACCCCCCCATTTTTACACATGATACAGGTGATCCAGTTGCAGCAAGAAACATATAGGATGGCTTAGAAGAATAAATCGGTTTAGACTTTGGATTGGTTATGTAGTTACTTTTCTTTGTAATTATATGAACTTGTTTGGAATATTGAGGATGTAATTTTGAATTTAATAAATATGAAACATATTAGTAAACATCATGAGCTTTGGTGATAACCCAATTATGCCCCGACTCTTATTCCGCTGCGGGTCGGGGTGTGACATAAAACTTGAATATTTGAAAAGTATTTTAGAAAGTACTTATACGTATGTGATAGAAAGTTTTTGTTGGTTTCTTGTTGGAAATAAAATGTCTTTAGAATGGTAGTTGCAAAACCTCGTAAAATTCGTGTTCGGTAATATACCGACACGTGTACATGCCCTTGGATAATACCTCAAATGAGTTAGCCACTCAACTCCTCAAACGTGACCAAAAATCTAAAAAAAAAAATTAAACCTGCCCATAGCTTACGATCCCGGACCATAAGCTACGGTCCAGGTGTAGGTCCACTTGGAGGATCAAGATAAACCTGCTTCCTTGTTTATGTAACACACACACGAGTGCGGAATCCAAGTGTGTATGCAAACCAAAGCAAGAGCACAACCAATATAAAAAGAGATATATCTTCAAATGTTCACTATATTGATTTGTAGAGAGACCCGGTACATAGACTCTTGAATAAACTGCTTATCTCTCTATACACTCTCTTTGTGCTCTCTTGTACTCACGCCTCTAGAGTCACACGACTAGAGTCACCCATCATACTGAGAAGTGCATGTCTGTTTATATAGTGCCAACACCTAGCAATAGTACGAAGAATGTCACTGGTCGTACGAAGCACTACAAAGACACGAAGCACATTCAGAGATGGTTGCTCGTACGAATAGGTTATGGCTCGTACGAATGAGTAAGTCATTCTTACGACCAAGCAATGTTCTTGTTAACAGGGTCACTCGTACGAGCATGCAATGGCTCGTACGAGCATGCAATGGCTCGTACGAGCATGCAATGGCTCGTACGGGGCACCTTTCACTCGCACAAATAAACTAGTCGTCGTACTAAATCAAAATAGGAGGATATCTTGATTTGGTTAGCACGACCAAACTTTACCGACACAACAAATAAAGACCGTACAATTACAAACGTAACTAAGAACAAGAGATAGACACAAAAGTGTACCAACAAACTCCCCTTGGATGTTGCTTGGTCTTCGCTCTTCATTTCTAATGACCTACTTCGGACTGTGAGCTTCCAGAGTGAAAACTGAACTGAGTCGAACCGAACCGAACTGAGTCATATCCACACAAATATGCATCAAAAAACTCCCCCTTGGACGCTGCTCATGATGGTTCGTTCTTCATACTGTCAGATCTTCAGATGTCTTCGCGTGTCATAGTCAGGAGGTGCATCAGCAAACTCCCCCTTGAAAATATCTTGTGGTGTTGATAATTGGTCAGCTATGAATTGATCTTCTTGATTCACGGCTTGCATTTATGTTGTGTCTTTACTCCCGTAACTTGTTTTCTTCAAACTCGTCCTCTTTTCCTTTAGCTTGCTTAAATATTACATCTGCACACACAACAAGGCTGAACGCGTAATAGGAACAACCGTAGGGATTTATTCATCCTTAGAAAATTTAGATTAGAAAATTTCATGACGGATTGATTTTAGGCATAATTAGCACATGACACATATAAAACCAACTTTCATTCAACTACCAACTGACAATACTTTAAGAGTTTTTAAGATTGTTCAATTTTAATCCATTAAACTTAACATTTTTCAACTTCGATCATTTATGAAGATGCAATTGTTTTTCGGCTTACAGTCAGAATTTTAGGTAGGATAGACTCGAGTTCCAGCATCGGTCAATAAAAAAAACTAGAAGCAAAATCTTTTTGGCTTTTACAAAATTTATATTAAAACTTACCTAAAATCTTTTTTGTCATTTTTCAATTTTTAAATGTAAAGACGGAAAGCAATCAATCAAGTAAATATTTACAGATATTCTTTTTGTGAATTTCGAGGGTAAGAGAATCATATTAGTATATGGTCATGCCAAAACACACTTGTTGTTTGATTAATTAGTATTTAGATAAGTATCCTATAACAATTATCAGTATTGTTGTCCACATAAGCTCAACTTATCAGATGTACTCGCGGTTAGGGATATTATTAATGTATGATTTATACTTACCGACCGGTGTTCATCCACTTCACGACACATTCCCGTATCAAGACATGCACGGGAGAAAATCTTACAAGTGAGTATACTGCTTATCATCTGTTTTGACGTATAGGATGTGAGATACTCACTTATTTGGATTGAAAAACAAGCCCTATGTGATTAAATCACTTATTGATGAGGAACTTGATTTTCAAAATGCGTGCAAGGCTCAGGAGTAAGTCTGTGAACAAGTTAGTATCATCGTACCGACAAAGAGACGAACTTTTCTCCCACATAAAGCTGAGATATATTATCACTTATTATTGGATGAATGTGATATTTTTATCACTTATTGATGGTCGTATGCAGTATTTACACGTATGTATGGTATCATGGAAGTTCTAGAGTTGCGTCACCGTTATTTTTCGGTAAAAGATTCAACCATGATACCCAAATGATAAGCAAGCATAAAGACCGCATATCTCAGAACCTTGGCATACTTTCAAACGAAATTTCGGTACCAAGACCATATACCAATGAATGGTTCCCACCTGGCTTTCAGTCTGTTACGTTTATATCGCCCCGTGCACGCTTTAAAATGATTGTGAGCCTATAATACATCGAATATAGAGCTACTTATCATCTTTCATTTGAAGTTCAAAGAGGTTTTGATAGACCACTAATTTACTATCATTTTCTCTTTTTCTTGCCAGGAAACTCATTTTTTTCTCATGTTTCTGTATTTTTTGGATTGGAATTTACTCCCTCTACAATGCAAAAAGTAAATTTTAATCCTTTAAAAACATCTTTTTGGATTGTCCTCAAGAAAAATATTCACAAAAACGATTTCCCGATGTGGATTAACTCAAGTTTTACCTCGATGCCGTTTACCAAAATTAATTTAATAAAAGTTTATCAAAATTTTGGAAAAATGAGTTGGCACGTTGGTAATGGTGTGGACTAAAACAACATTGATGAGTTTCATATTGAAAACAATCACATGTGAGGTGATATTCGAGATCAATGTGTTTGGTCTGGAGTGTTGTACGAGATTTTAGAAAATTGGTAAGGCAGCTTAAATATCGACGGAGATAGGAGAGATTAGAAATTTAAAACCGTAATCCTGCAATTTCTCCATGCATTACCAGGAAACTGTGTGCTCTCCCAACTGGATATCCACCGAGTGTAGATTTCAAGGTCGATTTTGCAGCTACTTCATATAACTGAAAAAATCTCTTCACAGCAACAAAATTATAAACCTCTGGGTCCGACTGGTAAGAAGCAAGAGAGCATGTGGAGAAGCTTGTACACATCATCTTTGGACGGTCCATATATGATGTTGTCCACATGTTTTTGCACCAGCAAAGGTCTTCGTCTTTCTCCTTGAGAAGTAGTGTGCGGTTGTTCAAACCACGCCAAGACATCCGCACACCCGGTTGGTTTGTTCAACCAAACACATTTTCTTCAATCACACCTGTGGCAAAATGTACACTGCATGATCATCTTGAAAGCTTTGAACTTCTTATGGAAGACATAAGACATGAATATTTGATAATCTTCTGACGTGCTGCAGGCGCGTACATTTCGATTGAATCTATCCTGTGGATCTGATCCAAGTCTTAAACAAACAACTTGTTGGTCATTTTTCATCTTGTCGAAGTTATCAACTTCATTCACCAAACTTTCTTCACTCATTGGATGTTATCTTTTCTTTCTCTCCAACAAAGGCAACAACTCCTGGAAATAACGATGTTTTGGAGCCGCATGTTGCCGATCTTGTGCGTGGATGCTCCACTATCAACAATTCTTTGATTATCGACAGTTCCTCCTGGAACATCCTGCACACTCATTAAAGATTAGTTGGAGATGGGGACCCAAGCCTTCAATGACTTGGGTCATCCGACATCATCGAGAATTGGAACTTCGTTTTCCCGATTATTCAGAATGGATTGTGCTCCCCCTGAAACAATTACCGGTTTTGGTTTCCAAATCTGTTTTTGTTTCTCAATTTTAACATTTGATTGTGTTTGGATAACCTCCAGTTTTAAAGTCTTTTCAATAGCCTTTTGTTGTTTCTTTCTTTGTTTCATTTCTCGTTGTTTAACAAGATGAGGGTCCTGTTTTGGCGAAACAGATTTTGTATGGTAACGTTTACCTTGGGGTGCATCAATTTTTTCTTTTCCCTTTGTGAGATATGGATGATTTTTGACAATGTGCCCATACTTACCACACTCAAAGCATGATCTCCGCTCAACAAACCTCGGAGTATTATATATGTGGTAGCCTGATGATGAACTTTGTGATCTTGAGGTACTTGCTCCTACATCACAACAATTTGTGTCTTGTGTGTAGTTGTTTTGACTGTTTCTCTTTAACATTTTATTTTGTTTAACAAAATCCACGTTAGATTTGTTTTCAAAAGATTCAATTTTATCAGTCCCTCGGGATTTCACAAAGTTCACATTTTGAATTTTCTTCTTGTTCTGGCTCTGTCTTCTTTTTCCATTTCCTTGGTGAGCGTGATTTTGCTTTCGTTGATTGTTTGTATTTCTTTCTAACTTCGGTTTTTAGGAGAGGAGCACACTGAGTTACTACAACTCTTGGGCTCGAATTACCCAAAAACTTACTAGTAGAATCCTCGAAAACTTTATCAATCAAGGATTGATTGACATTTTTAATGGGGAAATTTTTGTTATTGTAAACTTTGTCGGAACCAATCAACGTATAAAGCAAGTTCATGCCTTCATAGGTTTTAACATGAGCTTCAGCAAGCTTGACATTGGCAGTCACACACGGTTTCGGTGGAGGATCACAGAGATTGTGATTTTTATGCGAAACATTTTCCTCTTTTGTTACTGTATTTTACTACTTAGGTTTGTCCTTATCCGACTCGTCATCCAAACTATCATAATCCTCAATAATGGGAGGATTTTGATCATCCATAGACTTTGAGTCATTGATGTCATCCGATTGACCTTGACTTGAAGATGTGGCCTTAGTGAACCCTAGACCAGCTGTAAATTCATCTAGATCCAATGGAACGGTGGGTTCAAATTGTCGCATATCTTCATCATCTGGCATTTTGGTGTAATTGTGCCTAACCGGAGGGGGACAATCCTGATAACCTATGCATTTCACATCACCTTTCTTCTTTTGAACATCGATGATGTGATCCAAAACATATATTGAGTTGGAGTAATTGTCCAACTTGAGTTTGATTGCATCATGTTCACACTTTGCACATGCTAGCTCCTTTTTTCGTTTCTTCAGGCATATTAATATAATTGTTAATGGATGTTTGTTTTCTCAAAACATTCTTTGTTAATTCAGAAACATCTTTCTTTAAAGTTTCAATTGCTGTTTTAAATTCTTTTTCGTTTTTCTTAAGAGTTGTGTTTGCCTCAGTGCACTTTGTCAGATCCACAATCAAACTCTGATGATGCTTCTTTGTGTGATCAAATTTTCTTTCGAGTTCTAAGTATTTACCTTTTAAAGATATACATTCAAAACATTTAGACATAGTAGGTTTATTGAAACTTACCTGATTGGATTGATGATCTAGACGAGTCATGAATGCTGCACGAACAGTGGAAGATCCGATTGATGTGAGATGTTTGGAAAACTCATCAGATGGTCCTTCAGTTTCATGCTCCAAATCTTCTTTGCTGCTATCCGTCGATTCAGTTTCAGTGATCACATCACCTACCTCAGCATTAACATCTTCAGATCGTTCTTCACTCGAAATCGATTCTGCTTCATCTGAACTGCTTCTATCCCATGAGCTGTCATCATTTCTGGACGATTCTCCTTCGTTATTATTTTTTGTAATTTCAGCATAGTATGCAGTTCCTCCTCCACCATTGTTTCCCAATTGAACAGACCAATCACAATGTTCATCTGCTTGAACTACTAATGCTCAGTTGGAATTGTTTGCAGGATCCATTGCTCTTTCGTTGTTAGTAACTTGATTTCTGTTGAAAGGATATTGATTCCCTTGCTGTGGAGGCTTCGTGCATTCTCTTTTAAAATGCCCCTTTTCTCTACAGTTGAAACAAGTAACTTTCCTTTTGTTAAAACCGTATGGAGTATCCTTGTTGCTTTCCAGATTTTTTCTTCCTGTTTTCTCCATAAAATCTTATGCCCTTCTCACTGCACTTGCAAACGCCCATTTGATATCAATTAACTCCACTTTTCCTTATCGATTTGTGCATAGTCTTCACTGGTTAAATTGGTGTTATCAATTTGTCCAGCTACTAATTCGCAATAGGAACTCACCAAAGTGTTTAGAAGCTCCATGTGTTCCCAAGCAACTTCCACACTCACGTTAGAAAGGTTTGATGTATCCAGTCTGATAGTGTTGGAATTTGAGGATTGAAAGTTTTTACCACAGAAAGCTTGTTGTTGAACTTGTGGTGTAACAACTTGTGGTTGAGGAAGATATGCTTTTGGATCAAATGCTTGTTCAAAAGCTTGAGGAGTTGAGTTGAACTAACATCTTGAGGTAGAGGAAGAAAGGCTTTTGGATCAAAAGCTTGTCCATAAACTTGAGCACTTAAACCAACAGACTGATCTAGTTTAACTTGTGACAGAAGAGGATTTGTATTTGACATGAATGTTGTTTAAAGCTTTGGTTGTTGAATTGTACTTATACTTGTGTTAATGCCTCCAAAAATACATTTCTGGGTTTTGCAGAACTGGAAATCGTTTTGCTTTGCGAATTTCTTCTTCATTTTTGTTTTCAAGTTTCTGAACAAATTCGTAAATGCTGATCACATCCAAAGCACCAATATGTTTTAGCAATTCAATAAATTGACTCCATTTAGGTGGTAAGGCATCAGCAAAACACATAACAATCTCCTGTTGTGATGTGTTAACCTTGTATGAGTACATCTCACTAAACAAATGATAGAAACGAGTTGTCATATCATTTAGTGTTTCACTTTCGATAAACATAATTCCTTCAAACTCTTTCTTTAAAAGATCATGTCGAACTTTTCTTGTTGCTGCATTTCCTTCTCCTCTTGTTTTTATCGAGTCCCACAAGCTCTTCGTAGTTGTACAGTACATAAATTGATGATAAGTATCTTTGTGAAGAGCTTGCGTAAGAATGGCAAATGCCTTCTTTTCTAGATCATATGCCCTTTTTATCATTCTCATCCAATTCGGCTAAAGTGGTTGAATTTGATACAACTTCTTCGAGAGATTCTTTGTACGGAGAAGTAAAACATGTCCACACCTCAGTATTATGACCAAGAACATACGTATGAAAATGACTTTTCCATGAAGGATAATCGTTCATATGATTCAAATTTGGTGGACGGTTGTTACTTCTAGTTTCACTTTCGTTAAGGAGAAGAGTTTGAACGCTTAGATTTTGATTAGTAATAAATGCCCATTGACCAGCGGTAATCATTTGTGGAGGTATTAAAGATTTTACCCATGAGGTTGCGGAGCTAGACTGTGATGAATCTTGGCTTGTACTTGAACTACACCCCCAATCCCGAGGATTTGTACCCATTTTGTTGCTTGTTTATGAAAATCAACTTAAAATTTCAAAAATTAATCTTGAAATAAAAGTCTCCTGTCAAAGCTCACAATTTAAAAAAAAAACACGAAGTATTGAAAAATTGCTCACGAACAATAAAAAAAAATCATGAAAAACTTAGTTCTTCGTACTAACTATTGGTCCGTACGAACCACCTTACTTTGTGCGAACTAGGTTGTTCATGCAAACAACAATTCTTTGTGCGAGCTACTGATACTTCGTGCGAACAAGTTCTTCATGCGAGTCAGTTGGTTTTTCGCACGAACAAACTTGTTCTTCGTGTGAATGGGTTATTCGCACGGAGGTCTTTCGTGGATGTTTGGTTTTTCGTAGGGAGGGATCTTTTTGCAGGGTTGGTTGGTGAAAATTTTCCTTTGGTAACAAAGACTTGTTTCTGAGTTTGTTCGAAAGATGTAATTTTTCTACACAGTTTTGGTTAAAAAGATAAAAATTCCAATGCCAGCTTTTCACTCAAAACAGTCAACTCCTCAGATTTGGTCAACCCTACAGGAATATTCAGGTGAGTTTTCCGACAAGTGTTTCACCGGAAAATATGTCCAATCTGAACTTTGATAGAAAATTTCAAGAAAAACCGTATTCTAACATGTCTCCATGTATTCTAACAAGGTTTTTATAAAAATTTTCTAGATACAACACGTTTTACCTAAGTTTTAAGCTACTTTTCTTTTAAAAACTTAAGTTTCTTGTTAGAAGTTCAAGAACACTTCCAGGAACCTTCACAACTTGCTCAAACACAACACTATGCTTGGTTTTAAACAAGGAAGAGAGCCAAAGTTCTGATACCACTTGTAGGTCCACTTGGAGGATCAAGATAAACCTGCTTCCTTGTTTATGTAACACACACACGAGTGCGGAGTCCAAGTGTGTATGCAAACCAAAGCAAGAGCACAACCAATATAACAAGAGATGTATCTTCAAATGTTCACTATATTGATTTGTAGAGAGACCCAGTACATAGACTCTTGAATGAACTGCTTATCTCTCTATACACTCTCTCTGTGCTCTCCTGTACTCACACCTCTAGAGTCACACGGCTAGAGTCACTCATCATACTGAGAAGTGCATGTCTGTTTATGTAGTGCCAACACCTAGCAACAATATGAAGAATGTCACACGTCTGTTTATGTAGAACGCCTGTTTGTTGAGCTGAAGTTGGGGAAGCCCAGTTGTCTGGACCTCAGATTTTCCTAGAGACCACGAATAAGATAATACAATTCCGTGATCGTCTCAAAGCTGCCCGTGATAGGCAGAAAAGTTATACAGACAAAAGAAAACCTCTTAAGTTCCAAATAGGGGACAAATTATTATTAAAGGTATCACCTGGAAAGGTGTGATGCGCTTCGGAAAGAAGGGCAAGTTGAGCCCGAGATATATTGGACCATTCGAGGTAATCGAATGTGTCGGTTCTGTAGCTTATAAGCTTAGGCTGCCTAAGGAGCTCAGTGGAATCCATGATGTGTTCCACATATCTAATTTAAAGAAATGTCTAGCCGATGAGTCGCTAGCTATGTCACATCAAGATGTGCAAATTGATAAAAGCCTGATGTTCATTGAGAAACCAATTTCGATCGAGGATTGACAGGTTAAAAAGCACTGAAGGAAGTTTATACCTATTGTAAAGGTTAAATGGGATGCCCTTCATGGCCCCGAGTATACATGGGAGGTTGAGTCCACTATGCGACAAAAGTACCCCCATCTTTTTGAATAAAATCTCGAGGTCGAGATTTCTTTTAAGGGGGTGAAGATGTAACACCTGGTAAAATTCGTGTTCGGTAATATACCGACACGTGTACATGACCTCGGATAATACCTCAAATGAGTTAGCCACTCAACTCCTCAAACGTGTCCAAAAATCTAAAAAAAAATATTTTAACATGACCGTAGCTTACGGTCCCGGACCATAAGCTACGGTCCAGGCTTTCTGGTTTGAATATGAAGCTAACTGTAAGCTACGGTCTAGTGATCCTAAGGTCCCTAGACTTTATTATTACATTTTCCTTGCATAACCAAGTCATTTTTCGAACCGAACGACTCCCGGTTAAGGTGATATCTTTTGATTCACCATTCTTGTGTATCACACATCATCACCGAACATTTAACCTTACTAGTTTGGGTAATTTAACCCATGAAACCATAAGTATGCGTATCTTTCATGTTTAAGCTAGTAAATACTTATAAGTCGTAACAACACCTAGCGTGACACCTGTTAATGTTCGGTTATTGGTACTCTTCTTCAGTACATCTCGTGTTGAACGAAAAGCCAAGTTGTGTCATTATATCATTGAATATAAGTCAAGGGACAATTCATGACAATCCACATAACTATTTTTGAGGGACTAAAAGTGTCAAAACCCTAAAATTCTGTCAAGATGCCACGTCTCCTGCAAAATGCCACACTCTTGCAGCTCTTGACACCTTACTAGACACTTGTGAAGATCCTACAACACCTCTAACACCTGGCGTCATCTTCACACACCTTTTGCACTATAAATAGCCCACTAGTTCACCTCGTTCTTTGCTCATTCACTTTTTCTCTTCTCTATTACACTCTTGGAAGTTCCTAACCATTTAGGAGCTTCCCTTTGAGTTCTAGGTTCCCCTTGGATCACTTGTACGTGTTCCATCTATGCTTTTTTCTATAGGCTTTTAATAGCCAAAAATCAAGCATTTTCGACAAATGCCTTGACTTTTGGTTAAGACCATTTAGGAGCTTCCCTTTGAGTTCTAGGTTTCCCTTGGATCACTTGTAAGTGCTCCATCTCTGCTCTTTTCTTTTTATAGGCTTTTAATAGCCAATAGTCAAGCATTTTCGACAAATGCCTTGACTTTCGGTTAAGACCATTGAGATCCAGCCATTGTTCGAAATTAACATGGCTAAGTGATCGTAATTAGGAAGGTATTAATCCCTTAAAAGGGCACCTCCTAAGGATCACGTTTACTAGGTCAATTGACGGGTCAAAGTTTATGTTTTAAAAAGTCAAACGCGTTAGATATTATAAAAATTATAATCTAAGTTTATACATGTTATAAATATGTTTTTTAAACTTAAACAAGTTGGTAATAATTATTAGAGCATGTGGGAACATGTTCGATTCGTCAATTTCAGTCCTAGAGTCGGTTCGCAACTGAAAGTCGCGAAGTTTGACTTCTGCTTTGACTTTCGATTCTGACCCGATTTAGATTAGTTTACTTATGACTTATGGTCGCATTATGATTGTAATAAAATGTAGCATAACCCTCTGAGGTTATATTACTTGATCATAATCATAATCTGAGTTTTTGCACAAGTTCCGCTAAAATGTCAATTTTGACTAAATGCCCTTTTTACATAAAACAAGGTTTTAATCAACAATGAACTTGCAAATGAATTACCTACTGATATGCTAATGTAATTAACATATTATGATGTTAATATAATGATCATAAACTAATTTTAGTATAATATCCTAAACTATGCTTTTAAAAGACCAAAATGCACTTTCGGTGCATAGTTTGGTCTTAAACCATAAACTACACTTATGTGTGGCTTCTTACTGATAATATATCACAAATTAAGTATTTTTCCAGAATGTTTATGATGATAACATCATAATACATTCAAGTTCCTTTTATATGACACATAAGGGTCAAAACGCCTAATGAGGCATAGTTTCGTTTTAAAACCTCAACGTGCATATAAGTTGATATTCTACTGATATTACAACTTATTTAAAGTATAATGACATATAGAACTTGTTCATGACTCATCCGGTTACCCGATATCGCTTATATGCATACCGTTAAGTATATATAACTAGTTTACGAAAATTAACCGAAACGGGTTTAACCTTATTATTTTAAATCTCAAAATCCAGAATGCTTATAGTTTACCCATATTATACAAGTCATAGTGATTGTTATGTTTAAACTACATTCTATCCGGTCATCGCTTAATCTAGTGTATCGTACCGTTTTGATCCTTTAAGCTAGTCGGTCTAAGTCTATGACTTAAATAAGACCGTTAGCATTTTAATTGGTTAGCTTATGCCATAACTAGAGCCTTCCAGTAAATGCTATCTGCACTTATTTCATTTTGAATATGGCTGAGATATTAAATCTTGCATTTTTAAATCAAGACTAACTCAGGTAAATACTCTTGACTTATTTACCCTATATGGGCTTGGGTTACGGTAAATTATTACCGCTTGGTCGGAAATGGTATCAATCGAATGCCGAATTCTGGCTAGTAAATCCACATATTCCGTTTTGATCAGTTTTGTTTGATAACTTAAACATTAGGGGTTAACGACCGTGTCCTAGATATCCTCGGCTCATTACATTAGTTATTGGCCACGACTAAAGCACGGGGTGTAGGCATACACCCGACATATGCGAATGCTAAAATATTTTTACCCAAAAGTTGGGGATAACTCCATATGTAATGGGCCCCATATGTATTGACAAACATGTAAATCTGTTAACAAAGTTATAAACATAACTTCCCCAAGTTATGCAATATTTTTTGTGCCCTGTGCACCTAAATCAATTTTTGAAATGTTTTCAAAACGAGTCAGTTAATTGTATTTACCAGCGAAAGCTGACGTATTTTCATAAGACTAAGATGCAGGTATAATACGAAATAGGCTGGAAGCTGCTTGGTAGTGATATAAGAGGATCTTGCAAATCCTTAGATCTGGCCTAAAGTCTGTTACACATTTTTGTATATTTTACGATCCGCCTGTGGATCTTTCATTACAAGTCGTCTGTATATTATTTTCGTATTTGAACATTTGGTTTGTAATAGTAATTTAAACTCTAAGACATCCGTTGTGCTGTGTTAATTGACTATGATGATATCAACTTACGTCACGATATTCCCCACCTGGGCCCACCGGTGTTTGGTTGAAAATTCGGGGTGTGGCATGGTGGTATCAGAGTTGGCGTTTGAGAGAATTAAACACTAGCCTTCTGTGCTTTATCTCAAACGTACACAAAAGCACATTCCTTAGACTTCCGTGTCTAGGCATTGACCTAGGATTACTCATTTCATTATTAAGTTATTATTATTGTTTGAATTGGATCTTTTAACAGAAAATGATGCCAAGAGTTCGAGGACAAAGTGGAAGAGGTAAAGGACCTATGAGGGGAGGACCATCTGGACGTATCCCTTCACAACCCCATCACTCAAATCCTTATGAGGATCGGGAGATTCTTGGCCACTAGCGAGACATTTTAACTCGCAAGGACATTCACCCACACATACACAAAAATCATACCATTCATATCATGATGAGTTTAACCCTAACCACTACTTCAACACACCTCTAGCTGATAAGAATCAGTTGGATCAACCAAACCCTATGGACGAGCACTCCGACCCAGAGATGCCACCATCAGGATCGCATGGGCACCCTATTGAAATATCTAGCGGTTCGAAGTCTTATGTTGGACCACCTTACCCAGGTCCTAACGAATGGGAACAATATTGGAGCCAATTCACTTTTGTTAATACTCTTTCGCACCACTCTCCAACACCGCCTCCTACACAGGAAGATGTTCAAATGGAACCAGTGGAGCAATCTCAGCCACTACCTGAGCCACCGAGGAGGAAACGTGGAGCACGTATGTTGGTGCATGTGGGACAACGATCGAGTTCGTTACCACCACTGCCCAAAACTTACCCTACCATTCACGAGGACCCAAAAATGGATGGACCCTCCAACACTTCACCTGTGGTGGAACCGACACCACCACTTGTGGTTCAACCACCACCATTGGGTTTTAATAACCCTATCCCTACATACCCATATATGTCTGAGTATAATCCATTTAACCCATCTACACTGGTAAATTACCAGGCACTATCCCATGACCCTTATATGCAAGCAATCATGCATAATGCACTTTACCCGTCTCCTTTCCCACCTACTTACACCTACTTGATATCCAAATTATGGGTACCAGTATCGAGTTGTACCTCAACCATAACCACAACCTCCCCCACCTCTTGAGGCCATTAATGAGGCCTTGGAGCAGATGAAGGAAATGCAACAAGTGAAGAAGACGGAGAAAAAGACGAATAAGTTCTTCTAGAAGCTTTCCAAGTTAGTTAAGGGAAAGAAAGACGAGTGAAGTCTCTTCTATGTTATTTCCTTAGTCCCTACGTGGACATTGTTATTTCTTTAGTCCCTGCGTGGACAAGTTATTTCTTTAAGTCCTTGCGTGGATAATTAGTTTTATTTATTTATTTCTAGTAATGTAACTTCTATTGTCATTTAATGAAATATTTTGGAATTATATATGTATGTACTCATCCTCTTCAAGCGATCGTTCGATTTTACTCGAAATTTATGATCAGCTATAATTCCAAAAGATCTTAATGGTTTTGATTAGCCAAATGGCAAAGTCCATATTAATTGGCAAACTTATTAATGATAGTTAAGGATAAATAGCCTTCTATCATGATAGTTAAGGAAGAATTATCCTTCTATCCAGAGGTGGTGGACTATGTTCAAGCCTCCAAGTCGTTAAGGTCAATGCGACTGTGACTATTAATCGACCATTAAACTAATCCTGTGTTAACATTCAATAATGTTAATACTCCCGGTAGTGTGACTTGAGGAACCACACTAGCCGTCTAGGTAATGGACTACGTCCTAACCTTATATAGCCTATGTGATCAATTTGATCCCGACTAATATCATCAATGCGATGATAATAATTAAACATCCATTAGTAATGTAGTGCCTATGGGCCATAATTTAACATCCATTAGTGATGTAGTGCCTACGGGCCATAATTAAAACATCCATTAGTGATGTAGTGCCTACGGGCCATAATTAAACATCCATTAGTGATGTAGTGCCTACGGGCCATAATTGAACATCCATTAGTGATTTAGTGCCTACGGGCCATAATTAAAATATCCATTAGTGATGTAGTGCCTACGGGCCATAATTAAACATCCATTAGTGATGTAGTGCCTACGGGCCATGATTAAACATCCATTAGTGATGATTTGCCTTCGAGCAATATTATATTGTCAATTAAGACAACGATAGTTTTAACCTTATGGTTCCTGTCCAAGGTGGCGAGCTATGCTCAAGCCTCATAGTCTATATGATCAATGAGATCATGACTAATATCATCAGTGCGATGATTATCTATCTTAACATCTAGGAGATGTTAATTGATCTATTATATTATTTTGCCTACAGGCCAAGTTATAATTGTCAATAGGACAATGACAGTTGTGGTTAATATGACCCTCTTCCAAAAGTTATGTCCTTAGTGACAGGCCAATGTGCCGTATTTTTATGTCCATAATGACAGGCCTATGTGCCATAATAATAAGTCCCTAGTGACGGGTCTTAGTGACATATTTTACGTCCTTAAGTGACAAGCCAAAATGTTGTAATGTTAATACTCCCGGTAGTGTGACTTAAGGAACCACACTAGCCATCTAGGTAATGGACTACGTCCTAACCTTATATAGCCTATGTGATCAATTTGATCCCGACTAATATCATCACTGTGATGATAATAATTAAACATCCATTAGTAATGTAGTGCCTACGGGCCATAATTGAACATCCATTAGTGACGTAGTGCATACGGGCCATAAATAAAACATCCATTAGTGATGTAGTGCCTACGGGCCATAATTAGACATCCATTAGTGATGTAGTGCCTACGGGCCATAATTGAACTTCCATTCGTGATTTAGTGCCTATAAAGCATAATTAAAACAGCCATTAGTGATGTAGTGCCTATGGGCCATAATTAAACATCCATTAGTGATGTAGTGCCTATCGGCCATAATTAAACATCCATTAGTGATTTAGTGCCTACGGGCCATAATTAAACATCCATTAGTGATGTAGTGTCTACGGACCATGATTAAACATCCATTAGTGATGATTTGCCTTCGATCAATATTATATTGTCAATTAAGACAACGATAGTTGTAACCTTATGGTTCCCTATCCAAGGTGGCGAGCTATGCTTAAGCCTCATAGTCTATATGATCAATGAGATCATGACTAATATCATTAGTGTGATGATTATCTATCTTAACATCAAGGAGATGTTAATTGATCTATTATGTTTTTTGCCTACGGGCCAAGTTATAATTGTCAATAGGACAATGACAGTGTGGTTAATATGACCCTCTGCCCAAAGTTATGTCCTTAGTGACAGGCCAATGTGCTGTAATTTTATGTGTCCATAGTGACAGGCCAATGTGCCGTATTTTTATGTCCATAATGACAGCCCTATGTTCCATAATAATAAGTCCCTAGTGACGGGTCTTAGTGACATATTTTACGTCCTTAAGTGACAAGCCAATGTGCTATATTTTAATATCCTTGGGATAAGGCCTATGAGCCATATTTTAAATGTCCTACGAGACAAGCCTATGAGCTATTTATAATTGTCATATGACAATGGCAGTTGTGACATTAAGATCCACTATCTAAAATATATATGGACTACGTCCAAATTGTAATTTGCCTTTGATGGTCCTTTTGAGACCTAGGCCAAATATAGATAACATTCATAGAAAGTTAAGCCTAACAGTTGTGATTATATGCACACTAGTTTAAATAGGCAATGGATTTATATATCCAACTTTAAAGCCAATATGGTTATTAATACCATGGCTAAAAGTGAGGTTTAATTTGGTGTTTAGAACCAAAGCTTCAAGAATGGCTAACTCGGATGAGGCGCAAAGCAGCCACCGAGATATTAACTCTAACAATGCCGAAAACATAGTCATTAATAATGATGATTTCCAAGCTCGCATTGATGCAGCTGTTGGAAAGGCCATGCAAAAATTTAAGGAAACGAGCACTACTCGATCCAAACCTTTATCTATTCCACCATCATCAGCTCGAAAGGAGAGCTCTGTTCACTCATCAAATGCGAAGAGTGAACCAAAGAAACTACTATTTAATGATAGGTCCCATTCTTCCAAAGACGGATGTACCTATAAATACTTTGTCTCCTGTAAGCCCCGATATTTTAATGGAGAAAAAGGGGCTATAGAAGCCTTGAAATGGCTTGATGAGATAGAAACTATTATAGATATCAGAGGTTGTGCTGATAAGGATGTGGTGAAGTTTGTATCCCAACCTTCAAGGGCGATGCCCTAATATGGTGGAAGGCCATGGTCCAGTCAACAGGAAAAGTACACTGTATAACTTGGGATGGACCAAGTTTGCGGACCTTGTTAAGGAAACATAATGCCAACTCATGAGGTGGAGAAGATAGAGTCAGATTTTCTGACTCTTACAATGAAAAATATGGACTGTCGGAAGTATGTTACTGACTTTAATTCCTTATCCAGATTAGTATCTTATCTGATTTCACCTGAACCCAAACGCATCACGCGTTTTATAAATGGGTTAGCGCCTGAGATTAAAGGCACGGTGAAGGCTGCTCAGCCTACTACTTATAGGTCTGATGTTGACCTATCTCTCTCTCTCTCTTTCACTTTAGATCTAGTGAGACAAAAGTCAGTCAAGACTGAGACTGATGGGAAAAGGAAGAGAGAGGATAGTAATTCCCAAAGATTTAATAAGATGAATAAGGGGAGATTTGGGTTCAGAAGGAACCAAGATAAGTCGGGCGTGACGCTGACATGTAAGACCTGCAACCGCAGGCACTGGGACAGTGTAATTTTGATCCACAAGCTAAACCCTGTGGTATCTGTAAGAAAAGGGGGCATAAGACCCTAGAATGCAAGGATCTTAATGATGTCATCTGCTACAACTGTAATGAAAAAGGGCATATTAAGACTAACTTCCCTAAGAATCTCAAGAATAATAATGCGAAGCCTGGAGAGGCCAAGAAAGGAAATGCTCGTGCCTTTCAGATGAATGCTAAAGAGGCTATTAATGACAACAACGTCATAACAGGTACATTCCTCATTAATAACGTATATGCTAGAGTTCTTTTTGATTCGGGTGCAGATAAGTCTTTTGTAGGTCCCCTAGTCCGTATGGATCTTAATAGAATCGTCTATCTAATCTAGAGTGCGGAATCCCCTAGATCAGATTTCACAGAAACAAGAACACGAACACGAACACAATCACCTTCAAACTGTCTTCTATTGATTAATATAAAGTGCTTACAATCAATTCAAGATTCTCTTTGCAACTAAACCAGCAACACGATCAACAGAACCAACAACAGAAACAACCACCTAAACCATAATGCAAACCTTCCTTTATATAGAGATAGGTTATGCAACTTGGACTAGAGTTTCCCTACATGGAATGCTAATGGGTTTAATCCAATTCGCCTACCATGAATTGTATTGTGTCTGGATTAGCCCAAATACTTCTAATTAACTACTATAAAACTAACCCGCTAACTGTTTATCATTTTACTAATTACAAGATATCTAAAGACCAAATCTAAGTTGTTGTCACAAATATGCACCAACAAACTCCCCCTTACAATAGCTTCATAAAATAACTTTGTCTTCAGTCTTCTTGTAATCTGCAACGTCTTTGAAAAACGTTGGTCTTTGGATAGCTTCAGCTTTAATAGCTTCTGTCAGTAACAGACTCCCCCTAAGCTGATGTATCCAATCACCAAATCTTCTAAACCGTTAGCGTTTGAGTAAACTCCAGTTTAGTCCTTGCATAGCAATCTTCAAACTCTTCAACTTTGTCTGCAATGTAGAAAGAGGTTCTACCATGCATCCAAGCAAACTTCTCTTTACCAAACTTCTCAGCAACACACTGCTACAATCTGTATACAGTAAAACAAACATCTCGAGAAACCATAAGAATTTTTCAACACAAGTTAGACAAATTATTATTATTCAAGAGATAGTAAAACTGTATCACAGATTAAGCACTTCTCAATTCAAACCACATACTCAAATTTTTAAACACCATGAACCTGCAAGATTTTAAAATTTTGAACTCAACTTCTAACATCGTCTCCCCTAATCGGTAAGAACTCATCCTTGAACAACCAATATCCCGTACATTAAGAATATACAAGAACATAAAATATTTTTGGTTTTTTTATATTTTCTGAAAGCAAGTAAATAACAAAATAATAAACACTCTGTTTTTGTGAGATTCACCGATAAGAAGATCATATTAGCAACATCAAACTGTTTTCACACTATTTTATAATTCTATATGCAACGTTCATGAAAAGCAGTTCAAGACGATTACTAGTATTATTTATCTACTTAAACAAAGTACATGAACATTTCAAGTACCATTACCTAGTGATCTGTTTAGATAATTTATACTGATATACTAGTGTGTCCCACTTCAGGACATACCCCCACGATCAAGGTATGCACAAAAATTCATCGTAGTAGGTGAGTATACCGAAATTCATTCTTTTTGATTTACAACGTTAGATAATTGGTGATCAGGACAGTACTTCCGTACAGCAAAGAGACCAATATCCAACGAGGGTTAGGGTAAATACCAAATTTTGGTACGAATAATGCAATTTGCACATTTGAATGACTCTTTAGGAGAGCTTCTTCAATTTTTGGGATTTGGCATTTAGCTTTTTTAAGATATCCTGGTTGTGCCTAGGTCAGCATATATCTGGATGCAGCAGAAGGACAACCTTGATACCCCGAATGAAATAACGATATAAAGACCTAAAACCTTAGATTTTGGCAGTCTATCAACGCAAGATTTTAGGTTATAAAACCATACACCACTGATATGTTACCCACTCATACACAGTTTAGTATATGTGTATCACAAAGGTAAGTTGATTATTTCATGCCTTTTGCCTACTGGTACATCATATGATGAAACTGCTATCACACTTAAACAATTTTAATTTTAATTTCAGTGTGACAGTCTAACTTGTTGATGTACTATCATTTCTTCTTTTTCACTCAGTGAAAACTCATTTTTGATTTTCTATATTTTTTATGTTCTTGATTTTTGAAAAGTAGTAAACTATTTAAAACTATTTTTATGGAAAAATGGTTATTCAGGATTCCCCATCCCGTTGAGTTCGACTAAATGTTCAAAACGAGCCCTATCAAATGCTTTTGTGTAAAGATCTGCCAGGTTATCTAGTGTGTTGACTCAATGCAGTTCAATTAATTTCTTTTCAGCACAATCCCGTATAAAATGATGACGAATGTCAATATGTTTTGTGCGACTGTGTTTTACGGGATTGTTGGTGATTGAAATAGTGGCATTATTGTCTATCATAATAGGAATACGAGTGAAGTTCAAACCGTAATCGCACATCTGCTGTTGGATCCAGAGAACTTGAGAGCAACAGCTACCCACAGCAATATATTCTGCTTCACACATCGAGGTAGACACGCAAGACTGCTTCTTGCATTTCCATGATACGAGCCTCCCTCCTAAGAACTGACAGCCACCTATGGTAGACTTTCTTGTAGATTTGCATCCTCCAAAGTCCGAATCAGTGAAAGCAACAAACTTCAAATCACTAGCAGCTTGACATCATAACCCAAATTTAGGTTTCCCCTTCAAGTAACGAAGAATCCGCTTCACCGCTTTCATGTGGGACTCCTTTGGATTCGCTTGATATCTGGCACAAAGACACACTGCGAACATAATGTCTGGTCTTGAAGCAGTCAAGTACATCAGAGAACCAATCATTGCCCTCTATTGAGTTGGATCAACATCCTCCACACTCTTATGATCTGGACCAAGATTGTGATTCTCACAGATAGATGTGTTGAAAGTAGCGCAATCCTCCATTTTGAAACGAGACAAAATGTCATACACATACTTTGTCTGATGTATAAACATCCCATCCTTCTTCTGTTCAACTTGTAAACCTAGAAAGTAAGATAGTTCACCCATCACACTCATCTCAAACTTGCTCTTCATTACCTCCTCGAAATCATGACACATGTTCTCATCAGATGACCCAAAAATGATGTCATCAACATATACCTGTACCAGCAGAAACTCTTCCTTCTTCCTTTTAATGAAAAGTGCACTGTCAATTTGACCTCTTTCGAAACCATTCTTTAACAAATATGCTGACAGTGTCTCATACCACGCCCTAGGTGCCTGATGCAATCCATACAATGCCTTATCAAGTCGATAGACTCGATCTGGATAGTCTGGATCAGTAAACTCATCTGGTTGTGAGACATACACCACTTCTCGGACTTTCCCGTAAAGAAACGCACTCTTCACATCAAGTTGGTAAACTTTGAAGCCCTTGAATGAAGCAAAAGCTAGGAACAAACTAATTGCTTCCAACCTTGCTACTGGTGCAAACACCTCATTGTAATCAATCCCCTCTTGCTGATTGAACCCTTTCACCACCAACTGAGTCTTATTTCTTATCACGATCCCTCGGTCCCCTTTCTTGCACTTGAACACCCACTTAGTGCCTATTTCCTTATCTCCTTCAGGCAAGTCAACTAGCTCCCAAACTTTTCAACTTCTTAAACTGAGCTCGTTCCTCTTGCATAGCTTCAACCCAACAATTGACTTTTAGAGCCGTATGAACATTCTTCGGCTCCTCTTGTGCAATAAAACAACTATACAAACATTCATGAATCAACACAGTCTTCTGAATTGAAGTAAATAAACAGGAACCTTCGAGCACACCTCTTCTTGTCTGAACACCTGCAGCAGCATCACCTATGATATTTTCAACTGGATGATCTCTGTTTACACGTGTGGTAGCAATGGTGTCAATAACCAGATTATCTCCCAGATTCGATCCAACCTCCCCATGAATGTTAGAATTAGCAAACGGATTAGTGAAGTCCCCCCTGGATTAGGTTCAGACTCACTATCACTGGAGTCCTCTGGAGCTGCACTAGAAGAAGTTTCTGGAGCATCTGACATCGATATACTCAATCTAGACATAAAGTCACACTCTCCATCTTCACTGATCACAGTTTGGATCACTTGAGACTCATCTGCATTTGAAAAATCAGGAATATTAAATGATTTAAAAACATTGTCATAATCATATAATATAGGAGGACCACTCGTTGATTGTTGAGGTGAATAACTAGTGATTTCCATGTTAAACACAACCTCAATTTTACCATTTTTTAGATTAAAAGCCCTTTTATTCGGTGTTCCAGGCATATAGCCTAGAAAGTAACCCTCATCAGCTACCTCACCAAATTTTTGCTTATCTTTATTTCGCACAATGGTGTAGGGTAATCCAAATGGTTCAAAGCCTTTTAAGTTTGGTTTTTCGTTAAACAACAGTTGTGACAAGTTTTGTTAAACCGTTTAACCGTCAAAACTTTGTTCAGGACATAACAAGCTGTGCTCACAGCTTCTTCCCATAAAAGAACTGGAAGCTTTGAATCAGATAGCATAATCCTTGCGGCTTCAATCAATGTCCTGTTTCCCCTCAGTGACTCCATTCTGTTGAGGTGTATAAGGAGTAGAATATTGATGTTCAATTCCCTTGCAAAGACAATAGAGATCCAGAATCTGATTCTTGAACTCCGTGCCATTATTACTCCTTATCCTCTTGATCCGTGCATCATGGACATTTTCCAATTTTGTAAAAAGATCTATCAGCATCTCCGCTGTCTCATCTTTTGTACCTAAAAAGAAAACCCATGAATATCATGAGTAATCATCTGTGACAATTAAAAATAGTACTTCCACCTATGCTCCTTATATTCACCGAACCGAATAGATCCATATGAAGTAATTCATAAGGGGCATCTATGGAATTTACTGTTAGACTTGTGAGGTTTCTAATGTTGTTTTCCCTTTTGACATAGAAGACATTTATCTTCCACGTGAAACCTCTGCACTGGCACCCCTTCCACTAAGCCATTTTTAATAATATAATTCATTTTCCGGTAGTGGATGTGGGCCATGCGTCTGTGCCACAACAATGACTCAGCCTCAGATGCTTTTGATAGTAAACACGCCACTACAGTGGAAGAATCCTTAGCACCCATGTCCATGACATAAGTGTCGTTTCTCCTTGGCGCTCTCATCACTATCCAATCATCCGGTATCACCAACCAAGGTTTCAACACCAAAGCATCAGACTTTGTAAAGTGGACCGAGTGACCCTTGTCGCAGACTTGAGACACGCTCATCAGATTGTGCTTCAGTTGCTCAACATAGTTCACTTTGTCCAGTGTGATCTTCCTGTTGGTCACTTTTCCTCGACCGGTAATGTGACCTCCTTTAGCACCTGCAAAATTCACGTATCTACCATCTATATTCTCAAACTCAGTCAGCAATCTCGCATCCCCTTTCATGTGCCTGGAGCAGCCACTATCAACATTCCACAAGTTGATAATCCTCCTTAGCAGATCCTGCACAACCCAACAAAATTAGACATGTTAATGGAAATGGTTTTTGATTTCCACTAGGTCTCTGGTCCTGAGATTTCCTAAACATGTTGGACTTTGCGACCTTTGAAAATTATGATTTTGGTTCCATGAATTTTGATGATGATAATTTCTAAAGCCATCGTTATAAAAATTTTGACTACCAACATTCTCGTATCGAGTTTGATATTGACCTTGACTTCTGAAATTACTTGATCGACCATTAAAGTTATTCATTCGTGGTGAACTACTTCTAGGTCTTTCATATATGCCTGATGTAGATGCAGGCTGAAATCTTTGTTGATTTCTTTGAAAATGAGGAACTTGGTGAGTTCCTTTTTCAGCCTTATCTACACCCACAGCAACACTCTGTTGCCTGGTAGCAGATATCTTTGGTGAGTTAACCTTCTTCTCACCATCACCACTTTTTGCTAGTGATTTTTCTCTCTGTCTCTCGCTTACCTATGCTTCACTCTTTTTGTTAGAACAACAGCTAGCTACATGTCCCTTTTCGTTACATTTGAAGCAGGATTTTTCTAGCCGAAGACTTCTTAATTGAAGCCTCTTGCTTAGATTCATCAGTCGATGATGATGATGATGATGCCCTTGAAGGATCTTGTTTAGTTTGCTTAACTTCTGATTTTACTTTGTTTTTGTTATTAGCAAACTGCACTTAAGACTCTTTTTTAATAACAGTGACCTCTTCTTTCATATCACTCCCTATAACAAAATCAACCTTTTTAACAAAAATTTGTTTTTGATTCTTAGGGTGTGTATTCTTTGTTTTCAAAACAGCGCCTTTGTTATTATGCTTCTTGGCATTCTCAGTCACATCAACATCCTCTGATGTGGAACTACCAGGTGTAGTTGACACAAAATCTGTAAGCTCTTCTTCATCTGGCAAGAAAGAATAGTCATGACCAAGAGGTGGTGGAACTTCATTCAAACCTTTGAATCCCACACATGTCTTGTCATTACTCTTCTTCAAGCCATTCATCATGTGTTTCATAACAAAAAATGAATCTCTGAATTTATTTAGTTTCTTTTCAAGTTCACAAGTTTTAAGTTGTGCTTCAGACAACTCTTTGCATTTTTCAGAAATTTCTTTAGTTTTCTCACTCATCGTATCATGAGCTAAGTCAATAACTTGAAGTTTTTCATTAAGCTTACAGGTTAGAATATTGATTTCTTTTTCATAACCTCTAATTTTCTTCAAGTATAATGACTCATTTCGTTTTAAGAAAAAGTTTGATTCTTTTAGGTTCGAGAGCTCATTAGCCAGACTTTGATTTTGTTTTGTTGACGTGTCAACCTCACTTTGCAGTTCACGACACTTCAAAAAAACAGAACTACCAGAGTTAGAATTTACCTCTCCTGTTGATTTGCTTAGATCAGCCATAAAAACAACAAAATCAGCAGCCATCTTCTTCTCTGCAAAATTCTGTTCTCCATCAGCTTTTTCAGCTACCTTCTCTCGCTCTGCCATAGCATCAGCTTTCACTTCTTCATCAGCAACTTGAGCTATCTCAGCCATGAACACCTATGAGGCATTGTTATCACTCTCCAAATTAACACTCCAATCATAAGAACCCTCTCTAGCAGTAGAGATCAGGGCCTTTGATCCAGTGTTGGTCGATGCAGGTTGCTTGAACCATGACCCGGAGAATCTTGAAAGGATGAGTTAGAACGAGATTCAGTTGTTGGTTGTTGACATTCTCTAGCAAAGTGTCCTTAGTTTTGACAATTATAACACTTCACTTTCGACTTATCAAAACCCACACTCTTTCCAACGAACTTCTGGCTCGTTCTGTTCATGAACCTCTTTACTCTTCTAGAAATCATGGCCATCTGCCATTGTAAATCCATCTCCTCTAGGTCATCAGGGTCAATCTGATCATAATCCTCATCAAACGTAGCAGGATCAGATATTTTTCCCTGAATTTAGTTCTCGTAGGAAGCAACAAACGAAGGAAGCAATGCCAAATGATCTTCAGCACTTTTGACACTCAGAGGCATAGACTTAGTATTGTTGTTACTATGACTTGATTGTTGTCTTTTTGCCCCTGACGAGCCTCCTGAAGCAGCAACAAAACATACTTCACCCTTAGCATTTGTCACAATCTGCTCATTCTCACATGAAAGAAACGCAGTTGCAGTATCACTAGAAGCATTGTTGGAAGATGAAGGTGTAAGTCCTTTATATATTCCCGGATCTTGAACCTGATCATAACATGTTTCCTTCTTCTTCATATTGAGCTCATAAGCTCTCAATTTTCCAACAACCTCTTCTAAATCTTTCTTTCATAATCAGCTTCATCTTTTATCATCAAAGTATAGATATCACACTTTGTAGGTAAAGCATCTAGCAACTTGTCGTTTATCTCCACATACGTGTATCCCTCTATGTCATAATTATCCATTTCTGACATCAGATGATAATATCTTGTGATAATATCTTCAAGGGATTCATTTCACATTCCTTTGAACACAGCAAACTGTTTCTTTAGCAGATCAACCTTGTTCTTCTTCACATCGGTATTGCCCTCATACCTCTTCTCTAGGGCATCCCACATCTCCTTCGACGTAGTATAACGCTTGAATGTATATTTGATGCCATCAGCTAATGACATCTTTATAGCAGCTAAGGCTTTTTTCAGACTCATACATCCTCTTTTCAGCTTCAGACATATTTACATAAGCAGTAACACGTTGCCTGCCCTCAAAGTCATGCGTTGGGTTAGCGTCCCCATCTTGAATACAGATCCACATCCGTGTGTCCTGGTATTCAATGAAGGATTGAAACCTGTCCCTCCATGTTAGGTAGTTCTCTACCTTCAGCATCTTTGGAGGTTTGTTTGTGGTGCCATCCTCGTGCTCCATTCTCAACAGCTCATTTAGGTTAGACATATTCGATATTTTTACTGAACCGGCTAGTTAAAAACGTTAAAACTTGTCCGAAGTGTGTGGTTACCAAATTATACTGTTAGACTCGTCTCGTCGATACGATTCTAATGATGTATATTGTCCGATCATGATTTTAGGAATTTTCGTGCGTTTTTTGTCCTAAAAATCACACGAGCCTAACCGTGCAACCGGTTTGTCAGGATTGTTTATGGATCAAATTCTATGTCCAAAAATGTTTAACTTTGGTTACGTCAGCTGGTTAACTTTCCACCTTTTTGTATACAACTCGGAACAGTACCAAATCCGGAACAGTAGCTCGGATAGTAAATCCGAGATAGGAATCCTGAATAGTAATCCGAATTGCTAATCCGAAATGGTGATTCGGAATAGTGATCCGAGATGAAATCCGGAATGCACTGTTCTGATCCAAGATGGAATCCGGTATAGTTCTGATCAGAGATGGAATCAGGAATAGACTATTCTGATCCGAGATGGAATCCGGAATACACTTCTGATCCGAAATTCAATCCGAAATGGAATCCAAAATAGCTTCTAATCTTCAATCCGAAATAGCTTCTGATCCGAAATTCAATCCGAAATGGGCTTTTCTAATCCGAATTGCACTTTTCTGATCCGAAATGCAAGTTTTCCAGATCCGAATTGCACTTTTTTTATCCGAATGCAAGTTTCCAGATCCGAATTGCAAGTCTGATGATCCGGAACGCAGACTTCTGATCTGAAATTCAAGTCTGCAATCCGAAATCCTTTTTTGGATTCAAGACGCCTTCCTTCAATCCGAAATTCCTGCTGTTAATCCGAAATCCCTGCAGGATCCCTAAAATAGCAGCCGAAACCCCAATTCAGCCATCACAAACTTCAAAAACAGCCTCCAAAACGTCCAACACCAAACTTTTTCTGCTGTTACGATTCTGAACTGAGCAAAATCAAGAGCCGAATGCTCTGATACTAATTATAGGTCCCCTAGTCCATATGGATCTTAACATAATCGTCTATCTAATCTAGCGTGCAGAATCCCCTAGATCAGATTTCACATAAATAAGAACACGAACACAATCACCTTCAAACTGTCTTCTATTGATTATCTAACACAAAGTCCTTACAAGCAATTCAAGACTCTTTTTGCAACTAAACCAGCAACACGATCAACAGAACCAGCAATGGAAACAGCCCCTTAAACCTTAATGCAAACCTTCCTTTATATAGAGATAGGTTATGCAACTTGGACTAGGGTTTCCCTACATGGATTGCTAATGGGTTTAAAGCCCAATTCGCCTACCATGAGTTGTATTGCGTCTGGATTAGCCCAAATACTTCTAATTAACTATTACAAAACTAAACCCGCTAACTGTTTATCATTTTACTAATTACAAGATATCCAAAGACCAAATCTAAGTTGTTGTCACAAATATGCACCAACATCTTTTGTAGACCATAAGTTTAGTAAACTATGAAACTTACGAATTAGAACCCTAGACATAACTTATGAAGTAAAACTTGTTGCCAGAACCTTAGAAACAGCATCTTCCATTCTTGACGGATGTTTTATATCCATTAAGAATCATTCAATTCCTATTTCTCTTCTTCCAATGAAATTGGCGGGTTCGAGGTAGTCTTAGGCATGGTTTGGTTATCTCATAACCAAGCCTGCATTGCCTATGATAAGAAACTCATCGAAATTAAAACCCCATCTGGTGAAATGCTCATCATCCTTGGAGATTTACACTATGATTTGCCATACAAAGTGTCATTATTTAAGGCATCCAAGTGTCAGGGGAAAGGTTATGTCATTTACATGGCACAAGTACCTATTCACGAGCCAAAGCCAAATATTGAGGACCTTTCAGTCATCTCAGAATATTCTGATATTTTCCCTAAAGAATTACCAGGTCTACCTCCAGATAGGTAAGTGGAGTACAGGATTGACATCCTACCAGGAGCCGCACCTGTTGCTAGAGCTCCGTATCGATTAGCACCGACAGAAATGAAGGAATTAAGGATACAATTAGATGAATTTTTAGTGAAAGGCTTCTTTCGACCTAGTTCCTCAGCTTGGGGCGCTCCTATCCTTTTTGTTAAGAAAAAGGACGGTTCAATGCGGATGTGCATTGATTACCGTGAACTAAACAAGATAACAATCAAGAATCGTTATCCCCTGCCCAGGATCGATGACTTATTCGATCAACTCCAAGGGGCTAGTTACTTCTGTAAGATATATTTGAGATCAGGATACCATCAACTGAAGGTTAGAAGTGAGGATGTTCCCAAGACTGCCTTCAGGACCCGTTACGGTCATTATGAATTCCTAGTGATGCCTTTCGGGCTCACAAATGCACCTACAGCATTCATGGACCTCATGTATAGAGTCTTCAAGCCGTATCTAGATAAGTTTGTCATTGTCTTCATAGACGACATACTTATCTACTCTTGTAATCAAGTTGATCACGAAACATCTTCGGTGCATCCTAGAATTGCTAAGACAAGAGAAGCTTTATGCTAAGTTCTCTAAGTGCGAGTTTTGGCTTAGACAAGTCCAGTTCCTTGGACATGTTGTAAGTGAGCATGGTATCCAAGTGGATCCCGCCAAGATTGAAGCCATAATGAATTCGGAAACTCCATCGGAGATTCGTAGTTTCTTAGGATTGGCCGGTTATTATAGGTGGTTCATCGAGGATAGCCACTCCTTTAACTACCTTGACCCGTAAGAATGTCAAGTTTGACTGCGATCCAAAACAACAAGAATCTTTTGAAATTCTAAAACATAAGTTGAGCAATGCTCTTGTCTTATCTCTACCTGAGGGTATTGAGGATTTTGTCGTTTATTGTGATGCCTCGCACACTGGCATGGGTTGTGTGCTAATGCAAAAAGGCAAAGTGATTGCTTATGCATCACGACAATTAAAGGTGCACGAAAGGAATTACACCACCCATGACTTGGAATTCGGTGTTGTTGTATTTGCACTTAAGTTGTGGAGACATTACTTATATAGCACGAAGTGTATTATATACACTGACCATAAGAGTCTCCAATATATGTTCAATCAAAAGGATTTGAACATGCGACATCGCCGCTAGATGGAAACACTTAATGATTATGATTGCGGAATTCGCTATCATCCCGGCAAGGTAAATGTCGTTGCAGACACCTTAAGTCGCAAGGAAAGGGTTAAGCCTATAAGGATTAACGCCAAGAGTATCGAGCTCAGAAATAGCTTGAATGAAAAGCTATTAGATGCACAAAAGCAAGCCTTGTTAGAGGCGAATATTTCTAATGAAGGATTAGGCAGAACTATTGATCAGTTAGTGCCTGGAAAACATGGAATCCTTAGATTTAATGGCAGAATCTGGGTTCTAATCTTTGGAGGACTTAGAAATCTAATCCTCCAAGAAGCACATAATTCGAGATACTCGGTTCACCCAGGTGGTGCAAGATGTATCAAGATTTAAAGAAGAATTATTGATGGATGGGTTTGAAGAAATCCATAGCCACTTATGTAGCTAAGTGTCTGACGTGTTCGCAAGTTAAAGCCAAACATCAGAAACCGTTAGGACTTTTACAACAGCTTGAATTTCCCACTTGGAAATGGGAAATGGTAACAATGGATTTGATTACCCAGTTACCTAAGACCAAACATGGTAATGACACGATTTGGGTCATTGTGGAGAGGCTGACTAAGTCAGCACATTTCTTGCCAATTAAAGTGACTTATAATTCTGATAAGTTGGCAAAGCTATACGTGGACAAGATTGTGTCCCTACATGGTGTGCCGGTATCTATTATATTTGATAGAGATACTAGATATACATCTCACTTTTGGAAAAGTTTTCAACGATCTTTAGGCACATGATTAAACTTTAGTACAGCTTACCACCCACAGACAGATGAACAGAGTGAGCGTACTATTCAGACTTGGGAAGACATGCTTAGAGCATTTATGATTGATTTAGGTGGAAGTTAGGATGACCACTTACCCCTAATAGAATTCTCCTATAATAATAGTTATCATGCAAGCATCAAGGCTACTCCTTTTGAAGCCTTGTATGGGAGAAAATGTAGAACGCCTGTCTGTTGAGCCGAAGTTGGGAAAGCCCAGTTGTCTGGACCTCAGATTGTCCTAGAGACCATGGATAAGATAATACTAATCCGTGATCGTCTCAAAGCTGCCCATGATAGGCAGAAAAGTTATACAGACAATAAGGCGGAAACCTCTTAAGTTCCAAATAGGGGACAAAGTATTATTAAAGGTATCACCCTGGAAAGGTGTGATGCGCTTCGGAAAGAAGGGCAAGTTGAGCCCGAGATATATTAGACCATTCGAGGTAATCGAATGTGTCGGTTCTGTAGCTTATAAGCTTAAGCTGCCTGAGGAGCTCAGTGGAATCCATGATGTGTTCCACATATCTAATTTAAAGAAATGTCTAGCCGATGAGTCGCTAGCAATGTCACATCAAGATGTGCAAATTGATAAAAGCCTGAGGTTCATTGAGAAACCAATTTCGATCGAGGATTGACAAGTTAAAAAGCTCCGGATGAAGTTTATACCTATTATAAAGGTTAAATGGGATGCCTTCGTGGCCCCGAGTATACATGGGAGGTTGATTCCACTATACGACAAAAGTACCATCATCTTTTTGAATAAAATCTCGAGGTCGAGATTTCTTTTAAGGGGGTGAGGATGTAACACCTCGTAAAATTCGTGTTCGGTAATATGCCGACACGTGTACATGACCTCGGATAATACCTCAAATGAGTTAACCACTTAACTCCTCAACCGTGTCCAAAAATCTAAAAAAAATATTTTTACATGACCGTAGCTTACGGTCCCGGACCATAAGCTACGGTCCAGGCTTTCTGGTTTGAATATGAAGCTAACCGTAAGCTACGGTCTAGTGACCGTAGCCTACGGCAGGACTCTAGAACATCACTTTTTCACTATTTTATCTTTCAACTAATAACCCTAAGGCCCCTAGACTTTATTATTACATTTTCCTTGCATAACCAAGTCATTTTTCAAACCGAACGACTCCCGGTTAACGTGATATCTTTTGATTCACCATTCTTGAGTATCACACATCATCACCGAACATTTAACCTTACTAGTTTGGGTAGTTTAACCCATGAAACCATAAGTATTCGTATCTTTCATGTTTAAGCTAGTAAACACTTATAAGTCGTAACAACACCTAGTGTGACACCCGTTAATGTTCAGTTATCCGTACTCTTCTTCAGTACATCTCGTGTTGAACGAAAAGATCAAGTTGTGTCATTATGTCATTGAATATAAGTCAAGGGACAATTCATGACAATCCACAAAACTATTTTTTAGGGAATAAAAGTGTCAAAACCCCAAAATTCTATCAAGATGCCACCTCTCCTGCAAAATGCCACACTCTTGCAGCTCTTGACACCTTACTAGACACTTGTGAAGGTCCTACAACACCTCTAACACATGGCTTCATCTTCACACACCTTCTTGCACTATAAATAGCCCACTAGTTCACCTCATTCTTTGCTCATTCACTCTCTTCTCTATTTATAGGTCCACCTGCGGATGGTGTTAAACCAGTTCCTTGTTCATATGACACGCACACAAGTGCAGAATCCAAGTGTGCATGTAACCAAAGCAAAGTAAAGAACACGGGGTAGCCGAAGATTCACTATCTTGATTAATGATTGAGAACAAGTACAAAAATATACACACAATGCTCGTATGACTTAAACAAACTTGCTGTGTTCTTGTGTCTTCGTCTTCGGAGATAAATAACTCAAAGGGTAACAAGCTCTCTGGGCTGACCAACTAGCTAACCCTCACTGAGGGGTGCATGACTGCTTATATAGTGTCTGCCTAGATGTTTCGTGTGAACCACGAATCTAGACATACTTAACACAATATTTCACAAGAAACACATCTCCAGAATTTGGTACGAGTCAGTGTTTCGTACGAAATACTTTTTTCGTACGAAATATTCTTTGTTTCGTACGAAACCCTGTGTTTCGTATGAAATGCTTGACTTGCACAGAATTCTCATTCTTGGAGAACTTGTGTATACTTGACGTTTCCAAGATTCATCAGTATGCACACATGCAACTGATTAACACAGATAAGCTAAGATGTCATAGTAGATCAAGATTGAAGGATATCTCGATCTATTCGACACGACCAAACCTATACAGACACTTGAGCAAAGACCGTACAATTACAACTGTAATTAAGAACAAGCGACAGACACAAAACTGTATCAACAAACTCCCCCTTGGATGTTACTTGGTCTTCGGTCTTTGGTCTTCAGACTTTGGTCTTCACATAGAATGGTTTGGAGTATCAACAAACTCCCCCTGAAGATCTGCTATTCATTGATAGATCTGCTATCTAATGATTAGAGCATCAGGTCTTCGAACTTCTAAGAAACTTCAAATCTTTCTTGTTTCCTCTTCTGACTTGTCAGATTTCTTCGTTGCTGGTCTTTGTTTATGTTCTTCTCAGGGAGTATACACGAGAGACTTATCATAAATTCTTCGTATGATTGTATTCCCTGAACGAGATACACACACTCGTATGAATTCCAGCAGCAGATTTGAGAAAAACAAGTGACCAAGTCAAATCAAATGACTAGGTTCATTCGTATGAGATACACACACTCAAACAAATTTCAGATTTTGGATTTCTTTGATGGATTACTTGTTGCAAGATATTACTTTTATGAAGTTGCAATATCAAACCAATGGTTTTCTGGCGTATCTTGGTAGAAATTCTCTAGTATCAACTTTGGCTAACTTTCAAAAAGTAATTACATAAGCAACTAAGTAAACTAGACATAAAATCAAAATATACAGATAAACTACAATCTTTTTCGAGTTTCAAGGTAAAGAAATCATACCAGCATTTTAATCTTTGTCAAAAACGGTATTTGGTTTAAACTTTCAAAATTAAACAGATAAGTATTCAACTATGATTATCGATATTTTTGTCCACGTAAGCTTAGACTTATCAGATGTAATCATGATTAGGAGATATGATTAAGGTATGGATTTATACTTACTAGCTGGTGTTCAACCACATCACGACACATTCCCGTATCAAGAAATGCACAAGAGAAAATCTTACTGGTGAGTATACTGCTTTATCATCTGTTTTGACATATATGAATGATGTGAGATACTCACTTATTTTTTATTGAAAACAAGCCCTTTGGGATTTAATCACTTATTGATGAGGAACTTGATTTTCATATGAATCCAGGGCACAGGAGTAAGTCCATGAACAGGTTAGTACCATCGTACCGACAAAGAGACGAACTTAGCTCCCGCATAAAGTTGTGATATTTTATCACTTATTTTGGGGATGTGATATTTTTATCACTTATTTGATGGTCGTATGCAGTATGTACACGTATATATGATATCATGGAAGTTCTATACTTGCGTCATCGTTATTTTTTGGCAAAAGATTCAACCATGATACACAGATGATAAGCCAGCATAAAGACCGTATATCTCAGAACCTCGGCACTCTACAAACGAAATTTCGGTACCAAGACCATATGCCAATGAATGGTTCCCACCTGGCGTTCTGTCTGTTAGGTTTATATCAACCTGCACATTTTAGTCTGATTGTGATCCTACCGATACATCATAAGTAAAGCTACTTATCAATCTTCTTTATATGCTTTTAACCATATCTGATAGATTTACCGGTGAGTTTCATCATCTTCATCTTATCCAAGAAACTCATTTTTGATTTTTCTTATGTTTTTGAATTTTTTTGAATTTTCTCCCCCTTAAACAAAGAAGGTAAATAAAAGACATATTTTTGTATTTTCTTGAAATTTACTCCCCCTAAAATATAAAACTAAAAATCTTTTTGTAGTTTTAGATTTTTAGAAAAGTATATACAAAAATAGTTAGCCATGGTTGAGTTACTCGGGTTTCACCTTGATGCCATTGACCAAGAGCAGATAATCAAAACGTGATTTATCAAAGGCTTTGGTAAAAAGGTCGGCACGTTAGTGATCAGTGTGGATTTTAACAACATCGATAAGTCTCTTTTCATAACAATCTCGTATGAAATGATACTTAATCTCAATGTGTTTTGTCTTTGAATGTTGTACAGGATTCCGAGTGATCTGTAAAGCAGCTTCATTATCAACAAAAATAGGAGTAGTAAGAAATTCAAAACCGTAGTCGCGCATTTTCTGTTGAATCCATAGAACCTGAGAGCAGCAACTAGAAGCTGAAATATACTCAGCCTCACATGTTGATGTAACTACACAAGTCTGCTTTTTGCATTACCACGTGACTAGGCGATTTCCCAAGAACTGACATCCTGCTGTTGTTGACTTTGCATCAATTTTGCAACCGCCATGATCATAATCACTGAATGCTGTCAGATCAAAGTTATCATCCTTAGGGTACCATAGACCAGTGTCAGGGCGACTCTTTAGATAACAAAAGATCCTTTTCACAGCCATCAAATGAGAAACCTTCGGACTAGACTGATAGCGTGCCAGAAGGCATGTTGGGTACATTATGTCGGGTCTTGAAACAGTAAGATACATGAGAGATCCGATCATAGTACGATAGAGAAATGGTTCTACATGTTCACCCATTCCGTCTGGAGTAATCCCATGATTTTGAGCTAATGGAGTTCCCAAAGGCTTTGAGTCATCCATCTGAAAATCGCTTGAGAATATCTCCGACGTACTTGGTTTGATGGATAAAAATCCCTTCCTTTGATTGCTGAACCTGCAAACCTAGAAAGAAAATCATTTCTCCCATAGCGCTCATCTCGAACTTCTCCTGCATAACTTGTTCGAATTCTTTGCACATTCGAGTGTTAGTAGACCCAAATATAATATCATCAACATAAACCTGTACTAGCAGCAAATCCTTGTCCTGTTCCTTGATGAAGAGAGTACAGTCGATCAGGCCTCGACGAAAACCATTCTTCACAGATAGGTAGACAACGTTTCATACCAAGCCCTCGGAGCTTGATGAAGACCATATAACGCCTTGTTGAGAAGCCAAACCTTGTCAGGATGGAGAGGATCTGCAAAACCTGGCGGTTGCTCAACATATACTTCCTCTTCTACCACACCATGAAGAAATGCACTCTTCACATCCATCTGATAAACGGTGAACTTTTTGAAGGACGCATAAGCCAAAAAGATTCTTATGGCCTCAAGTCGTGCAACCGGTGCATAAACTTCATTGTAATCGATCCCTTCAACCTGATTAAAATCTTGAACAACCAATCGTGCTTTATTTCTCACAACAACACCTCGGTCATCCTTCTTGCACTTGTACACCCGACTTGTACCAATCTTCTTGTAGCCGTCAGGCCTGTCAACCAATTTCCAGACGCCTAACTTCTGAAACTGCTAAAGTTCTTCCTGCATGGCTTCAACCCACGAGTCTTCTTTCATTGCCTCCTTCCAAGATTTTGGTTCTACTTGGCACACATAGCAGGCAAAAGACCAATCATTCAGACCACCAGATTCCCTGATTTCCGAATACAATCCATCATTCTGGTTGTTTCAAAGCTGATTACGAGTCTGCACACCACTCTGGACATCTCCAATAATATTCTGCTGAGGATGGATATTATGAATTCGAGTTTCTGGCACATCAGGAACTCGAGAGTTGATATCCAAATTGTTGATGTAACATCCGTGTATATCGGGTTTCGAAAACCCGCCCCAAGTTATTAATCTAAGAGTATTTATTTATGGTAGTTGATTTTGTTACTTTTTTTAAAGTTATAGGCATATATAAATGTTTAAGCTAATAAAATAAATAATAAATCAAATAATAAAATAACTATAATGAATAAATGATTAATAAAATTAATAAGTTAAAAAAAATAATAATAATAAAGTAAAAGGTGGAACCGGGAGTCGAACCCGGGTTCCCCCGGGCACACACACACACGCTGCAAGCACCACTGGGACACACGCACTTCTTGTGGTTAAACCCGCATAACAAAATATAAGTTTAGACCCACAAACCAGGCGGGAAACCCTGCAATCTACGCAGATCTCTGCACGCGCCTTCCTTTTCGATTCAAATCCATCGACGTTTGACCTTGAGATATTTTAGGAAAATTGGAACTCGACCAGCTGTCATCTATACGGCAAATTGCCAATCACCGGATCCAACTTCCTAAATCAAAACCCAACCTACCTCTATATATACCGAATACACTCCCTCATTCTAAATAGCTCATCTCAATTCATTTACACTCGAGTTTTCCTCTGCTCAAACCCCTCTGTCCCACCGGAAACCGCAGCCTGCCGTCGGAATTGACTCACCGGAGAACTCACCGCCGACCGGTAACCGTTCTTTACTTTCTATTTCAGTTCGTATGTTTCAGTAGCTTCAAAAGTATAGCAAGCAAGTTTAAATCGAGTTTTTGGAAATCAAGAACGTGTTCTGGATTTCAATATTAGATGAAGAAGACGAAGTGGCTTAAGTGTTTTAATGTATTTAAATCCCAAGTCTTAATCGGGTTAGACACACAGTCCAGTGGTGGACTGTGTGCAAACACGACACTGCCGTCTCTGGTTCGAGTCTGGTTCATGACCATGCAACGGTTTTTATTTTGAAGAAGCTTATCATTTGGCAGTATGTAAATAACTATAATATAAAATCAAGTTTCATTGGGTTAGACACCCAGCCCAGTTGGTTGGGCTGGGTGCAAATCACAGTTAAGGTCACGGGTTCGAGACCCAATTGGTATGCGGTTTAATCGATTTTTAAAACCTTTTTAATTTACTTAAACCAGAAATGATTTAAACCGTATATAAATATAATACAAAGCAAGAGCTTAACGGGTTAGACACCCAGCCCAATTGGTTGGGCTGGGTGCAAAATAACATCAAGGACCCAGGTTCGAGTCCGCTCTCACTCACCGGCCTGATCATTTAAAAACTTTTTTTTTTAATTTACCATTTTCTGAATGAACGTAAATTGTGTATAAGAATAATTAAAAACTAAATCCTAACAGGTTAGACACGTAGCTCAGTTGGAAGAGCTGCGTGCACGCAACCGCGAGGTCTCGAGTTCGAATCCGGTCACACGCAATCCAATCCCACAAAAACCGGTCAGATCAACCTGTCAGATCTGACAATTTTTATATTTTATTTAGTTATTTATTTTTTTATTTTTTTTATTTTATTTATTTTTATTTTTTTTATTTTTTTTCTTTATTTTATTCAATCTTTTAAAAATTTAATCCATTAGTTTACATTTCTTATATTCTTATATTTTAAGAGTTTAATATATAAATTATAAATAGCCTAATAAAAAGTATTAAGTCCAAATATTAATTTGTCTATATTGTAACGTATTTATTATCTTAGGTTAGTATTCGTTGCTCGATCCAATCATTACCTCGTGCGCACTCATCCTCAATCAAGATACGCATCCACGGTTAGTGAATCTCTACAAATTCCCCATTTTAATCACGTTTTGGGGTGTATCATGTGTCGTGCCATTTCTTAATTTTATCTAACACTTGTGCTAATATCATTTCATGATCAAATGTGTATTGTTTGTTATGTGGTTATTATGTGGATACATTTTTTATTTCAGTGCAATCATTTCAATAGGCCCATCAGCTCCTCGTGGGATACGGGTTGAGCATCAGGTGCCTCATTAGATCGGCTCCGTTTTATTGAGCCTTGATCTCACATACATCATCCATTATGTCATATGCTCATTCAATGTGGTTTGTGATTTGTTACATATATACATTTGTTCCCGTGATTTATGCACAATTTTATTTAAACAACAATAAATTCATTTACTTAAATGTTTTATCAAGGTTCGCTCGCCAACTTTTGTTGACCCAAATTCTTCTGTTTTACGCATGATACAGGTGGTCAAGTTGAGGAAAGAAACACCTAGGATGGCCTTAGAAGAATAATCAAGTTATTTCGTTGAAACAATCATTTGGTTTATTAATTATGTTTGTATGAGATATTGTGTTGGATATTTGAATTAAATTTGAATTTAATAAATATGAAACTTGTTAGTAAATATCATGAGCTTTGGTGATAACCCAATCATGCCCCGACTTTGATTCCGCTACGGGTCGGGGTGTGACAATTGATATTCAGATCAATAGTTAAATCGAGAGCTGGATTTGATGACGTTGTAGATGCCTGACCTTCAGTCGTTCCTTGAGGTTGAATATTTGACGTACCATCTGAAATTCCAGGAATCGCACCAGAGGCAGCTTCATTTGCATCATGAAGCTCATCATTTTCTGATGAAACATTATAATCCGCAGCGTCTTTGAATTCCTCATTTTGAACAAGATTGTTAACCGAAGTCGACACTTGAGGATTAACAATAATTGGTCGAACTAATGATGAGTCTACTGCAGTATCACTTTCCAATAACATCTTAGCAGCAGCTGTTGCATCATCAAAAGTTGGCAGATTAAAGGATTCAAATAACCCATCGTAGTCAAACATCCAAGGAGCACTCGGAGCTCTTGTAGCTTCTATATATCTCTGAACCTTGACTTCACCCCATTCTTCAATCTTCTTCAAAGATAAATTCAACACCCGGAAATTTGCAGTAACATATCCAAGAAAGAAACCTTCGATAGCCTTGGGACCAAACTTTCCATGTGGGTCGATCATAGTGCATGGAGCTCCAAAAGGTTCTAAGAAAGAAACATCCGGTTTCCTTTTATGTAACAACTCAAAGCATGTCTTCCCATGTCTCTTCACCATCAGAACTCTATTCATCGTATAACACGCAGTAGTAACAGCTTCTCCCCAAAATTGAACGGGAAGTTCTGATTCTACTAACATGGTTCTTGCAATTTCAATAAGAGTTCGATTTTTCCTCTCAGCGACGCCATTTTGTTGTGGAGTGTATCGAGAACTGTACTCATGCAGAATACCCTTTGAGGAACAGTACTCGTCCATAACTTGATTCTTGAATTCCGTGCCATTGTCGCTTCTGATTCTCCTTACCTTCAGATTGTACAAATTTTCTAGCAGAGTCAGGAGATTCTTGAGGATAGTAGGAACTTCACTCTTGTGTGCCAGCATGTTTACCCATGAGAATCTGGAATAGTCATCAGTAACTACCAGACAATAAGAATCACCAAAGGTTGTCTTGTGTTTCATAGGTCCATATAAAGACGTTCCAGTGGCATATTCACAGTGGTGATCTTCTTCACGGGATGGGACTTTCTTGCTTGCTTCCCTTTTTGGCATGATACACAAACGTCTTGAAGATGAAAGTTCTTCACTGGTACACCATTTACTAGATTGTTCTTCACCAAATAGTTCATTTTCCTCAGGTGAATGTGTCCCATACATCTGTGCCAGGAGATTGATTCCTTCTCGGTGGCTTTAGAGACAAAACATGTGACTTGTGCAGATGTTGTAATAGCTTGGCTCATATCAAGAATATACAAATCATTAATTCTTGGAGCCGACAGGAGAATCCATTCCTTGGGGATCTTGAATCCAGGCTTTAGCACATAACATCCGGCATCATCAAAATGTACCGTGAACTTCTTGTCGCAGATTTGAGAAACGCTAAGAAGATTGTGATCAATTTGTGGCACATAATTGATCTTGTCGAAGCTCACAACACCATTGGAGACCATTCCTTCTCCAGAGATGTATCCGCCTTTGTCACCAGCAAAAGCAACATAACCACCCCTTATGCTTTTCACATCATATAGGAGCCGCAAGTCGCCCGTCATGTGCCTTGATGCTCCACTGTCAACAATCCAATGACTGTTTAGAGTTCCTCCTAGAACACCATGCACATTGCACAAACAAGATTAGTTTGAGATGGGGACCCAAGCCTTAGTGGTCTTGGGTCTTCCCTTATCATCGAGAAGTGTAATCTCAATTTCTTGATGATTAACAAACTGAGAAACTCCTTTTGAACCATTACCGGTATTCTGTTCCAAGATCCGTGTTTATTACCAGATTTACTATTATTTACAGTTTTAACAGTGTCTGGTTTTATTGACTTTGAAGATCTTTGATCCTTTTTCGAAGAAACCGATTTTAAAGCTTTCTCAACTGCTTTTACTTGTTTACGTTTTTGTTTCTCTTTTTGATCCTTAATGATTCGTTTATCTTGAGTCGGAGAAACAGATTTTTGTTTGCAAGTTGGTTCATGAGGGTTTTCTCTATACATCTTGATTTGGATGGATTTTGACAATCCTTTATAATGTGGCCAAATTCTCCACATTTGAAACAAGTTCTCCATTCGACAAAACTAGGAGATCGTGTTTCTCGGCTTGATGTTGAATTTGTGGATCCTGAGGTACTGGGTTCATTTTCATTACATCCATCAGTGTGTTGGGTGTAATTGTTTTGACTATTTCTTTTCAAAATCTTAACTTTCTTTACAAAATCAACATTAGATTTTCCTTGAAAAGTTCCGACTTTATCGGTACCTTTAGAACTCACAAATTTAACAGTTTTGCCCTTTTCCTGGCAACGAGAGCCTTTTGCTTCAACCTTCGGTTGAGAAACTATAGGCTTTTCAACTCGCTTCCATTGTTTTTTTTTTGAAGCAGATAATGGTTGTGATTTGAATGGCTTTTTCTTTTCTACAGGTTTGGTTGTTGACTTTTCAAAAACTGATCTATAGAGATTGGATTTACGTTTTTAATTGGAAAATCTTTGTTTGAGTAGATTTTCTTATCTCCAACCAAGGTATACAACACATCATCTACTTCTCGTGTAGACACACTTGTCTTCACAGATTTCTTAGGAACTGTCTCTCAATTCTCAAAAGATTGAGTACTAGGAGTAGCAGAAGATTCTACTCTTTTCCTTTCATCAAGAGGCTGATCATGTTCACCATTTCTTGATTCATCATCTGATGTATCATCCTCTTCTTCATCAGACGATGAACTTTCTGGCTTGCTTGGTTCTTGAGAGGAATTGCCTAGCTTGAACCCTAACCCTGCTACGAATTCCTCAGGATTCAAAGGTATAGAGGGTTCAAAACAAGGCATCTCCTCTTCATCATGCATTTTGGTATAGTTGTGTTTCATTGGGGGTGGACACGACTTATACCCTAAGCATTGAGCATCTCCCTTTAGTTTTTGAACTTCAATGATATGATCAAGCACATATTGGGAGTTAGAATAACTTTCCAATTTGCGTTTGATCGAATCATATTCGCATTTTGGCGATGGCTAAGTCTTTCTTTGTTTCTTCTAGGAGATTAATGTAATTATTAATTCCTGTCTGTTTATTCAAAACAATTTTTGTCAATTCAGAAACACTTTTCTTAAGGGTTTCTATTACAGATTTGAACTCTTTTTCATTTCTAGTTAGCGCCAAATTCGCCTCTTTGCATTTTGATAGTTCAACAACTAAATTCTGATTATGACTGTTAACGGTTTCATATTTTATTTTCAATTCAACACAGTCATTGCAAATAGTAGGAGGTTCAGAATTTACCTGTTTTGAAGAACCTTCAACATTTGCCATAAAGGCAGTGTGATGAGGAAAAGTTGCACCATCTGTAGAGAGTGTCTCTGTCTCTTTCACCCCAGCTTCTGCATTCCTCGTCATACCTATCTTTTCAGATTTCAACATCTCAGCTTCACTCAGCAACTCTTCAACCTCAGCATCACTTCCTTTCTTCTCATCAGAATCAGATCCATAACCATCTGAACTTGAACATTCTTCATCAGAACTACCAGCATCCCCAGATGTATCATCATCATTTGGAGTGTTGATGTTGTGATCATGCTTGATTTGATCCATGATCCTCGCATAGCATGCAGTTCTTCCGTTGTTCTCTGTTCCCAACTGTACTGACCAATCGCATCCTTCATCAGATTGAACTACCAAAGCTCTTGAGTGTTTGAAGGTCCTGATTGATTGGTGTTGTTAGAGTTGCCAACAGCTACTATTCTTCTTTCATTGTTGTACTGTGCTGTGTTGGATGGTTGAGACTGATTGTGAAAGGGGTTGTGACTTCCTTCCTTGCTAGGTCTTGTGCATTCCCGCTTGAAGTGACCTCTTTCTCCACAGTTGAAACAAGTAACGCGGTTTTGTCAAAGCTGTATTTTGTATCCTTCTTGATTTCCAAACTGGTTCTACCCGTTCTTCTCAGATAATCCTTCGCTCTTCTCATAGCACTTGAAAATGCCCACTTGATGTCCATCAGCTCCATTTCATCTCGGTCAATTTGTTCATAGTCTTCGTTTGTCAAATTGTTGTTCCCTGTTTGACCTGCAACTAAACCACAATACGCACTGACCATGGTATTTAGCAGTTCTGCATGTTCCTGTGCAACTTTTACGTTGATTTTGGAGAGATTTGACGTGTCAAGTTTGACAATGTTGGGATTTACCGATTGACTGTTGTTTCCATAGAAAGCTTGTTGAGGAGCTTGTTGTGGAGCTTTATGCTCTAAATCCCTTGGCTGTGGAAGGAAGGCTTTCGGATCAAAAGCTTGTCCATAGGCTTGATTACTCGAACCTGTAGACTGACTTGATTGAACTGGTTGGGGTAGGAAAGGGTTCACGTATGACACAAACACAGTTTGCAGCTTCGGTTGTTGACTTGAGCTTGTACCTGTATTTTTATACCTCCAAAATACATTTCAGGGTTTTGTGGAGCAGAGACTCGTTGTGCCTTCTGGATTTTTTCTTCATTCTTGTTCTCCAGTTTCTGCACAAATTCATAAATACTAATTGAGTCCCAAACACCTGTATGTTTTAAAAGATCAATAAATTGACCCCATTTCGGTGGTAAAGCATCAGCAAATCGCATCACAATTTCTTATGGTGCTGCTAATACTTTATACGAGTACATTTCGCTGAGAAGATGATAAAACCGAGTGGTCATATCATTCAAGGTTTCGTTCTCCATGAACATGAAACCTTCAAACTCTTTCTTGAGCAGATCATGCCGAATCTTCCTGGTAGCAGCGTTACCTTTACCTCTTGCTTCCAAAGTGTCCCACAAATTTTTCGTTGTAGTACAATACACAAACTGATGATAAATGTCTTTATGCAGAGCTTGTGTGAGGATAGCAAATGCCTTTTTCTCTAGATCGTAAGCTGTCTTGTCACTTTCGACTAGATTGGCCAATGTGGTTGGATTTGATCCAGCTTCTTCAAGTGCTTCATTGTAGGGGGTAGTGAAACAGGTCCACAATTCCGTGTTTTGACCGAGAACATACGTATGAAAACGACTTTTCCATGAAGGATAATCGTTCATGTGATTTAATTTCAGCGGTCGGTTATTACTGCCTGTTTCACTTTCGCTCATTAGCAGAGTTTGGATGCTTTGATTTTGTTTCGCAACACACGCCCATTGATTTGCAGAGATCATTGTTGTATGTTGTGGCATCAAAGATTTTACCCATGATGTTGCGGAGCTTTGCGAAGACTCCTGATTTGAGCTTGAACAACTCCAATCCCACGGGTTAGAACTCATTATATTTTCTTGTTTTATGAAAATTTTAAAGGTTTAAAGTTTCACCATTATAATTACCGTTTAAAAATTCACAGATCTGAAAATATGACAAATTCTTAAAATCACAAAGCTTTGAAAAACACGAGAAACAAACAGATTTGTTTCGTGCGTGACACTTGTTTCATGCGAAACACTTGTTAAGTGCTGATCAGATGTTTCGTGCGAATCAGATGATTCGTGCGGAACAGATGTTTCGTGCGGATCAGATGAATCGCACTAATATTTTTTCAACGTTTTTCAGATGAATCTTTTCAGAAATTGTTTGGTGAGAAATTTCCTTTCTTGTGTAGACCTGCTTTTTCGAAATTACCTGTTGTCTTACCCACTTTTAGTTAAAAACACAGATTTTAACAGTCCACAGTCCAAGTCCAGATCCAAGTCAGAAAATGTCAACCCTACCAAACTAAACAGATTCAAATTTTGCAGATTTCTTCTTCAAGGGTGTTCTTCAGAAAAAATTTACCATAAAATTTTCTGCATGCAGCAGATTTTAACCAAGTTTTAAGTTAGTTAACTATCCAAAACTTAAGTTCTCTGCTGGAGGCTCAAGAACACTTCAGAAATCTTCAACCTAGCTCAGACACAACTAAGCCCGGTTTTGAACAAGGAAAGAGCCAAAGCTCTGATACCACTTGTAGGTCCACCTGCGGATGGTGTTAAACTAGTTCCTTGTTCATATGACACACACAAGTGCGAAATCTAAGTGTGCATGCAACCAAAGCAAAGTAAAGAACACGGGGTAACCAAAGATTCACTATCTTGATTAATGATTGAGAACAAGTACAAACATATACACACAATGCTCGTATGACTCAAACAAACTTGTTGTGTTCTTGTGTCTTCGTCTTCAGAGATAACCAACTCAAAGGGTAACAAGCTCTCTGGGCTGACCAACTAGCTAACCCTTGCTTATATAGTGTCTGCCTATATGTTTCGTACGAACCACGAATCTAGACATACTGAACACAATATTTCGCAAGAAACACATCTCCAGAATTTGGTACGAGTTAGTGTTTCATACGAAACGCTTGTTTCGTACGAAACCCTGTGTTTCGTACGAAATTCTTGACTCGCACAGAATTCTCATTCTTGGAGAACTTGTGTAGACTTGACGTTTCCAAGATTCATCAGTATGCACACATGCAACTGATTAACACAGACAAGCTAAGATGTCATACTAGATCAAGATTGAAGGATATCTCGATCTATTCGACACGACCAAACCTATACAGACACTTGAGAAAAGACCGTACAATTACAACTGTAATTAAGAACAAGCGACAGACACAAAACTGTATCAACACTATTACACTCTTGGAAGTTCCTGACCATTAAGGAGCTTCCCTTTGAGTTATAGGTTCCCCTTGGATCACTTGTGCGTGTTCCATCTATGCTTTTTTCTATAGGCTTTTAATAGCCAAAAGTCAAGCATTTTCGACAAATGCCTTGACTTTTGGTTAAGACCATTTAGGAGCTTCCCTTTGAGTTCTAGGTTTCCCTTGGATCACTTGTAAGTGCTCCATCTCTGCTCTTTTCTTTTTATAGGCTTTTAATAGCCAATAGTCAAGCATTTTCGACAAATACCTTGACTTTCGGATAAGACCATTAAGGTCCAGCCATTGTTCGAAATGAACATGGCTAAGTGATTGTAATTAGAAAGGTATTAATCCCTTAAAAGGGCACCTCCTAAGGATCACGTTTACTAGGTCAATTGACGGGTCAAAGTTTATGTTTTAAAAAGTCAAATGCGTTAGATATTATAAAAATTATAATCTAAGTTATACATGTTATAAATATGTTTTTGACACTTAAACAAGTTGGTAATAATTATTAGAGCATGTGGGAACATGTTCGATTCGTCAATTTCAGTCCTAGAGTCGGTTCGCAACCGAAAGTCGCGAAGTTTGACTTCTGCTTTGACTTTCGATTCTGACCCGATTTAGATTAGTTTACTTCTGACTTATGGTTGCATTATGATTGTAATAAAATGTAGCATAACCCTCTGAGGTTATATTACTTGATCATAATCATAATCTAAGTTTTTGCACAAGTTCCGCTAAAATGTCAATTTGACTAAAATGTCATTTTTACATAAAACAAGGTTTTAATCAACAATGAACTTTCAAATGAATTACCTACTGATATGTTAATGTAATTAACGTATTATGATGTTAATATTCTGATCATAAACTAATTTTAGTATAATATCCTAAACTATGCTTTTAAAAGACCAAAATACCATTTCGGTGCATAGTTTGGTCTTAAACCATAAACCACACTTATGTGTGGCTTCTTACTGATAATAAATCACAAATTAAGTATTTTTCCAGAATGTTTATGATGATAACATCAGAATACATTCAAGTTCCTTTTATATGACACATAAGGGTCAAAACGCCTAATGAGGCATAGTTTCGTTTTAAAACCTCAACGGGCATATAAGTTGATATCCTACTGATATTACAACTTATTTAAAGTATAATGACATATAGAACTTGTTCATGACTCATCCGGTTACCCGATATCACTTATATGCATACTGTTAAGTATATGTAACTAGTTTACGAAAATTAACCGAAACGGGTTTAACCTTATCATTTTAAATCTCAAAATCCAGAATGCTTATAGTTTACCCATATTATACAAGTTATAGTGATTGTTGGGTTTAAATTACATTATATCCAGTCATCGCTTAATCTAACGTATCGTACCGTTTTGATCCTTTAAGCTAGTCGGTCTAAGTCTATGACTTAAATAAGACCGTTAGCATTTTAATTGGTTAGCTTATGCCAAAATCTTGACTAGAGCCTTCCAGTAAATGTTATCTGCACTTATTTCATTTTGAATATGGCTGAGATATTAAATCTTGCATTTTTAAATCAAGACTAACTCAGGCAAATACTCTTGACTTATTTACCCTATACGAGCTTGGGTTATGGTAAATTATTACCGCTTGGTCGGAAATAGGATCAATCGAACGCCGGATTCTGGCTAGTAAATCCACATATTCTGTCTTGATCAGTTTTGTTTGATAACTTAAACATTGGGGGTTAACGACAGTGTCCTTGATATCCTCGGCTCATTACATTAGTTAATGGCCACGACCAAAGCACGGGATGTAGGCATACACCAGACAGATGCGAATGCTAAAATATTTTCACCCAAAAGTTGGGGATAACTCCCTTGTGAGTTCATAAGTGGTGTGTCAGTTAATCATATCTCAGTCTCTGTACTGGGCCCCATATGTATTGACAAACATGTAAATCTGTTAACAAAGTTATAAACATAACTTTCCCAAGTTATGCAATATTTTTTGTGCCCTGTGCACTTAAATCAATTTTTGAAATGTTTTCAAAACGAGTTAGTTAATTGTAATTACCAGCAGAAGCTGACGTATTTTCAAAAGACTAAGATGCAGGTACAATAGAAAATAGGCTGGAAGCTGCTTGGTAGTGATATAAGAGGATCTTGCAAATCCTTAGATCTGGCCTAAAGTCTGTTACACATTTTTGTATATTTTACGATTCGCATGTGAATCTTTCATTACAAGTCGTCCGTATATTATTTTCGTATTTGAACATTTGGTTTGTAATAGTAATTTAAACTCTAAGACATCCGATGTGTTGTGTTAATTGACTATCATGATATCAACTTACGTCACAATATTCCCCACCCGGGCCCACCGGTGTTTTGTTGAAAATTCGGGGTGTGACAGGTTGGTATCAGAGCCAGCGTTTGAGAGAATTAAACACTAGTCTTTTGTGTTTTATCTCAAACTTACACAAAAGCACATTCCTTAGACTTCGGAGTCTAGGCATTGACCTAGGATTACTCATTTCATTATTAAGTTATTATTATTGTTTTGAATTGTATCTTTTAACAGAAAATGACGCCAAGAGTTCGATGACAGAGTGGAAGAGGTAAAGGACCTATGAGGGGAGCACCATCTGGGCGTATCCCTTCATAACCCCATCACTCAAATCCTTATGAGGATCGGGAGATTCTTGGCCACAAGCGAGACATTTTAACTCGCAAGGACATTCACCCACACATACACAAAACTCATACCATTCATATCATGATGAGTTTAACCCTAACCACTACTTCAACACACCTCCAGCTGATAAGAATCAGTTGGATCAACCAAACCCTATGGACGAGGACTCCGACCCAGAGATGCCACCATCAGGATCGCATGGGCACCCTATTGAAATATCTAGCGGTTCAAACTCTTACGTTGGATCACCTTACCAAGGCCCTAACAAATGGGAACAATATTGGAGCCAATTCACTTTTGTTAACACTCCCTTCGCACCACTCTCCAACACCGCCTCCTACACAGGAAGATGTTCAAATGGAACCAGTGGAGCAATCTCAGCCACCACCTGAGCCCTCGAGGAGGAAACGTGGAGCACGTATGTCGGTGCGTGTGGGACAACGGTCGAGTTCGTTACCACCATTGCCCAAAACTTACCCTACCATTCACGAGGACCCACAAATGGATGGACCCTCCAATACTTCACCTATGGTGGAACCGACACCACCACATGTGATTCAACCACCACCATTGAGTTTTAATAACCATATCCCTACATACCCAGATATGTCTGAGTATAATCCATTTAACCCATCTACGCCGGTAAATTACCAGGCACTATCCCATGACCCTTATATGCAAGCAGTCATGCATAATGCACTTTACCTGTCTCCTTTCCCACCTACTTATCCACCTACTTGATATCCAAATTATGGGTACCAGTATCGAGTTGTACCTCAACCATAACCACAACCTTCCCCACCTCTTGAGGCCATTAATGAGGCCTTGGAGTGGATGAAGGAAATGCAACAACAAGCAAAGAAGACGGAGAAAAAGACGAATAAGCTCTTCAAGAAGCTTTCCAAGTTAGTTAAGGGAAAGAAAGAAGAGTGAAGTCTCTTCTATGTTATTTCCTTAGTCCCTACATGGACATTGTTATTTCTTTAGTCCCTGCGTGGACAAGTTATTTCTGTAAGTCCTTGCATGGACAATTAGTTTTATTTATTTATTTCTAGTATTGTAACTTCTATTGTCAATTAATGAAATATTTTTGAATTATATATGTATGTACTCATCCTCTTCAAGCAATCGTCTCGATTTTACTCGAAATTTATGATCAGCTATATAATTCCAAAAGATCTTAATGGTTTTGATTAGCCAAATGGCAAAGTCCATATTAATTGGCAAAGTTATTAATGATAGTTAAGGATAAATAACCTTCTATCATGGTAGTTAAGGAAGAATTATCCTTCTATCCAGAGGTGGTGGACTATGTTCAATCCTCCAAGTCGTTAAGGTCAATGCGACTCTGACTATTAATCAACCATTAAACGAATCCTATGTTAACATTCAAGTAATGTTAATACTCCCGGTAGTGTGACTTGAGAAACCACACTAGCCGTCTAGGAAATGGACTACGTCCTAACCATATATAGCCTATGTGATCAATTTGATCCCGACTAATATCATCAATGCGATGATAATAATTAAACATCCATTACTAATGTAGTGCCTACGGGCCATAATTGAACATTCATTAGTGATGTAGTGCCTACGGGGCGATAAATAAAACATCCATTAGTGATGTACTGCCTACGGGCCATAATTAAACATCCATTAATGATGTAGTGCTTACGACCATTATTGAACATCCATTAGTGATTTAGTGCCTACGGGGCATAATTAAAACATCCATTAGTGATGTAGTGCCTACGGGACATAATTAAACATCCATTAGTGATGTAGTGCCTACCGGCCATAATTAAACATCCATTAGTGATGATTTGCCTTCGAGCAATATTATATTGTCAAATAAGACAACGATAGTTGTAACCTTATGGTCCCCTGTCCAAGGTGGCGAGCTATGCTCAAGCCTCATAGTCTATATGATCAATGAGATCAGGACTAATATCATCAATGCGATGATTATCTATCTTAACATCTAGGAGATGTTAATTGATCTATTATATTATTGTGCCTACGGGACAGTTATAATTGTCAATAGGACAATGACAGTTGTGGTTAATATGACCCTCTTCCCAAAGTTATATCCTTAGTGACAGGCCAATGTGCCGTATTTTTATGTCCATAATGACAGGCCTATGTGCCATAATAATAAGTCCCTAGTGACGGGTCTTAGTGACATATTTTACGTCCTTAAGTGATAAGCCAATGTGTTGTATTTTAATATCCTTGGGATAAGGCCTATGAGACATATTTTAAATGTCCTACAAGACAAGCCTATGAGCTATTTACAATTGTCATATGACAATGGCAGTTGTGACATTAAGATCCACTGTCTTAAATATCTATGTCCAAATTATAATTTGCCTTTGATGGTCCTTTTGAGACCTAGGCCAAATATAGATAACATTCATAGAAATGCTAAGCCTAACAGTTGTGATTATATGCACACTAGTTTAAATAGGCAATGGATAACTTTAAAGCCAATATGGTTATTAATACCATGGCTAAAAGTGAGGTTTAATTTGGTGTTTAGAACCAAAGCTTTAAGAATGGCTAACTCGGATGAGGCGCAAAGCAGCCACCAAAATATTAACTCTAACAATGCCGAAAACATAGTCATTAATAATGATGGTTTCCAAGCTCGCATTGATGCAACTGTTGGAAAGGCCATGGAAAAATTTAAGGAAACGAGCACTACTCGCTCCAAACCTTTATCTATTCCACCATCATCAGCTCGAAAGGATAGCTCTGTTTACTCATCAAATGCGAAGAGTGAACCAAAGAAACTAATATTTAATGATAGGTCCCATTCTTCCAAAGACAGATGTACCTATATATACTTTGTCTCCGGTAAGCCCCGATATTTTAATGGAGAAAAAGGGGCTATAGAAGCCTTGAAATGGCTTGATGAGATGGAAACTATTGTGATATTAGCGGTTGTGCTGATAGGGATGTGGTGAAGTTTGTATCCCAACCTTCAAGGGAGATGCCCTAACATGGTGGAAGGCCATGGTCCAGTAAACAGGAAAAGTACACCTGTATAAATTGGGATGGACCAAGTTTGCGGACCTTGTTAAGGAAACATACTGCCCACCTCATGAGGTGGAAAAGATAGAGTCAGATTTTCTTACTCTTACAATGAAAAATATGGACTGTTGGAAGTATGTTACCGACTTTAATTCCTTATCCAGATTGGTATCTTATCTGATTTCACCTGAACCCAAACGCATCGCGCGTTTTATAAATGTGTTAGTGCCTGTGATTAAAGGCACGGTGAAGGCTGCTCAGCCTACTACTTTTAGGTCTGATGTTGACCTATCTCTCTCTCTCTCTCTCTCACTTTAGATCTAGTGAGACGAAAGTCAGTGAAGACTGAGACTGACGGGAAAAGGAAGAGAGAGGATGTTCCCAAAGATTTAATAAGATGAATAAGGGGAGATTTTGGTTCAGAAGGAACCAAGATAAGTCGGGTGTGACGCCGACATGTAAGACCTGCAACCGCAGGCACAGGGACAGTGTAATTTTGAACCAAAGGCTAAACCCTGTGGTATCTGTAAGAAAAAGGGGCATAAGACCCTAGAATGAAAGGATCTTAAGGATGCCGTCTGCTACGGCTGTAATGAAAAAGGGCATATTAAGACTAACTGCCCTAAGAATCTCAAGAGTAATAATGCGAAGCTTGGAAGGGCCAAGAAAGGAAATGCTCGTGCCTTTCAGATGAATGCTAAAGAGGCTATTAATGACAACAACGTCATAACAGGTACATTCCTCATTAATAACGTATATGCTAGAGTTTTTTTTTTTTGCTTCGGGTGCAGATAAGTCTTTTGTAGACCATAAGTTTAGTAAACTATTAAACTTACCCATAAGAACCCTAGACATAACTTATGAAGTAGAACTTGCTGACGGAACCTTAAAAATAGCATCTTCCATTCTTAATGGATGTTTTATATCCATTAAGAATCATTCAATTCCTATTTCTCTTCTTCCAATGAAATTGGCGGGTTCGAGGTAGTCTTAGGCATGGTTTGGTTATCTCATAACCAAGCCCACATTGCCTGTGATAAGAAACTCATCGAAATTAAAACCCCATCTGGTGAAATGCTCACCATCCTTGGAGATTCACACTATGGATTGCCAGATATTTAAGGCATCCAAGTGTCTGGGAAAAGGTTGGGTCATTTACATGGCACAAGTACCTATTAATGAGCCAAAGCCAAATATTGCGGACCTTTCAGTCATCTCGGAATATTCCGATGTTTTCATAAAGAATTACCAGGTCTACCTCCATATAGGCAAGTGGAGTATAGGATTGACATCCTACCAGGAGCCGCACCTGTTGCTAGAACTCCGTATCAATTAGCACCGACAGAAATGAAGGAATTAAGGATACAATTAGATGAACTTTTAGAGAAAGGCTTCATTCAGCCTAGTTCCTCACCTTGGGGCGCTCCTATCCATTTTGTTAAGAAAAAGGACGGTTCAATGCGGATCTGCATTGATTACCGTGAACTAAACAAGATAACAATCAAGAATCGTTATCCCCTGCCCAGGATCGATGACTTATTCGATCAACTCCAAGGGGCTAGTTACTTCTCTAAGATATATTTGAGATCAGGATACCATCAACTGAAGGTTAGAAGTGAGGATGTTCCCAAGACTGCCTTCAGGACCCGTTATGGTCATTATGAATTCCTGGTGATGCCTTTCGGGCTCACAAATGCACCTGCAGCATTCATGGATCTCTTGTATAGAGTCTGCAAGCCGTATCTAGATAAGTTTGTCATTGTCTTCATAGACGACATACTTATCTACTCTTGTAATCAAGTTGATCACGAAACATCTTCGGTGCATCCTAGAATTTCTAAGACAAGAGAAGCTTTACGCTAAGTTCTCTAAGTGCGAGTATTGGCTTAGAAAAATCCATTTCCTTGGACATGTTGTAAGTGAGCATGGTATCCAAGTGGATCCCGCCAAGATTGAAGCCATAATGAATTCAGAAGTACCCAAAACTCCATCGGAGATTCGTAGTTTCTTAGGATTGGCCGGTTATTATAGGAGGTTCATCGAGGATAGCCACTCCTTTAACTACCTTGACCCGTAAGAATGTCAAGTTTGACTGGGATCCAAAACAACAAGAATATTTTGAAATTCTAAAACATAAGTTGAGCAATGCTCCTGTGTTATCTCTACCTGAGAGTATTGAGGATTTTGTCGTTTATTCTGATGCCTCGCACACTGGCATGGGCTGTGTGCTAATGCAAAAAGTCAAAGTTCGCTTATGCATCACGACAATTAAAGGTGCACAAAAGGAATTACACCACCCATGTCACACCCCGACCCGCAGCGGAATAAGAGTCGGGGCATAATTGGGTTATCACCAAAGCTCATGATATTTACTAATATGTTTCATATTTATTAAAGTCAAAATTACATTCCCAAATATCCAAACATGTCCATACAATACAAAGAAAATAAACCAAACAAAACAATCCCAAACTCTAAATCATTTTATTCTTCTAGTCCAATCCTAAGTGTTTCTTACTACAGCTGGTTCACCTGTATCATGTGTAAAAATGGGGGTTTTGGGGTCAACATAAGTTGGCGAGTGAACCTTGTTAGATAAACATTTATTATTGATTTTCTTGTTAGTTTATCAGTGAAAAATTGTGCATAATCATGAATGAGCAAATGTAAATAATCAAGCAGTAGCAATTGCAATCACAACTATAACATACAGTAACATATGATAGCATACATTAACATACCAACATCATACAATAAATAACATGAATGAAACTGTGCGATCAAGGCTCAATCAAACGGAGCCGATCGTATTGCATGTACTGAAAATGATAAATGTATGTGCGATCAAGGCTCAATCAAACGGAGCCGATCGTATGTGGGCACGCCAGGTTCACGCTCATAATGTAATGGGGAACATGCTCAACGCTCATAATGTAATGGGGAGCGGCGGCCTATGAAATTGCATGTACTGAAAATAATAAATTGAATCTAACAATAACCACACAAACAGTTGAAACAAGCTGAATACACATTTGTTCATGATATGTTGTATGCACAATGATTTAAATATAATATATAGCAAGACACATGATACACCCCAAAACGTGATTAAAACGGGGAATTTGTAAAGATTCACTCACATTGGGTGCGTTTGATTTGAGATGGTGAGATGCGCACGAGTTGGAAGAGCGGAACAACGAGAATTAACTAACCTAAATAATAACGGAAAATATAGTAAATGAGCGGATTTTATTAAAGATTTTAATAGAATTTTTAGATATATTTTTACGAGTTTAAGGCTATTTTCTATCTTTAAAAACATTATTTATAAGTATTTTTAATTGATTTTTAAATTAAATTAAATAATTAAAAATATAAAAAATATGTTGACTTTTTGGGTTGACCGTTGACCGTTTGACTTGTTGACCGATTTATTGTGTAATTGTATTGCGCTGGGTGAGGCTCGAACCCGAGACCTCCCGTACGCGTGCACGCAGCTCTACCAACTGAGCTACGTGTCTAACCCGAAATAATTCTGTTTTTAATTATACTTATATATTAATTCAGTTTATCCAAAATTCTTCTAATTTCAAAAACATTTTAATTCTTCGAACCGGTGCCACTAACAGGTCTCGAACCCGGGACCTGCGCTTTAACGTTACACACAGTCCACCGCTGGACTGTGTGTCTAACTTGGTTAATATACAAATTTTATTATACTTAACAACTAACGGAGTTAACCCGGTTCAGTTCTAATCAAAAAGGCATTTTATTACATAGAGGGTGCGCGTATCAGGGATCGAACTCGTGACGTGTGCGTATTATTTGCACACAGTCCACCGCTGGACTGTGTGTCTAACCCGTTTAAAATACCAATTTTAATTATACTTATAATGTTATCACAGTTCATCTTCTTCGTTGGATTTTACCGACAGCAGATTACACCATCAAATCTTGTTAATTCGATTGTTAAACATTGCACAGACTAACATGAGATAGCAGAGATGATAATTAGAGGTAAACATACCGGTGAACGATTTATTACAGAGTTCCGGCAAGGCGTCGGTCTCTGTTTTCAAGAACTTCAACTGAGCAAATCAATTAATCGTTTTGATTAGCTAATCATGAAATTGAAGTGCTAAACAAACATTAACAGTGTGTTTGAAGGTCCTTACCGTTTCACAGACGAAGATAAAGATTTCCAGAAATTTTCCAACGAACTGGAATTATCTGATAACAGTGTCTGAATTCGATTTCAATTGAAAGGTTTGAGTTAGAAATAGCTTAACAATTGTTAGACTACGAAGAAATTGAAAGACTTACTGTTTTGATGAAGAGTACGGTTTTCCGGCGACTTGCAGAATTTTTCCGGCGAGTTCAATTAGCTTCTCCGGTGGACTGAAAATTGTGCGGAAATGTATTTGGAGGTGTGCAGAGTGTTTGTGAGTCGCGAAGGAGTACTAGGATGGAAGTAATCCAAGAATTGAAAGTTTTCGGTTATTAAACCGATTCACTCCCGAATTCAAGTTTCATTCAAGGAAAAATTGATTGGAATTGTCGGTGCATCGGTTATAAACCTGAAATCGCGATTATTCAAACGTTTTAGACGGTTGAATAGCCGATTTCGGTTTTCAGTTGGCGCAACCGGTTCATCTAAGTTTGTATATAAGACTCATTTGTTTCCTAGAGTTGACAGAAAACAAACAAGTGGCGGAGTGGTTATGCGTGTGTGTGTTAAGTCTTTGGAAGTTCGCAACCTGGCTGACCCGGGTTCGAGTCCCGGCAGCCTCATTTTATTTTTATTTATTTTAGTTTTACTTTTTATCAAATATAATTTTTATGGTTTAGTTTGTTTATTAATTATGTATCATTAAAAGTCAAAATAGCCGTAAATACGCAACGAGACATTTATAACTTGATATTCGATTACAAAACGGAGCGGGTTTGGAAACCCGTTTTCGACAAATGTTACAACCCATGACTTGGAATTGGGTGCTGTTATATTTGCACTTAAGTTGTGGAGACATTACTGACAAGAAGAGTCTCCGATATCTGTTCAATCAAAAGGATTTGAACATGCGACAGCACCGCTGGATGGAAACACTTAATGATTATGATCGCGGAATTCGCTATCATCCCGGCAAGGCAAATGTCGTTGCTGACGCCTTAAGTCGCAAGGAAAGGGTTAAGCCTATAAGGATTAACGCCAAGAGCATCGAGCTTAGAAATAGCTTGACTGAAAAGCTATTAAATGCACAAAAGCAAGCCCTGTTACAGGCTAATATTTCTAATGAAGGATTAGGCAGAACTGTTGATCAGTTAGTGCCTGGAAAAGATGGAATCCTTAGAGTTAATGGCGGAAATCTGGATTCCAATCTTTGGAGGACTTAGAAATCTAATCCTCCAAGAAGCACATAATTCGAGATACTCGGTTCACCTAGGTGGTGCAAGATGTATCAAGATTTAAAGAAGAATTATAGGTGGATGGGTTTGAAGAAATCCATAGCCACTTATGTAGCTAAGTGTCTGACGTGTTCGCAAGTTAAAGCCGAACATTAGACATTTCGTTTTACGAAAAAGTTTGATTCTTTTAGGTTTGAGAGCTCATTAGCCAGACTTTGGTTTTGCTTTGTTAAGGTGTCAACTTCACTTTGCAGTTCACGACACTTCAAACAAACAGAACTACCAGAGTTAGAACATACCTCGCCTGTTGATTTGCTTAGATCAGCCATCAAAGCATCAAAATCAGCAGCCATCTTTTTCTCTGTAGCATTATGTTCTCCATCAGCTTTCTCATCTACCTTCTCTTGCTCTTCCTCAGCATCAGCTTTCACTTCTTCATCCGCAACTGGAGCTATCTCAGCCATGAATGCCTGTGAGGCATTGTTATCACTCTCCAGATGAACACTCCAATCATAAGAACCCTCTCTTGCAGTAGAGATCAGGGCCTTTGATCCAGAGTTGTTTAATGCATTTCTGTTGCATGAACCATGAGCAGGAGAATCTTGAAAGGATGAACTAGAGCGAGATACAGACTTAGGTCTTTGACACTCTCTAGCGAAATATCCGCAGTTGTGACAATTGTAACACTTCAATTTTGACTTGTCAAATCCCACACTCTTTCCAACAAACTTCCTGCCCGTTCTGTTCATGAACCTCTTCACCCTTCTAGAGATCATGGCCATCTGCCATTGCAAAACTATCTCCTCTAAGTCATCAGGGTCAATCTGATCATAATCCTCATCAAACATAGCAGGATCAGATATTCTTCCCTGAATGTAGTTCTCGTAGGAAGCAACGAAAGAAGCAAGTAATGCCAGGTGATCTTCAGCACTTTTGACACTCAGAGGCATAGACTTAGAACTGTTGTTACTATTACTTGATTGTTGTCTCTTAGCCCCTGAAGAGCCTCCTGAAGCAGCTACAAAACATACTTCACTCTCAGCATTTGTCACAATCTGCTCATTCTCACATGAGAAAAATGCAGTTGCAGTATCACTTGAAGCATTGTTGGAAGATGAAGGTGTAAGACCTTTATAAATCCCCGGATCTTGAACCTGATCATAACTAGTCACCATCTTCTTCATATTGAGCTCATAGGCTCTCAATCTTCCAACAACCTCTTCTAAATCTTTTGTTTCATAATCAGCTTCACCTTTTATCATCAAAGTATAGATATCCCACTTTGCAGGTAAAGCATCCAGCAACTTGTCGTTTATCTCCACATCCGTGTATCCCTCTATGTCATAATTATCCATTTCTGACATCAGATGATAATATCTCGTGATAATATCTTCAATGAACTCATTTCTCATTCCTTTGAACACAGCAAACTGTTTCTTTAGCAGATCAACCTTGTTCTTCTTCACATCGGTATTTCCCTCATACCTCTTCTCTAGGGCATCCCACATCTCCTTCGACGTAGTATAACGCTTGAATGTACATTTGATGCCATCAGGTAATGACATCTTTATAGCAGCTAAGGCTTTTTTTTCAGACTAATACATCCTCTTTTCAGCTTCAGACATGTTTACATAAGCAGTAACACGTTGTTTGCCCACAAAGTCATGCGTTGGGTTATCGTACCCATCTTGAATACAGATCCACATCTGTGTGTCCTGGTATTCATGAAGGATTGAAACCTGTCCTTCCATGTTAGGTAGTTCTCTACCTTGAGCATCTTTGGAGGTTTGTTTGTGGTGCCAGCCTTGTGCTCCATTCTTAACAGTTCATTTAGATTAGACATATTCGACATTTTTACTGAACCGGCTCGTTAAAAACGTTAAAACTTGACCAAAATGAGTGGTTACCAAATTATATTGTTAGACTCGTCTCGACGATACGATTCTAATGATGTATATTGTCCTATTATGATTTTTAGAATTTTCGTGCCTTTTTTTGTCCTAAAAATCACACGAGCCTAACCGTGCAACCGGTTTGTCAAGATGTTTGTGGATCAAATTATATGTCCGAAAACGTTTAACTCTGGTTACGTCAGCTGGTTAACTTTCCACCTTTTTGTGTATAACTCGGAACAGTGTTAAATCCGAAACAGTAACTCAGGTTGACAATCCGAGATGAAAATCCGGAACAGTAATCCAAATTGATAATCCGAAATGGTGATCCGGAATAGTGATCCGAGATGAAATCCAGAATGCACTGTTCTGATCCGAAATGGAAATCCGGAATAGACTATTCTGATCCGAAATGGAATCATGAATAACTTCTAATCCGAAATTCAATCCAAAATAGCTTATGATCCGAAATTCAATCCCAAATGGAATCCGAAATGGGCTTTTCAGATCCGAATTACACTTTTCTGATCCGAAATGGGTTTTTTATCCGAATTACAAGTCTACAATCCGAAAGGGTTCACTTTCTGATCCGGAATGCAAGTCTTCAATCCGAAATACCTTGCAGTTTATCCGAAATAGCTAGAAACCCCTAGAACCGCCTCCAAAACCCTAATTTAGCCGTCACAAACTCCAAAACGGCCTCTAAAACGTCCAAAAAACCCAATTTTTCTGTTGTCACGATTCTGAACCGAGCAAAATCAAGAGACGAATGCTCTGATACCAATTGTAGGTCCCCTAGTCCTTATGGATCTTCACAGAATCATCTATCTAATCTAGAGTGCGAATCCCCTAGATCAGATTTTACAGAAACAAGAACAAGAACACGAACATAATTCCTTCAAACAGTCTTCTATTGATTATCTAACACAAAGTGTTTATAATCAATTCAAGACTCTCTCTCTAAACTCTCTGAACAACTAAAATAGCAACACAGCAATAGAACCAGCAACCTAAACCCTAATGCAAACCTCCCTATATATAAAGATAGGTTATGCAACTGGGCTGGGGTTTCCTACATGGACTGCTAATGGGTCTCAAGCCCAATTCGCCTACCATGCACTATTTAGTGTCTATTTCAGCCTAATTACTTCTAATTCACTAATACAAAACTAAACCTGCTAACCGTTTATCATTTTACTAATTACAAGATATCCGAAGACCAAATCTAAGTTGTTGTCACAAATATGCACCAACAAAGCATAGCAAGTATTCAAAAGTATAAACAAGTATGATTGCGTAAGGAGTATAAATTTAGTTGGATTGCAAGAATTATTATTGTTTTTATTGCAAAAGGCGTGCGAATTGTACATCGAGTTCAAAATGAACGAGGTAACAAGTATTAAAATACATAGAAATTGAGATAGCATAAAAGATAGGCTTAGTAAAATATTGGAGTGCTTTGGGTTGAGAAGCGTCGACTATTCCAAAGTGAATCGAAGATCCTTTCAAATTAGAGGAACGTGCTTTAGCCTATACGTAAAATGCTCTCGTCAAGAAGCGATTAACGGCATTTCACCCTTCCAGTTACTAAACATCTCTAATGGATCGAAAAAACAAAACTTTGGCGAGATGGAAAATCGAGGAGTGGGACTAGTTGACAAGGTGCAGGTTTCACCCCTAACTTGACAACATCGTACCCTAAGCGTGGTTGGTGTTTACTTAACGAGTAGCGAATTCTAACTCGTTGGTAAGGGTCCACTAGAGTATGAAATGGAAATTTTCCATCAAGGTATGGATATCACTCCTAACTTGATGGCGTAATTTCGTGAAAAATCGAATACACGGATTGAGAGTCGTTCACCAAAGTGTGGGTTTCACGCATATTTTGGTGAAGTCGTCTCGTTTGTAATACGAGTATCTTCAAGTCTTCATGTGTGTATATTGTATAAATGTTTTAGGAAAGACACATTTTATATATTAAGACCAAAGAAATAGGAAGAACCAAGGTAGGAAGAATTAACATTTTAGGCATGAAACAAGAATGGTCGAAGTGGTCACTTAAACTATAGACTCGGTCAAACATGACAATTCTACCTAATTCCCTATAGTTATGGCTCTGATACCAATCTGTCACACCCCAACTGATGGCCGAAACATCAGAGTGAGTCGAAATAGATTGCTCAAGGCATCATAACACTATTTGCGACAATATTTAAATCAAAAATCCGTTTCATTTCATAAATCAAATTGTTAATTACATCATAACAAATTCAAAAAAAATACAACATAAAAAGCCTAACATTCTACGTATGTTTCTATGTCGTCCCTACAAGATTCATCATATTCAACATCTTTAACTTGCAACATGTTAAAAGTATAGTTCAATACAACAAGTATTGGCGAGTACACAAGTTTAAGTACATAGTAATTGTATACAAGGTAAGCTAGCATGCAATACTAATTGTCAAACCCAAGTGTCCACAAGAATGAATGTGTCCGTCGTCACACGAAGTAACGAGACTAAAGTATGAATTAAAAATGAGTCAGCTTAAAGCTTAACAATACCCCGACGGGCGGTGTGCTGCTCCTATAGCGCAATATATGTTAAGTTGGGGCTAGCCAAGTTAATGACAAAAGCATGTATGAATCTAGCATGAACCTAAGCATGGCAATAAGCATGTATAATGGATCGAGTGAATAAATCATGTACTGTGTGTATTCATGTATTTTTGTAATTAAACATGTTACAACCCGCTAATTGTTGCATTTCATTGATCGTTGAGGGGGAAGGCATACGCTGAATTGCTTCCACTTTATCGGGATTAACTTTGAAACCATCCCGCGTGACGATGAATCCCAGACATTTGCCTCTTCCATTCCAAACGAGCACTTGCTGGGGTTCAGCTTCAGATTTTCCTTGCACAAGGATACAAACGTCTTTTGAATGTTTGCCAGCATCTTCTCATCATCCGAGCTCATGATGACAAGGTCATCAATGTATACCTCTACGGTTTCGCCAACGTCGTCCCCGAAAACATGGTCCATTAATCGTTGATAGGTGGCTCCAGCGTTGCGCAGTCCGAAAGGCATTTTCGGGTAACAAAAAATCCCCTTGTCGGTTCGGAAAGCGGTTTTGTCTTCGTCCTCTTTCTTCATTTGGATTTGGTTGTAGCCTTTGTAGTAATCAAGGAAGCATTTCCACCTAAATGAAGCGAGAGAGTCCACCTTTTTGTCGAGTTCAGGTAAGGAGTAGCAGTCCTCGGGACATGCCTTGTTGAGAAATCGAAACACATGCGCCAACTGTCGTTGGACTTTTGGACCATGACTGGTTTGGCTACCCATGTCTGATATCGTACTTCTCGGATGAATCCTGCTTGGAGAAGCTCTGAAACTTGCTCATTCAATGAGCGGGACTTTTCAGGACCGAAGTTGCGCTTCTTTTGAACGATGGGATGACTGAAGGGAATGTGTGCAGCGCGTGCTCAGCTATATCCCTTGGCACTCCAGTCATATCCATCGATGACCATGCAAAAATGTCGATGTTGCGGAACAACAGTTGTTTTAACCGCGCCTTCATTGCGGGAGTCATAGCGGGTCCCAACAGGACAATTTTCTCCTGGTACTTGTTGTTTAGTACCCACTTTTCTGGTTCATCGTTGGATGATGACTTTGGTTGTTTCGTCGATGGTTCCTCTTCAACGGACATGATTTCCTTCCCTGCATACATGATGGCCACCCCGGTTTCTATAAGAAAATCGCAGGCGGCGTGAGGAGTGGAAGTTATCATGTTGAACTCTCGTTGAGCGCGTCGGCCCAGCAATACGTCATGGCGCGAGGTTGCGGGCATGACCATGAAATTTACCGAGACCGTGCGAGAGTGTCGCCAGTCGGAAAGAGTCACTTGAAAAGAAATTTGGCCCAGAGGGAAGACGGCCTCGTTGAAGAAACCAGTGAGTGGCAAATCCACCAGTTTAAGCGCGCCTTGTCATCTAGGTCCAGCTGCTGAAAGCCTTGTTCATAGATGATGTCCATAGAGCTCCCAGGGTCTATGAACATATACTCGGTGCGATAATGGCTGAAAATGCCAGTTATCATGACCGGTCGGTCTTCTTGTGGACCCATGGGAACTACGGGGAAGATGACTTGTGCTCAAGCCAGTGAGACGTGCAGCTTTTCTGGTGGTTGCACTTGAGCGAAGGGCCACCCTGGATCATATGAACAGACTTCATCTTTTTATTACTCGGGCCCTCACCGCCTCGAGTGATTTGGCACACCTCCTTGCGCACGTTCTGCAGTAAGTGGGTGAGCTTCCCACTTTTGAGTGCTTCTCGATATCCATGTGCAGGGAGATCCAGTTATCTGTTGTGTGTCAGTTGGTGCATATTTGTGACAACAGCTTAGATTTGGTCTTTGGATATCTTGTAATTAGTAAAAGGATAAACGGTTAGCGGGTTTAGTTTTGTAATAGTGAATTAGAAGTAATTGGGCTGAACTAGACACTAAATAGCACATGGTAGGCGAATTGGGCTTTAAACCCATTATCAGTCCATGTAGGGAAACCCTAGCCCAGTTGCATAATCTGTCTCTATATAAAGGGAGGTTTGCATTAAGGTTAAGGTTGATCGTATTACTGGTGTTGTTGGTTTAGTTGCTCATTCAGTTGTTTAGAGAATTACTTCAGAGAGAGTTGAGTGAGAGAGTCTTGAATTGATTGTAAACACATTGTGTTATATAATCAATAGAAGACAGTTTGAAAGTAATTATGTTCGTGTTCGTGTTCTTGTTTAAGTGAAATCTGATCTAGGGGATTCTCTAGATTAGATAGACGATTTTGTTAAGATCCATACGGACTAGGGGACCTACAATTGGTATCAGAGCAGTCGCCTCTTGATTTTGCTCGGTTCAGAATCGTGACAGCAGAAAAAGTTGGGTTTTTGGACGTTTTGGAGGCTGTTTTGAAGTTTGTGACGGTTGTTCTAGGGTTTCGGCCTGTTTTAGGGTTTTTGCAGCGATTTCGGATTAATAGCAGGCGTTTCGGATTGAAGGAAGGCATCTCAGATCAAAAGTGAAGCATTTCGGATTGCAGACTTGAATTTCAAATCAGAAATCTGCATTTCGGATCATCAGACTTGTAATTCGGATCAGGAAAGCTTGCATTTTGGATCAAAAAAGTGCAATTCGGATCATCAGAGTTGCATTTCGGATTAGAAAAGCCTATCTCGGATTCCATTTCGGATTGAATTTCGGATCAGAAGTGTATTCCGGATTCCATCTCGGATCAGAATAGTCTATTCCGGATTCCATTTCGGATCAGAACTGTGCATTCCGGATTTCTTCTCGGATCACTATTCCGAATCACCATCTCGGATTAGCAATTCGGATTACTGTTCTGAATTTCTATCTCGGATTAACTATCTTAGTTACTGTTCTGGATTCATACTGTTCCGGGTTCCATACAAAAGGTGGAAAGTTAACCAGCTAACGTAACCGGAGTTAAACATTTTCGGACATAGAATTTGATCCATAAACAATCTTGACAAACCGGTGATTTTTAGGACAAAAAAAGAAAAAAAAAGGCACGAAAATTCCAAAAATCATAATCGGACATTATCCATCATTAGAATCGTATCGTCGAGACGAGTTTAACAGTATAATTTGGTAACCACTCATTTTGGACAAGTTTAACGTTTTTAACGAGCCGGTTCGGTAAAAATGTCGAATATGTCTAACCTAAATGAACTGTTAAGAATGGAGCACGAGGCTGGCACAACTAACAAACCTCCAAAAATGCTGAAGGTAGAGAATTACCTTACATGGAAAGATAGGTTTCAATCGTTCATTGAATATCAGGACACGGATGTGGATCTGTATTCAAGATGGGTATGCTAACCCCACTCATGACTTCGAGGGCAGACAACGTGTCACTACTTATGTGAAATGTCAGAAGCTGAAAAATGATGTATGAGTCTGAGAAGAAAGCCTTAGCTGCTTAAAAGATGTCATTACCTGATGGCATCAAACATACATTCAAGCGTTATACAACATCGAAGGAGATGTGGGATGCCCTAGAGAAGATGTATGAGGGAAATATTGATGTGAAGAAGAACAAGGTTGATCTGCTAAAGAAACAATTTTCTGTGTTTAAAGGCATGAGGAATGAATCCCTTGAAGATATTATCACGAGATACTATCATCTGATGTCAGAAATGGACAATTATGACATAGAGGGATACACGGATGTGGAGATAAATGACAAGTTGTTGGATGCTTTACCTGCAAAGTGGGATATTTATACTTTGATGATAAAGGGTGAAGCTGATTATGAAACGAAAGACTTGGAAGAGGTTGTTAGGAAACTGAGAGCTTATGAGCTCAATATGAAGAAGAAGAAGGAAACGGGTTATGATCAGGTTCAAGATCCGGGGATTTATAAAGGGCTTACACCTTCATCTTCCAACAATGCTTCTAGCGATACTGCAACTGCGTTTCTCTCATGTGAGAATGAGCAGATCATGACAAATGCTGAGGGTGAAGTATGTTTTGTTGCTGCTTCAGGAGGCTCGTCAGGGGCTAAGAGACAACAATCAAGTAATAATAACAGTAGTAATAGGTCTATGCCTCTGAGTGTCAAAAGTGTTGAAGATCACCTGGCATTGCTTGCTTCTTTCGTTGCTTCCTACGAGAATTACATTCATGGAAGAATATCTGATCCTGCGATGTTTGATGAAGATTATGATCAGATCGGCCCTGATGACCTGGAGGAGATGGCTTTACAATGGCAGATGGCCATGATCTCTAGAAGAGTAAAGAGGTTCATGAACAGAACGGGTAGAAAGTTTGTTGGAAAGAGTGTGGGCTTTGACAAGTCGAAAGTGAAGTGTTACAATTGTCAAAACTATGGACATTTTGCTAGATAATGTCAACGACCAAAAACTGAATCTCGTTCAAACTCATCCTTTCAAGATTCTCCTGGTCATGGTTCAAGCAACAGGAATGCATCAACCAACACCGGATCAAAGGCCCTGATCTCTACTGCTAGAGAGGGTTCTTATGATTGGAGTGTTCATCTAGAGGGTGATAACAATGCCTCACAGGCGTTCATGGCTGAGATAGCTCCAGTTGTTGATGAAGAAGTGAAAACTGATGCTGAGGCAGAGCGAGAGAAGGTAGCTAAAAAAGCTAATGGAGAACAGAACATTGCAGAGAAGAAGATGGTTGCTGATTTTGCTGCTTTCATGGTTGATCTAAGCAAATCAACAGGTGAGGTATGTTCTAACTCTGGTAGTTCTGTTTGCTTAAAATGTCGTGAACTGCAAAGTAAAGTTGACACATTAACAAAGCAAAACCAAAGTCTGGTAAATGAGCTCTCGAACCTAAAAGAATCATACTTTTTCGTAAAAAGAAATGAGTCATTATATTTGAAGAAAATTAAATGTTATGAAGAAGAAATCAATATTCTAACATGTAAGCTTAATGAAAAGCTTCAAGTTATTCACTTAGCTCATGATACGATGAGTGAGAAAACAAAAGAAATTTCTGAAAAAATGCAAAGAGTTGCCTGAAGCACAACTAAAATTTTGTGAACTTGAAAAGAAACTAAATCAATTCAGAGATTTATCTTTTGTTATGAAACACATGATGAATGGCCTGAAGAAGAGTAATTTAAGACATGTGTGGTTCAAGGTTTGAATGAAGTTCTACCACCTCTTGGTCATGACTATTCTTTCTTGCCAGATGAAGAAGAACTTACAGATTTTGTGTCAACTACACCTGGTAGTTCCACATCAGGTAATGTTGATGGTGTTGAGAATGCCAAGAAGGATGATAACAGAGACACGGTTTTGAAAAAAAAGAATACACACCCTAAGAATCAAAAGCAATTTTTTGTTAAAAAGATTGATTTTGTTAAGGGGAGTGATTTGAAGGAAGAGGTCACTGTTATTACAAAAGAGTCTAATGTGCAGTTTGCTAAGAATAAAAATAAAGAAAAATCAGATCTAAGCAAACTAAACAAGATCCTTCAAAGGCATCATCATCATCATCATCATCATCACCTGATGAATCTAAGCAAGAGGCTTCAATTAAGAAGTCTTCGGCTAAAAAATCGTGCTTCAGATGTCATGAAAAGGGCCATGTAGCTAGCTGCTATCCTACCAAAAAGAATGAAGCACAGGTGAGTGAGAGACAGAAAGAAAAACCACCAGCAAAAAGTGGTGATGGTGAGAAGAAGGTTAACTCACCAAAGGTATCTACTACCAAGCAACAAAGTGTTAGATAAGCTGAAAAAGGAACTCACCAAGGTCCTCGCTTTCAAAGAAATCAACAAAGATTTCAGCCTGCATCTACATCAGGCAGATATAAAAGACCTAGAAGTAGTTCACCAAGAATGAATAACTTTAATGGTCAATCCAATAATTTCAGAAGTCAAGGTCAATATCAAACTCGATACCAGAATGTTGGTAGTCGAAATTTTTATAACAATAGCTTTAGAAATTATTATCATCAAAATTCATGGAACCAAAACCAAAATTTCCAAAGGTCGCAAAGTCCAAACATGTTTAGGAAACCTCAGGACCAGAGACCTAGTGGAAATCAAAAACCATTTCCATCAACAGGTCTAAGATCCAAGACTCCTGTTAGGAGTGATGGATATTGGATGGATGTTTCTGTGGTTGATGAATCTGGAAGACCCAAGACCATAAAGGCTTGGGTCCCCCAATCTAACTAATTTTGTTGGGTTGTGTAGGAGCTACTAAGGAGGATTATCAACTTGTGGTATGTTGATAGTAGCTGCTCTAGGCACATGACAGGGGATGCGAGGCTATTGACAGAGTTTGAGAATATAGATGGTGGTTATGTGAATTTTGCAGGTGCTAAAGGAGGGCACATTACAAGTCGAGGAAAAGTGACTAACGGGAATATCACACTGGACAAAGTGAACTATGTTGAGCACTGAAGCACAATCTGATGAGCGTGTCTCAAATCTGCGACAATGGTCACTCGGTCCACTTTACAAAGTCTGAAGCTTTGGTGTTGAACCTGGGTTGGTGATACCGGATGATTGGATAGTGATGAGAGCGCCAAGGAGAAACGACACTTATGTCATGGACATGGGTGCTAAGGATTCTTCCACTGTAGTGGCGTGTTTACTATCAAAAGCATCTGAGGCTGAGTCATTGTTGTGGCACAGACGCATGGCCCACATCCACTACCGGAAAATGAATTATATTATTAAAAATGGCTTAGTGGAAGGGGTGCCAGTGCAGAGGTTTCACGTGGAAGATAAATGTCTTCCATGTCAAAAGGGAAAACAACATAAGAAACCTCACAAGTCTAAAACAGTAAATTCCATAGATACCCCTTATGAATTACTTCATATAGATCTATTCGGTCCGGTGAACATAAGGAGCATAGGTGGAAAGTACTATTGTTTAATTGTCACAGATGATTACTCATGATATTCATGGGTTTTCTTTTTAGGTACAAAAGATGAGACAGCGGAGATGCTGATAGATCTTTTTACAAAATTGGAAAATGTCCATGATGCACGGATCAAGAGGATAAGGAGTGATAATGGCATGGAGTTCAAGAATCAGATTCTGGATCTCTATTGTCTTTGCAAGGGAATTGAACATCAATATTCTGCTCCTTATACACCTCAACAGAATGGAGTCGCTGAGGGGAAAAACAGGACATTGATTGAAGCCGCAAGGACTATGCTATCTTATTCAAAGCTTCCAGTTCTTTTCTGGGGAGAAGCTGTGAACAAAACTTGTTATGTCTTGAACAAAGTTTTGATGGTTAAAAGGTTTAACAAAACATGTCACAACTATTGTTTAACCAAAAACCAAACTTAAAAGGCTTTGAACCATTTGGATTACCCTGCACCATAATGCGAAATAAAGATAAGCAAAAATTCGGTGAGGTAGCTGATAAGGGTTACTTTCTAGGCTATACGCCTGGAACACCGAATAAAAGGGCTTTTAATCTAAAAACTGGTAAAATTGAGGTTGCGTTTAACATGGAAATCACTAGTTATTCACCTCAACAATCAACGAGTGGTCCTCCTATATTATATGATTATGACAATGTTTTTAAATCATTTAATATTCCTGATTTTTCAAATGCAGATGAGTCTCAAGTGATCCAATATGTGATCAGTGAAGATGGAGTGTGTGACTTCATGCCTAGATCGAGTATATCGATGACAGATGCCCCAGAAACTTCTTCCAGAGCAACTCTAGAGCACTCCAGTGATAGTGAGTCTGAACCTATTCAGGGGGAGGACTTCACTAATCCGTTTGCTAATACTAACATTCAGGGGGAGGTTGGATCTAATCTGGGAGAAAATCTAGTTGTTGACACCATTTCTACCACACGTGTACACAGAGATCATCAAGTTGAAAATATCATAGGTGATGCGGCTGCAGGTGTTCAAACAAGAAAAGGTGTGCTCGAAGGTTCATGTTTGTTTACTTCGACTCAAAAGACTGGGTTGATTCATGAGTGTTTGTATAGCTGCTTTATTTCCCAAGAGGAGCCGAAGAATGTTCATATGGCTCTAAAAGATAATTGTTGGGTTGAAGCTATGCAAGAGGAACTAGCTCAGTTCAAGAAGTTGAAAGTTTGGGAGCTAGTTGACTTGCTTGAAGGAGAGAAGGAAATAGGCACTAAGTGGGTTTTTAAGTGCAAGAAAGACGACCGAGGGATCGTGATAAGAAATAAGGCTCGATTGGTAGTGAAAGGGTTCAATCAGCAAGAGGGGATCGATTACAATGAAATGTTTGCACCAGTAGCAAGGTTAGAGGCAATTCGTTTGTTCCTAGCTTTTTCTTCATTCAAGGGCTTCAAAGTTTACCAACTTGACGTGAAGAGTGCGTTTCTTTACGGGAAGGTCCAAGAAGTGGTGTATGTCTCACAACCAGATGGGTTTACCGATCCAGACTATCCAGATCGAGTCTATCGACTTGATAAGGCATTGTATGGATTGCATCAGGCACCTAGGGCGTGGTATGAGACACTGTCAGCGCATTTGTTAAAACATGGTTTCGAAAGAGGTCAGATTAACAGTACACTGTTCACTAAAAGAAAGAAGGAAGACTTTCTGCTGGTACAGGTATACGTAGATGACACATTTTTTGGTCATCTAATGAGAACATGTGTCATGATTTCGAGGAGGTAATGAAGAGCAAGTTTGAGATGAGTGCGATGGGTGAATTATCCTACTTTCTAGGTTTACAAGTTGAACAGAAAAAGGATGGGATGTTTATACATCAGACGAAGTATGTGTATGACATTTTGTCTCGTTTCAAAATAGAGGATTGTGCTACTTTCAATACACCTATCTGTGAGAATCACAATCTTGGTCCAGATCATGAGAGTGTGTTGATCCAACTCAATACAGGGCAATGATTGGTTCTCTGATGTACTTGACTGCTTTAAGACCCGACATCATGTTCGCGGTATGTCTTTGTGCCAGATATCAAGCGAATCCAAATGAGTCCCACATAAAAGCGGTGAAGCGGATTCTTCGTTACTTGAAGGGGAAACCTAAACTTGGGTTATGGTATCCAGCTGCTAGTGATTTGAAGTTTGTTGCGTTTACTGATTCGGACTTTGGAGGATGCAAATCAACAAGGAAGCCTACCACAGGTGGTTATTAGTTCTTAGGAGGGAGGCTCGTGTCATGGCAATGCAAGAAGCAGTCTTGCGTGTCTACCTCAACTTGTGAAGCTGAATATATTGTTGCGGGTAGTTGTTGCTCTCAGGTTCTCTGGATCCAACAGCAGATGCGCGATTACGGTTTGAATTTCACTCGTACTCCTATTATGATAGACAATAATGCCACTATTTCAATCACCAACAATCCCGTAAAACATAGTTGCACAAAACATATTGACATTCGTCATCATTTTATACGGGATTATGCCGAGAGAAAAGAAATTAATTGAACTACATTGAGTCGACACACTTGATAACCTGGCAGATCTCTATGCAAAAGCTTTTGACATGGCTCGTTTTGAATATTTAGTCGAACTCAACGGGATGAGGAATCCTGAATAACCATTTTTCCATAAGAATTTTGTAAATAATTTACTGCTTTTCAAAAAATCAAAAACATAAAAAAATAAAAAAATAGAAAATCAAAAATGAGTTTTCACTATGTGAAAAATAAGAAATGATAGTACATCAGCAAGTTAGACTGTCACACTGAAATTAAAATTAAAATTGCTTAAGTGTGATAGCAGTTTCATCATATAATGTACCAGTAGGCAAAAGGCATGAAATAATCACTTACCTTTGTGATACAAATATAATAAACTGTGTATGAGTGAGTAACATATCAGTGGCGTATGGTTTTATAACCTTGAATCTTGCGTTGATAGATTGCCAAAATCTGAGGTTTTAGGTATTTATATCGTTATCTCATCCGGGGTATCAAGGTTGTCCTTCTGCTACATCCAGATATATGTTGACCTAGGCACAACCAGGATATCTTAAAAGAGCTAAAATGCCAAATCCCAAAAATTGAAGAAGCTCTCCTAGAGAGTCCTTCAAATGTGCAAATTGCATTATTCGTACCAAAATTTGGTATTTGCCCTAACCCTCGTTAGATATTGGTCTCTTGTTGTACGGAAGTACTGACCTGATCACTAATTATCTAACGTTGTAATTCAATAAGGATGAATTTCGGTATACTCACCTACTACGAGGAATTTTTGTGCATACCTTGATCGTGGGGGTATGTCCTGAAGTGGGACACACTAGTATATCAGTATTAATTATCTAAACATATCACTAGGTAATGGTACTTGAAATGTTCATTTATTTTGTTTAAGTGGATAAACAATACTGGTAATCATCTTGAACTGTTTTTCATGAATATTGTATATAGAATTATCAAATAGTTTGAAAACAGTTTGGTGTTGTTGGTATGATCTTCTTATCGGTGATTCTCACAAAAACAGAGTGCTTATTATTTCATTATTTACTTGCTTTCAGAAAATATAAAAACCCAAAAATATTTCATTTTCTTGTAAATTCTTAATGTACGGATATTGGTTGTTTATGGAGGAGTTCTTACTGATAGGGGGAGACGGTGTTAGAAGATGAGTTCAAAATTTTAAGATCTTGCATGTTCATGGTGTTTAAAAATTTTGAGTATGTGGTTTGAGTTGAGAAGTGCTTAATCTGTGATACAGTTTTACTATCTCTTGAATAATAATAATTTGTTTAACTTGTGTTGAAAAATTCTTATGGTTTCTCGAGATGTTTGTTTTGTAGTATACAGATTGTAGCAGTGTGTTGCTGAGAAGTTTGGTGAAAAGGAGTTTGATTGGATGCATGGTAGAACCTCCTTTCTACATTACAGACAAAGTTGAAGAGTTTGAAGATTGCTATGCAAGGACTAAACTGGAGTTTACTCAAACGCTAACGGTTTAGAAGATTTGGTGATTGGATACATCAGCTTAGGGGGATTCTGTTGCTGACAGAAGCTATTAAAGCTAAAGCTATCCAAAGACCAACGTTTTTCAAAGATGCTGAAGATTGCAAGAAGACTGAAGACTAAGTTATTTTATGAAGCTACTGTCAAGGGGGAGTTTGTTGGTGCATATTTGTGACAACAGCTTAGATTTGGTCTTTGGATATCTTATAATTAGTAAAAGGATAAACGGTTAGCAGGTTTAGTTTTGTAATAGTGAATTAGAAGTAATTTGGGCTGAACTAGACACTAACTAGCACATGGCAGGCGAATTGGGCTTTAAACCCATTATCAGTCCATGTAGGGAAACCCTAGCCCAGTTGCATAACCTGTCTCTATATAAAGGGAGGTTTTCATTAGGGTTAAGGTTGATCGTATTGCTGGTGTTGCTGGTTTAGTTGCTCATTCAGTTGTTTAGAGAATTACTTCAGAGAGAGTTGAGTGAGATAGTCTTGAATTGATTGTAAACACATTGTGTTGGATAATCAACAGAAGACAGTTTGAAAGTAATTGTGTTCGTGTTCGTGTTCTTGTTTCTATGAAATCTGATCTAGGGGATTCCACACTCTAGATTAGATAGACGATTTTGTTAAGATCCATACGGACTAGGGGACCTACAGTGTCCCGTATCCTTATGATAATCACCGAAAAGGTTGGGGTCTTGACCCTTCTTATTGCGCATCGGCGGCGGCTGCTTGAACTGGTGGTTTTCAATGCTGAGGACCTCCGTCGGTGTTTTCGTCAGTTGGGTCCACTGACGATCGCGATTATCTTGCTTTGTTTCTCGTTGAGTAGCAAGTTTATTGATGGTCGCTCGTGCGTCGACCGGTGAGTAGGGAGGGTTTTGGCTGTGCTCGCTCCAACTCTTATTCTTTTTCCCAAAACCCTTGCTCATGTCTTGGGGGCGGTGGTGAGGTAGGGGAGGTCTACTGTTATTGAGGTTGCGCTCTGTCTACGCATAGACCTTTGCTGCTGCCATGAGCTTCTCCCAACTCTTTGAGAGGCCTGTAGTTCTTGACAAGACCTTGATCATCTCGTCGCGCGTACAGCGTACTTGAACTGTGCACGAATCAGGTCTTCGTGCACATCCCCTATCTCCAGCACCTCTTTATTATAGCGGGTGATGAAGTCTTCCATACTTTCCTCATCATGCCGCCAGATGTTCATTACATCAGAAGAATCTCTGACGTAACGCCGTTGTTGGCTGAAGTGTGTCAGGAACTTGTCCTTCAAATCGTTCCATGACGCGAGCTTGCCTGCGGCAAGTTGTCAAACCATAGGCGCGCAGCGCCTATGAGGGTTTGGACAAACAGGTGAAACCACATAGGTAGCGTCCAGCCTCCAATCAGTCCTGTGGCCGGTGAAGAGACGCAGGTGGTCATCTGGGTCAGTCAACCCATTGTACTTCCCAACATTGAAGGGAAGTTTTGCGCGCTCCAACGGTGCGAGCGCGATTTCCTTGATAAATTTTGAGTGTTCTGCTGCTTCAGCCGGCCTGTAAATCAAATTATAGTTATACTCCGCCTCCAGGTTGTAACCAGCCCGTGGTGCAGATCTGTATGCAGCATGATCCTTTAGCAGCCGGTGAAACAAACTGGCGCTATCACCCACGCCATATGTCTTGTCCTCCTCCCGTTGAGTGTTCCGCTCCCCAAGGGGTCGCGGGCCCAACCGGGAGTGGACAGATGCTCGCCTCTGAGTATGAGACTCGGGTTTAGGCAGCGATTCAATGTACTCCGTCTCTTGGGTACGGAGTTTAGATGGTACGCTCGCCCTAACTGGTGAGTTTTAGCTCAATATTCTTGGTGCAGGCGAAGCATGCACCTGAGCAATGGGTTGCACTAGGGCAGCAGAAGCGTTTGTTTGTGCGCAGAGTTTCGCGTAAACGACATTCAGAGCCGTTTGAAACTTGATGTACGAAGACATCGGGGTCTCACCCGGGGGCAAGACCGATGTGATTGGCATGAAAGGAGTCTCCATTTGAGCTCCGGGGGTAACCGGAACGTTTACACGACCGGAGTGATGACGAGCTCCAACATTCTCGGAAGAATCCTCTTCCACTAGTCTGTCGATTCGAGAGGCATGAACTGGGTTCTTGCCTTCGGCTCGAGGACCTCGTGTAGTGTTGGATGGGAAATCAGCCATTTGGACGTGAGGTTTATGAAAGAATGAAACGAAAGGAATGATGAGAAAGAGAGAGTAATGATCGGATGGCGCCAATGAAGAAGCACCGGTTGAACCAAGGGATATCCGAGGAAATGTTAGTTACAACTAGGGGGTTTCTGCATGAAGGGGTTGTCTCTTCGCTTGTTCTTCAGGATGATCTCACTCAGACTGGTCTGCAAAAACTAGCAGCGCCGTTAGCCTCGTCATGGGGAAAATTGTGGTTTTCTGCGTGACCACACTCCGGCGTGAGAATAAGTACTTGGTGATTGCAAGTAATAAGCAAGTGAGCTCAAAATAGCATGCAATAAGTTAGTTGGTATATTTCTGGATTGTTTACCTTGTGGTCCGATACTTATTTTATAGCCGAAAATATGTGGGCTCAGGAGATGGGCTGATGGGCCTTGGACCCTGTCTAGACGGCCAGAGACATCCGTTTTGTCCCTCTGCATCAAACAATAAATGTTCCCTGCAGGAAAATTAATGTCTTCTGTCAGGAGGTATGCTTTGTCGGATGTTGAATGGTGCCACGTGTAAAGGCAGCTGTCTCTGGCGTCAGACCTGCTACCAGCCGAAAGTGGAGAAGGTGTAACAATTACTAGCATAAGAATGGTCGGTGTACAGTCTGACGTCTGCTTTACTGTTCACGCGACACTGTCATACACAACCTGCCGAGCAACCCTTGGTCACAGTTCTGGCACTCCGTACCCTTGAGTATGATCAACACGTCTTAGTGCTTATCCCTTCTGCGAGGCTGTCAGTGTTTTCCCGCCAGCGCAGAGTGGCAGGGGTAAATCCTTTTGTCCACAAGATTATAAGGTGTTCTCATGTTTGTCTTGGCCTTGCAAGGTTTTAGAATTCCTGACTTAGAGGGTTGTTTGTTCCGCGCAGGATCAGGTAGCCTACGCGTCTAAGTCTAACTTGTCGTTGTGCCAAGTACACAAGGTTCGTTGTGTGACTCATGTTGTTTGGTGTAACTTGTCGTTGCACTGAGTGCGCAAGACTCATTGTATAACCTAAAAGTATTGGTCTAATTTACCATTGCGTTGAGTGCGCAAGGTTCATTGTATGACCTATTGGTGTTGGTCTAATTTACCGTTGCGCTGAGTGTGCAAGGTTCATTGTATGACCTATTGGTTCCAAGAAACATGCGACATTGCACATTGCGCGCAATGTTGTCCTTGCAGTATGGTGTTAAGGGTATGGTTCCTTGCGCAAGCACAGGGTTTTGGGGGCCATACCCCTCCAAAGGGAAATGGGTCAAGTGTACTCATGGTTTTGCAAGCTTCCACTTGTTAATTCCGTGAAGGGTTTAGAGAGTTGGAGGAACACCGAGTTATCCTACATGAGGAAAACGTACGTTTGTAAGTATCTAGATGATAACGGAGGATGAGGAATTTAAATACACTAAAGTATGTATTCGAGAAAATAATCATCTAGACTTAATACTCGTTCTTGACACTATAATACTCATTCGGGTTGATGTGTTTTCATGGGTTAGGATACCCATTAGAATCGTAACGAGAAATTAAGTACTTAGGTGATGTAACCTAGTACCATGACGGACAATCATTTGATTATCATCAAGGGTTCGGTTAGTGTGTGTGTGTGTGTGTGTATATATCATATAGTATACGTAATAAGTAAATCATAATTATCATGGAAGTTCATAGAATTCATGCATGGGGGTAGGAGGATAACCTTCCTTTAACCTCTTTCGTATTGTTCACCAATGCACAAGTTGTCACAAGGACAACAAGGATGATCATGAATAGGTTAAAATGAAAATGAAAGTTGTACAATAATCAAAATCATCAAGTGAGGTGGTGGATTGAAGGTAGGATAGCCAAGGCTTCCAAGTAATTACACACTACCAACTCAAGTCTTGTTTCAAGAACAAGCTTGGAAGGATACAACACTTGTGGGTAAAACCCTATTAAAACGGAAAGTTCTTACACTTGTGACCTCAAATATGGTGATGTTCCATGTTGGTTTTCCATGGAAAACCTATGGAAACACTCCTAGAGGTGTTCCAAGTGTTAAGAAGGAAGAAAGAGTAAAGAAGAGAGGTGATGGTGAGTTAGAACTCACTTGAAAGCTTTGAACTTTCTGCATTGAGAGAGAGATTTAGATAGAGAGAGATGAATGTTTGAGCTGTGAAATGAGAGTGGGGGAGGTGGGTATTTATAGTTGAGGTTGGGGGTGAGTTAGGTGGGTGTAATAAATGCAAGAAACACACTTTTGCCCAATCCATGAGCTAGAAACAACTGACTCAGGATTATGCCCTCTCGCGGGCCGCGAGAGACACAAGAGAAGACGGTCGCGGGGCGCGAGAGGTGGTATTCCAGAAACTTCTTTGATTTTTGTCACTTTTAGTCCCTGAACTTAGTTTTTCCTTCATTTTATGCCAAAACTTGATATTTTTGCATGTTTTTAAGTGAATAAAGTATTTCTAAGTATATTTAGGCATCGAGCATGAATATATGAGTATTTGCACGTATAACAAGTATCGGTTTGTATGTAAACATGTATTTGACAATTGAATGCATGTAAGACAAGTATGTATCAAGTATGAATTTTATTACGATCAAAGTCTCGGATTACAGATTAGGAAAAGAAATACGAATGTGATACGAATACAGGTTTCTATAAATAGAAATACGATTGCACTTTCTAATTAAGGAAAGTACGAAAAAGCAAGGCGTTACATTAGAAGTCATTGAAAAATTCAGAAGTGTAAATTCTAACATATGAAAGAGAAAGTACTATATGTTATTGTATACCTTTAATAAATCTTGCGAGATTTGTTCCGAGTGATCTATACTTAGATGCGTCTACCACTTGTTTATTGTTAGAACTATATAGAGATTTTAACTTCATTTGGGAGATCATCCTAAATATACATATCTCCTAATGAATAACAATAGATGTGTGCAAATCACTTATGGCAAAATTATGAATGCAATGTTGTTGAGTGTCGATCTAGTTGACTTTATCTCACACATAATAGTGATTGTAGATGGGGAACATTCATCATATTGGTGATGAATGTGTTCACCAAGTGACTTGGATTAAGACTTATATTAAGTTCTTGTGAGTCAATGGTAAAGCGTTGGAGATCAAAGGTAAACAATTTATGTTCCTTAATTGAATGATAAAATTTAACTATGTGATATATACAATAATTTGTGAGACCTTCCTAATATTGATGTTTTAGGATTATGAATAAGTCTCATTATTTTGTCTTAACAAGGGATGAATGTTGCAAAGTAATATTATTATATCCTTAGGGCTGTAAAGAATCAAAATGATGCATCTTTTGTTCACAAGCTAAAGTATTGTAGTCTAAAGCATGCTAGACTAGTACTTGGTTAATTATGGGTCTTGATGGAGACTAATTAACTCTAAACATTCAAATGTGTACGAACACAAAACGAATTTGTGTATAGACAAAGTTGAGGGAGAATTTTCATTCATTATAAGGAAAAAACATGTAAATTTTAAAGAGTTTGTTCAAAAAGCTAATGAGGAGAACTCATTGTCTAGGCTTATTCTAGATGTTAAATTAGAATTAATATAAGTTGGTGAAAAACTTATGACAATGGCATGTGTTACTTTGGACAGCTCGGAAGCTTATGTAAGTTAATGCAATATGAGTTGAATTCATTGATACAATGAGCTTGATCTTGTTCAATCATATGTGTATAAATGTCATCATAAGTAAAGTTACGGAAATATTGATCAAATGGCAAGAAATGTGGGAGAGGATCCATTTAAGAAACAACCTTATAAGGGTATGTAGAAATGCTTCTCATTACCCCAAATGGATGTTATCCAATAACACTTAAATGTGGGGTGTCTTGCATTTGTACCATAATATTTTGGCAATAAGGATTTTGTAATCCAATCTAACATTGCAAACAGACGACTAAGTGGAGGACACAAAGGTCGTAGTGCATAATGGAGATGTGTTTGCCTTAAATGATAAATGTATGATTCTAAGACAAATATTATAACCAGATTCTGGTGGCCACTGAGGTTATAGTCTTGGAAGTTGACAATAGGCAATGTTAACCTTCGAGTTACGAACACGTCATAACAGTTGATCTGAACTACAAATTTATCTTTAGTGACTTGTCAAAATCAAAGATAATGTTATGGATCCAACAACCTGAGGGTTTATTAGGGATCAAGTTGTGGAATGAGACTGAAGCCCATGGAAAAAGGGTGTGTGAACGAAACCTAACTTTGTTGACTGGAGATCCCAAGATCTAAGTTCAATAGGGCAACGAATTCATATGCCTAAGGGTGGTCACTGTCGGGCATAGCTGATATGCATAAGCTAGTATATATATGGTTATATATACTCTCCAAATGATAAAAGGGTGTTTAAATACGTCCTAGTTTATTCCTATGAAATTCAGTGACAAATTGTGAGGCTAAACATATTATGATTTTACGCAATCATGGTAACCACGATGCTTTTAATGATTTAAGATGAATCACCTATGTTAGAGAGAAGTGGGGTCGCTTCGAATGGAATTGGGGGCACAATTCCTAGAGCTCTCGCAGAACCAGGAAAGTGTTCTACGACCATTATTGGACACGACTATGAAGGGATGACCCGGCTAAGGAGAGTATTGTATGAAGTGTATTGTCGTCTACACAAATGGGGGTTTGTGCAAGGACATCGTCTACAAACCGCTAGAAGGCTAAGTATGCTTCACAACGGAAAGTTCAAAGGGAACACCTACTTATCTGACAAAACTCAACTGTCGAGGTTGCTTTGAAAATTTAGTGTGTTTTGATCAATCTCCATTCATGTGGGGGATTGTTGGAAATTTTTCAAATGTGATGAATGGAAATTTACATATAGTGACAAACTCTTAAGTAGAATTCTTTATGTCACTTGTTTAGTTTTATATTAAAATAATAAACTCTTCATGTGTGTATTGATGATAACTCTTGAGTAGAGTTTCTATTATGATAATTGATTAGAGATTTTATGGCAAAATTAAGTCTCTAATTGTGTTGGATTTTTCACCACCCATGGCTCTTGCATACATAGTAGGCTATGTGCCTCTTTTGATGGGGTTAGAGAAAAAAGAAAAAAAATAAATAAAAGAATACAAGAAAGAGAGTTTATGCATGAAGAGTCCTTGGAGAAGAAGTACTTGATAACCCGTATGTTGGGAACATACAGAGATAAATTTCTCTACACGATTCAACTACATTTCTATTCTTAGTTTCCAAAAGGTCTAACACTATGATTTTACCCGGTGTAACCTTGGGCGTGTGGTCTTCTCTGGCAGTACAGACTGCTTCGGCTGTTGTACCCTGGGAGAAAGATGTGTCGTCTTTAGTAGAGGCGTGAAATCTGTTTTAAGGGAAGCGTGTTGAACATGTGCCTCAACCACAACGGCCAACATTTGTTTGTTCTTTTTGTAGGAAATTAATGTACAAGAAGATGTGGTTCAAGACCTCGTTGAAGCATACACAAAGGACTTAAAACACAACGGACTATACAAGAAGACGCGGTTAGAACTCTTGTTGAAGACCATAGATTGAATCATTTTAATTACATATGCTGTTTTATACATTATATTCTTAATGATTTGTACACGGTACATGTATTATAATTTCTCAAATATGTAAAGAGAGTATATTTACTATTTTATTTATATATTTTTATTAAAAGGGTGACTCATGTCCTACACTTTAGAATATGGTGATGGATAGTACTGGCGAAGTTGCCGCGGTTGACAATGGTGGTAACGGTAGTAGCATGGCGGTGGTGATGCTGGGTGCAATGATGTCAATATCGTAAGGGTGGTCACGAAAATGGTGGTGATGAGAGAGTTCCTTTGGTTTAATTCCATGCAAATTGGATTGAATGTTAAATTTCCCTTCTTGAAGGAAAAATAATCCATTCTGGTCCTAATTATAGTTTTATTCATCCTTCAACCAAACATATTATATGCATTGAAATTTCAATTCCATGGAATTCTTCAAGCCACACTTGTTAGGATTTGAATTCTGACTCCAATACCATTAAATTTCAACGAACCAAACACTTCATTAATAGAATTTCAACAAACCAAACACTTTATTAATAGTCAGTTGAAACATATAAGTAGATGTGACTGTAAATCTTGAGCACTAAATGTAGTGCTAAACTGGTAAATAGTTTAAAACTTCAAATATAACATATGACAAACAAAAGTTTTAAGTCAACGAATGTTCCAATATGTTAAAAGATTTAATTTACAAGTGTGAACCTTATATTATGTCAATATTTTGGTTTTGATACACAATTATTGAAAAGTACATGGAAATCCAAACTTCTGTAATTTAATTTATAACACTTTTAGTCCCATTTTGTTAAAAAAAAAAAAAAAGTTAACCCAATTTGTTTTCAAGAACTAAAGGTGTTACAAATTGCAAAAGTTTAGGCTATTAAATACTCGTAATAAATATCTATCAAAATCTAAATATTAACATACCACATGAATCATAATGTTTGATAACCGACAATAGGCATGTTGACACGTGGTTTTCCCTTTCTGGCGTCCAAAATTGTAAAACCAAAAAATACATCGTGATCAGCCACCAAAAAATTACATCGCCGATCAGCCCCCGTCGCCCTGAGAACCATTGTGGCACCGCCGCTGCCTTGGTTACAGCCTAACAACCACCATCTATGCCTCTAGCCAACTTTAAATGTGAAATAACTAAGAACAAGATGAGATAAATAGAACCAAAGATAAAATAAACTTAAAAAAGCCATACACAAGTTCTTTATGCCTCTCGTCATAAGTTGATAACTTATAACCCATCTTTCCTTATAACTTTTAGAAGAAACTACCAAACCTCTGCTTGTACAGCATTTAGTTTCGTAAGGTACTACTGGTGATGCAGAATGTACATGCATACATCTTATGTACAGCAAAAGCTTTCATGCCAAAGCTTCCAAAAACTAATTTAAAAGAAAACGTCTCCAACCTCGTCTTTATATAAATCGACCACCTTTTTATCGCTAAATCAAAACATCAACTAAAACCCAACGAGCTATTCACTTCTTAAAAAAAGTTCATCAATAGTATGATCAGATGTTGCTCGAGATTCTGCAATTTTAACTGAAATCGCCGCTTTGTAAGTTAGTAAGTCTGCAACCTTCATCAACTGTTGGGCTCTTTGCCGCTTCATAACTGCCGCCTGTTCTGCCCAGTTTGCCGCCGCTTCGGTTTCTACAACTTTGGTAGGGGTGTCCTCTGCCTCTGTTGCCGCAGTTATTGTTTTTTCGTATAAGGCCGCTGAAAATATGATTTACTTTTGGTTATTAGTGAAACATCCAAAAGGTGACACATAAACCGAATGATTAACTTTACGTTTCAGAAAACCACAAATCAAACCGATCGGGCTGGGTGGTTTTAACGGTTTGGCAATTGAACGTTTCAGTTTTAGCGGCTTAAACCAGTTTTATTAAAGGTTGGGGTTTGGCCAGTTTTGCAACTATCTTCCAAAGGTTGGATCCAAAAGATTCGAAATCTTGCCATTTTCATCCGGTTCGTTAACTCCTTCCATTTTTCTCCGTTAAGTCAGGAGCATATCCGTCTTTTTTGTAAATTTAAAGGGTTTTGAATACGTGTACATTATGCTAAATGCTTGTACATTAATTGAAAAGGACCGTATTACCCTTTAAATTAACAAAAAAGACGAAAATACCCCAGACTTAACGGAGAAAAATGAATGGAGTTGACGAGCCTGATGAAAATGACAAGATTTTAAACCTTTCGAATCCAGATGGGAAAAAACCAACCTTTGGACGAAAGTCGCAAAACTGGCCAAACCTCAGAGACGAAAATGGCATTTTACTCTTTTTATTAAAATTGTTATAATTATCAGAATGGTTCATGATCATAATACATATACTTAACTACATATTCCGAAAATAAAAAGATATATATGAAAAAAAACCATTAAACAGCCGATTCGGTTTACACACCAGACTAAACCATTAGCCAAACCGCAAAAACCGAATCGTTCGGATCTCAAACTGGCTGCCTCTTCGGTTTCCGCAGTTCAGTTGGTTTCAACAGGTTTTGAAGACCTTTAATCTAGAACGAACACACACCTTTCAAGAAAGTTAGTTGCTTTCCTCTTCCAGCTTGGGTCCCACGTTGTCTAAATGACCTCTTCTTGCGCAGAACCGTTTTAAAATTTAGTTGCTCGAATCTTTTCGGTTTGTAAAGCTGTAACGATAATCCATCAGCCACATTTGTCAGATATGCACACTTCGACACTTGACAGTTTATACGAACAATAATATTCAAAGTTATTTTTTTTTACCTGAAACACACGTATAAGTGCAGAATGCTTCCTCCGTTTAGCAATCCAATAATCATAAACAGCTTCCAAAACACCCTTCGATGCCAGAGTCGAACACCGATCAACAACCATTGTTACATCGGAATAATCATCTGGAGTGCAATAAATCCCTCGTTCAAAGGCATCGATTATTTTCTCAAATATATCTTCATCGACCTGTTTATCACACGCGTCGTTAAACTTATTTAACCACTCATCGTCGTCAGAATCCATTTCATAAACAGGATCACTCCTTTCCAACGTTCTAGAAACTTCATCGCCTCTGGTACTGATATACAAATCGGGCCTCTTAAAAGGTACGTATTTTTCATTTGTGTAGTTCGAAACTTCATTCACCCGGGGCATGGGTATAATACTTGCTAACGAACTCTGCACGCGCACGGTTCGTTCAGAACATCTTCGGTACAATTCCTTGAAAACAAGCCAATCTTGTCGATTCGGAAATTCAAGTCGCCAACTTTCGTCACCGCCAGCCCATATTATGGCGTGGGTGACCCGATTGCAAAAACACGGTCTCATTATGTTAAGAGCCTCGACCCGAAACCGCTCGACCCCATTTCTTTTAACTACAAGAAACCATTGTTTGGGACCGATCATTTCCATTGTAATAACAGCTCCGACCTCTCGATGACACCTGTCAGATTCTATCACTAATATACTTGCATTGCAACTAGCGGAATCTATATCTTGTGTTAACTCCTTGAGTTCTTTAATACTAGTTTTCTGAATCGGCTTTGAGATCACCGGATTTGACTTCATTGGAAAGTCAAATTTGAGATTTCCAAAATTTGAAGGGTTTCTTAGTTTACTTGATCTTAAAAAACTTCGTCGTTTTTGGATGCCATGATGGACGGTAACACCGCTTCTTAGACGGGTTGATTTAGCGACCGGGACCCGTATTACCTTATTTTTCTTAGATTTTAAAGATAAAAGAGTCTCAGTGGTGTTGACATCTGGTATCAAAACAGACGAGGGTGACACGTCAGCAACAGCGTTCTTTCCAGATTGCTTCCTCGAAAACTTTTTCCCAAATTTTTTATCTAAATCACCACATCCGATCGATTCACTCCTCGTTCTCTTCCTCGAATAAACCAAACCCCACCGCCTATTTTCCGTTAAAGATCGACCATCACGATCAACAACCTTAACAGAACAAACTTCCCTCGATCTCCCTAACTTAATCATGGCGTCATCATCAGAATTACGCCAACCATTCTCTTTACACTCATCACCACCGCCACCACCGCCGTTATCCAGCAACTCAATCCAATCATTTCCAACATTCGCGGCAGCTAACGGAGCTCGTCTAATATGTTTAAAAACCTCTGGACCACTAAACAACCTCCTCCCTGACCTCAAAACCCTAGCTCCAAAAACCCTAGTGGTCCTCCTCATCTCCACGGACGGCATCGGGGCCGGCACCGTCCGTACTCTCTTCCGATGAGTCCTCACCACCTCCGGCAACGGTTCCCCCCTAACTCCCGTCACTATCTCCCAATTTTCAACACCGATGACGTCAATTGGAAACCCTAACCCTAATTCCCCAACGACAGCTAAAAATTACACATCTACATACACTTTTACACACATATAATCAACAATCGATACAGAATTACAGAATCGTACGGTCATATACTCGTATTAGATCCGGATTGTTCTAGAAACACACTTATCGTTATTTAAAAGGCAAAAGTCTTCGATATGTTATGGCATACATGTGTGTATGTTATATACCTGGTGACGTCAGACGGTGGTGATGGTGGTTGTTGTGGCGGCCGTTACGGTGAGTGATGACGGTGAGGTGGTGGTGGCCGTTGGATCTGGAACCCTAGGTTAACTGTTGTGTTCAGGTCATTATTGTTATTATTTTTATAAAACTTTGAAATGGAAAAAGAGTGAGAGCCTGAAAAGGGGGAGAAAATAAGAAATTGAACTGAATTTACTCTTTGGGTACTTGTAATGTTGTTTGATTTATGATTTGTGCACCGAAGTTTTGAGTGTTTTCGTTTTTAGTTAGTTGCAGATGTTGAGGTGTGATGCTTGCGTGTTTCTTTACCAGTTAGTTTTTGATAGCAAGTTATTACGTGTTTGGTTTTATAAGACTAAAGTCTTGGGTGTCGTTTCTTTTGGTTCCTTATAAACGTTAAAAGGTATTGTCAGATGATGCTTGCGTATTTCGTTCTCGATTAAGCTCTGATAGCAATCTTTCGAAAGGGTCGTGAATAGTAATCTTTCCTTAAGAGTCGCTTCGTTTTCAGTAGGATTAGTTTTGCAATTCAAAAGAGGGTTGCGGCGCAGCTTGTTAACCGTTACCTGCCATTTGTTTGTAATTTGTTATTTTGTCTAAAAAGAATATCTCATGATTAAACACTTTTATACATATACATATTTTGTTTATAAAAAAATAAAAACGGATTAACTCACAAGCTAGCGCATAACTATGACTTTTATTAAGTGTTAAGGTTCACACTCAAATGTAAATAACATACTTAAACATAAAAAGCTATATGACATGTAGCTTGAATTGATTTAATGTTTAAACTTTTCATGAACTTACAATGCAATTTATCTTAAATAAAAAAATATAATACAAGTGAAATATATAGGAAATTCTAACAAACATTTCAATCTTGATATCCGATTTGATCCTAATGTTACTTAGAAGAAAATGATGTTAACATGTAAGATAAGCTATATTATGACGTAAATATGTTCATTCGTTGGTATGTTTATAATGAAGGGTGACATTTTTATTTGACACTAATACTTAAAAACAATCCTCTAAATCTGCCTATTTTATAAAAATGAAGGGTGAAAATGAGAATAGCTACAACTTTGAGGAGTTTGTATCAAAATTTCTTGAAGGCATCAGTGGATTCATACTAAAACGTACAGAGCAAGGTATACCAGGGGCATAAAAGTCATTTTGCACTTGAAAGCTATCACAAGTTTCCTTACCTGGTACCGAATAATGCCACGTAACCCAATTCAGGTTTTCCACTTTTTTTTAAGTTTAAAATAAGCCTATATAATTGACCTTCACGTTCCTAATTTAAAGTTTAAAATTCTCATAAATAAATCAGAAAAATAGTTAATTTTATTTTTGATATGACATATGTAAAGTAGTTCGCACATCTATTTTATTTTACAAACCATATATATGTTATAAAATTTATAAAAGTAGCTCACTTAAAATAAAATTGTAAAAATAATGTGTATGCATAAATAATAGTGAAAATATAAAAATAAAAGTGGATCAAATATTATACTTTTAAATAAAGATCTGATCATACGTGGAAAAAAGAGCAAACGTAAATATGGTCACGTATTTATTGAGAAGTAAACTCTTGTGTGATGTGTTCACTTAATTTTTAATTTTTATTTTAGGCCATGTTCATCATGATTATAGTATTTTATATGATAATTATTTTATTTATATTTTGTTAGGTGAATGCACGTATACACATAATGGTGCGCATTAGTCCATCCTGAGTTATCAACGACTTCATGAAAGTGTCTCTTAAGATAACTAAATGGTTAACTAGAAATTAAGAAAATTATATTACATTATGTGTTAATCGGTATCTATATCTAATAATGTATAATAAATAAATAACTAGTCACGTTAAGTATTATAATTTTATGAGTTCAAAGTTTATTTCCTCCCTTCTCTTATTTTACTCCTTCATATCTTTTTTTATAATTTAAAAAGTTTAACTATAGTATTTTAATTATATCTAATTTCTATTGTATCAATATTTTAAAATATCATTTTATAATTTCTAATTTTTTTATTAACTATTTAATATTTTTTTTTCAATATATGTAACATACGGGTTACTAACCTAGTCATGTTAAAAATATAACATTCTATTAATTAATATGCTATGACTTGGTTAAGTTTTGATACAACAAGTTGATATGTTGTGATTGACCTGTTTGTGAGAATGTGCAGAGTTCATGGTGTAAAGTGTAAAAGGTGCAGGTTTAAAGGGTTTGATTGCAAGAGTTGTGAAGAATAAAGGTCTTTGTTGTAATTGTGGAAAGTTGGTATGTTAACCTAGTTAGGATTTCTGGAGAGTTCTAACACCTCAGAACTCACTTTTGTTTCTCTCTCTTAGTTGTTAAGCGATTCTGTTATATCGTTGTATAAGATCTTATCGATGTTGCTCGTTGTTACTTTCCCCCGTTTGATTTAACTGACAATTTGTATCAGTTGAACCTGGTTTATTGTATTGTTTGAGATCTTACAGTCTTACAAGATCTAGGTTTTGAGAAGAGTTTTATAATTTGGTTAATCAATAAAAGTTTTGATCACCATTATATCAGTATAGGTTGTGTTGTTGATTTGTAGTTAGATTTTTGACACATGTAATAAAATAATTTTATTTGTTCTCAAATCTTTTGTTGTGGTATTTTTTTAAAATATGAATATGACATAAATAACAATGACCCATTATGAAAATTGTTGTGGTATTTTTAAAAATATGAATATAACATAAATAATAATGACACATAGGTATTTTGCTAACGGACAACAACAATAATAATAATAATTGAGGAGGTATGGTCCTAAATAACCATACATTTGACTACATTTCACAAGGATAACCTTGCATTGCAACATGCAATGGTGCGCTTTCCTTAGAACCAGTAGGTCACAAAATGAGCCTTACGCACTCAGCGCAACGGTGAATTAGACCAACTTCTATAGGTCACAAAATGAGCCTTGCGCACTCAGCGCAACGGTGAATTAGACCAACTTCTGTAAGTCACACAACAAGCCTTGTGTACTCGCCACAACGGTAAGTTAGACTCATGCGCGCAGGTTACTAGACCCTGCGCACAACAACAATTCTCTAAGTTGCGAATCCCAAAACCTTACAAGGACAAGACACACATGAGAAGCGCCTCATAGTCTGAGGACAAAAGGATACACCCCTGACATCCTGCGCTGGCGGGGAAAACCTTGACAGCCTCGCAGAGTGGGGTAAGCACTAAGAGATGTTGACCATACCTCAGGGTACGGAATGGCAGAGCTGTGGCCAAAGGTTATTGATAGGTTGCGTGCGACAGCATTCATGACAATAAGGCAAGTGTCAGACCATACACCAACCACTGTTCTGCCAGTGACTGTTCCACTTTCTCCATTTCGGCTGGCAGCAGGCCTGACACCAGAAACGGCTACTTTACACATGGCACCACTCAACACCCGACAGAGCATACCTCCCGACAGAGAGCATTAATTCTCCTGCAGGGAGCATTTAATGTTTGTCGCCAAGGGACAAAAGGGATGTTTCTGGTGGTATGGGCCGCCCCACCAGCATTTCTCCCAAACGTACCTTCTCTCGGCTATAAATAAGTATCAGATCTCCAGGTAACGACACGCAGACCAAGGCATATACTTGCTACACCCTTTTAACACACACATGAGCTCTCGCTTACATCTGCGACCCCTTATTTTCCTTACCCAAAATACTTATTCTCACGCCGGAGTATGGTCACGGAGAAAACCACCCTTTTCCCGTGGCGAGACTAACGGCGTTGCTAGTTTTGCAGATCATCCAGAGTGAGCTTGCAAACCCAAAGGCGAAATGAGAGGTTAACCATTTATGCAGAAACACCCTGGTTGTGACTGACATATCCCCAGATATCCATAGATTCAACCGATGCTACTTCAATAATAATAATAATAATAATAATAAATTTTTATTATTAGTAGTATTAGTGTTAACACACAAGAATTCAAACCATTTAAATTAACAAATGTAGGTTCTCAAGAAGGGGTTATACACAAATATAGAATTTGAACCTAGGTTTAATAATCTTTTTTCGTTTTTTTATATGAAATAAACAACAATAGTGTATAAAATAAAAACTATTTTGCTACTTATTTTACGCAACATTTAGGGTGGTTAAAAATGAGCCTAAACCATATCTAAATTGACAATTTACCAAAGGGATTGTATAGCCTAGTAGTATCAAAGTGTAAAGATGTCAACAGACAAAAATATAGTTTAATAGTATGATTAGTGGATCGATGTTAGCAATTGAAAGAAAAAATTGAATTAACTACTCTCATTAACAACAACAAAGTGAAACAAAGGTAGACATTATGTATTTTTCAAGTAATCTGTTCATGTATCACCTAATACCATAATCGTCTCGTACATGTAAAAAATTGCTAAGCTAATCTAATACCCGGTCTCATCCCCAATGTTTCATGTATTAAGTTTGTCTGTTGGACACGTGTTCGTTTGTCATCCCTGCAAAATGTGTACGATTACAAGCGGATATTTGATTTTTAGTATGGGTTAAGATTTAAGGACTCTACCTAGCTAGCGCCATACCCTAAGTTGCATAGTTCTTATATTTTGAAGATTACACCAAGCATATCGTTCATTAATGATGGGAATTGATATCCAAAATTCATATAGACTAATCACCGTTTTAACGTCGTGATCTACTTATGTATATCAATCTCAGTTTTAATAATGTGATCTACACGAAATTCAGCTAGGCCACTGTAACACCTCGTAAAATTCGCGTCCGGTAATATACCGACACGTGTATGAACCCTCGGATGAAGCCACAAATGAGTTAGCCACTCAACTCACTTAAACATGTTCAAATTCATAAAATTTTCATAAACTGGACCGTAAGCTACGGTCAAGAACCGTAAGCTACGATCCAGGCTTGCTGAACCAAAATCTTACTAACCCTAAGCTACGGTCTGGCGACCGTAGCCTACGGCGAGACCCTGAAACCTTTATTTTTCAATGTTTTAACTTTCAACGAACCTGAGGCCCTTAGACTTCATTATTTTCATATTTATATATATATATATATATATAACTTTTTTAAGTATTATATATATATAAATAAAAAGTAAAGATTATTCAAAAAGAAAATCAAATTAAATGATATAGTATTTAAAAATTTTAGAATAAATACTTAAAAAAGTTATTTACTATTCAACTAGTTCCTAATTAAAAAAGTTATTTACTATTCATAAATAAATATATAAAAAACTTTTTTAAGTATTTATATATATATAATAAAAAGTAAAGATTATTAAAAGAGAAAATCAAATTAAATGATATAGTATTTAAAAAAAATTCTAGTTATCTCTCGACCCGAGTGATATCTTTTGATTCACCAACCTTAAGTGTTCCACACTATCACCGAACCTTTAACTTTCTAATTTAGGTAATTTAACACATAAAACCATAAGAATTCGTACTCATCATATTCTAAGCTAGTGATAACCTAAAAGTCACTAAAGTACATAGCATAACACACATTAACGTTCGGTTATTCATACTCTCCTTCAATACACCACGTATTGACGAAAAGAACTAAATTATGTCATTATGTCATTGAATATAAGTTAAGGGACAATTCATAAAAATATTTTTGAGGGACTAAATGTGTCAAAACTCCAAAATTCTGTCAAGATGCCACCTATCCGGCAAATTGCCACTCTCTTGCAGCTCTTGACACCTAACTAGCCACTTGTATTGATTCTAAAACACCTTTAACGCCTAGCTTCATCCACACACACCCTCTTGCAGTATAAATAGACCATCGAACTCACTTTATTCCTTGCTCGTTTCCTTTTCTCATCTCTATTACACTCTTGGAAGTTCCTGGTCATCTAGGAGCATCCCTTTAAGTTCTAAACTTCCTTTTGGATCACTTTTAAGTGTTCCATATCTGCTCTTTTCTTTTATAGGCTTTCAATAGCCAAAAGTCAAGCATTTTCGACAAATGCCTTGACTTTCAGTTAAGACCATTATGGTCTATCCATTGTTCAAGATGAACATGGCTAAGTGATCGTAATTAGGTAGGTATTGATCCCTAAAAGGGCACCTCCTAAGAATCACGTTTACTAGGTCGATTGACGGGTCAAAGTTTATGTTTTAAAAAGTCAAACGGGTCAGTTATATAAATATTATAATTTGAGTTTATATATGTTAATAAATATATTTTTGATACTCAAACAAGTTGGTAATAATTATTAGAACATGTGAGAACATATTCGGCTCGTCAATTCCAGTCCTGGGTCAGTTCGCAACCGAAAGTCACAAAGTTTGACTTCTTCTTTGACTTTCGATTCTCACCCGACTTAGATTAGTTTGCTACTGGTTTATGGTTGCATTATGATTGCAATATAGTATAGCATAACCCTCTGAGGTTATATTACTTGATCATAATCATAATCTGAGTTTATGCACCAGTTCCGCTAAAATGTCAAGCTTTGACTAAAATGTCCTTTTTACATAAAACAAGGTTTTAATCAACAATGAACTTGCAAATGAATTACCCACTGATATATTAATATAATTAACATATTATGATGTTAATATTCTGATCATAAACTGAGTTTAATATAATATCGTAAATTATATTGTTAAAAGACCAAAATGCCCTTTAGGTGCATAATTTGGTCCTAAACCATAAACCACACTTGTGTAAGACTTCTTACTGATAATATATCACAATTTACGTATTTTTCCAAAGTGTTTATGATCATAACATCATAATATATGCAAGTTCCTTTTATACGTCATATAATGGTCAAAACGCCTTATAAGGCATAGTCTCGTTTTAAAACTTTAAACGGGCATATAAGTTGATATCCTACTGATATTACAACTTATTTAAAGTATCATGACATATAGAACTTGTTTATGACTCACCCGGTTACCCGATATCGCTTATATGCGTACGGTTAAGTACATGTAACTAGTTTACGAAAATTAACCGAAACGGGTTTAACCTTATCATATTAATCTCAAATTCCAGAATGTTAATTGTTTACCCGTGTCATACAAGTCTTAGTGCTTGTTGGGTTTAAACTACATTATATCCGGTCATCGCTTAATCTAGCGTATCGTACCGTTTTGATCCTTTAAGCTAGTCGGTCTAAGTCTATGACTTAAATTGGACCATTAGCATTCTAATTGGTTAGCTTATGCCATTATTCCAGACTAGAAGCCTTCCAGTAAATGCTATCTGCACTTATCTATTGATTAAACGGCTGAGTTAAAATAAACTTTGCATTAAAGTCAAGTGCTAGCTTGTAACGCCTTGTTGCTTCATATTTTCCTTAATTAGAAAGTGTAATCGTATTTCTATTTAGGGAAACTTGTATTCGTATTTCTTTTCCCAATCTTGTAATCTGAGACTTGAATCGTAATAAAATTCATACTTGATACATACTTGTCTTGCATGCATTCAACTGTTAAATACGTGTTTACATACAAAGCGATACTTGTTATACGTGCAAATACGCATACATACATGCTCAATACCTGAAATATACTTACATATGCATTATACACTTAAAAACATGCAAAATATCAAGTTATAGCATGAAATGAAGGAAAAGCCAAGTTCAGAGCCTAAAAGTGACAAAAATCAAAGAAATTTCTGGAATAAGGCATCTCGCGGCGCGCGATCGCCTCTCTTGTTCCCTCTCGCGGCCCGCGAGCGGGCTTAATCCGCATATTCTCATTTCTAGCTCATGGATTGGGAAAATGTGTGTTTCTTGCATTTATTACCCACCTAACTCACCCCCAAACCTCAACTATAAATACCCACTTCCTCCCACTCTCATTTCACACCTCAGACATTCATCTCTTTCTCTAAATCTCTCTCTCAATCGAGAAAGTTAAAGACTTTCAAGTGAGTTCTAACTCACCTTTACCTCTCTTCTTTACTCTGTCTTCCTTCTTAACACTTAGAACACCTTTAGGAGTGTTTCCATTGGTTTTCCATGGAAAACCAACATGGGACATCACCATATTTGAGGTTACAAGTGTATGAACTTTTCGTTTTAATAGGGTTTTAACCCACTAGTGTTGTATCCTTCCAAGCTTGTTCTTGAAACAAGAGTTGAGTTGGTAGTGTGTGATTACTTGGAAGCCTTGGTTATCCTACCTTCAATCCCCCACTTCACTTGATGATTTTGATTATTTTATAACTTTTATTTTCATTTTAACTTATTCTTAACCATCCTTGTTGTCCTTGTGACAACTTGCGCATTAGTAAACAAAACGAAAGAGGTTAAAGGAAGGTCATCCTCCTACCTCCATACATGACTTCTGTCACACCCCAAGCCGCAGCGGAATAAAAGTCGGGGCATGATTGGGTTATCACCAAAGCTCATGATATTTACTAATAAGTTTCATATTTATTAAATTGAAATTAAATTCAAATATCCACACAAAATTCATACAAACACAAACATTAAACCAAACGATTGTTCCAAACGAGATAAATTGTTTATTCTTCTAAGGCCATCCTATGTGTTTCTTTCTCAGCTTGTTCACCTGTAACATGCGTAAAACAGAAAATTTGGGTCAACAAAAGTTGGCGAGTGAACCTTGATAAAATAATTAAATGTCTGAATTATATTGTTGTTTAAATAAAGAGTGTGCATGAATCACACGTGAACAGATGTATATATATAACCAATCACAAACCACATTGTATGAACACATGACATGATAAATGATGTATTTGAGATCAAGGCTCAATCAAACGGAGCCGATCTAATGAGGCACCTGATGCTCAACCTGTATCCCACGAGGAACTGATGGGCCTAATGAAATGATTGCACTAAAATGATAAAATGTATCCACATATAATCCACATAACAAAAATACACATTTGATCAAGAATGATATTAGCACACGTGTTAAATAAAATTAAGGAAATTGTACGACACATGATACACCCCAAAGCATGATTAAAACGGGGAATTTGTAGAGATTCACTCACATTGGGTGCGTATTCTTGAATGGAAATGAGAGCGCACGAGTTGTGGATTTAACCGACGAAGAAATACTAACCTAAAAATAATAACACGATAACTCGATAAGTAAATTAATATTTAGGCAAAAATCTTTTGTTTAGATTTTAGGTTATTATTGTGGGTTTTAATTATATAATTAAACCCTTGAATTTGTAATTTAAATTGATTTCCTTTAATTAAAAAAAACATGGAAATCAAATAGTCAAAATAAACAAATAATAAAAAAATAAAATAATATAAAAAAAACCTTGTCAGACTGTCAAGTCTGACAACCGGTTCGATGTGCTGTAGGCATGCGTGTGTATAGATTCGAACTCGAGACCTCACGTTTGCGTGCACGCAGCTCTTCCAACTGAGCTACGTGTCTAACCCGAAAGAATCTAAATTTTAATTATATTTATACACGTTTTAGGTTTTATCAAATTAATTAAATTAAAAAGGTTTATACTGGATTGAACCGGACGCGTACCACATGTCTCGAACCTGAGACCTTGTCTGTAACTTGCACCCAGCCCAACCAACTGGGCTGGATGTCTAACCCATTAATACTTGAAATTTAATTATATTTATATACTGGTTAAGTTTATACAGAAAGTGATAGATTAAAAAGGGTTTTAATCAATCGAGCCGGTGTGTGTGCGTGGGATCAAGCCGTCGACCATGTGTTCGGTTTGCACCTGGCCCAACCAGTTGGGCTGGGTGCTTAACCCGACTATCATCTTAATTATAATAAATATATATGAACACATCAGTTCATCTTCTTCATCATGAATTTGAACCAACCTGTACCCGCCCAAAAATTCTTGATTCTCCTCTGATTAACATCAGAATGTTATGCAAATTAACAAATATTAAAAGGGTAAAGAGTAGGAGTCTACCGTAGAATCGGATTGGAGAATCTCGATCTCCGGCGGATGGATTCTAATGGCCCGGTGGAATAAAGAATTTCCGAAGACCGATAAAAGAGAGTGAACCAGAGGAATTGAGCGAATTTGTTTGAGGAAATACGACGGGTATTTATAGAGGGTGTTGGAGAGCTTGGTTTCGGTTTTGGATTGATTTCCAGTGCAATCAATCGAGAAGTTTACCTAAAATAAACTTGAACAACTGTTTGTTTGGAAGAAAACGCGTAGACTGCCGGGATCTCTGGCGAGGGGATCTTGCGAGTGTTGCAGGTTCTTCTCCGCTTCAATATAGATATAATGATAATCCAGAAGTTACACAACTTGTGTGTATATCGCAGTGGTGTTTGTTGCGTGTGTGTATCCGGGGGAACCCGGGTTCGACTCCCGGTTCACCCATTTATTTTAAAACCGTTTTTTTCCTTAATTGTTTTTATTACCATTTGAGTTATTATAAGTAATTATTAATTAGTTGAGTTATTTTATTAATTAATAGATTATATTATATTATCTCTTTAAGCTTTATTTATTAATTTATTTTTAACATTAAATTTCATTATTATATAAGTAACGACATAAACAAAAATTCTTTGATTGATAAAATGAGGCGGGTTTTCGAAAACCGATTTACACAAATGTTACAACTTCCATGAACTTCCATGATAAATATGATATACTTATTATGTATATTATATAATATATATGTATATATACACTAACCGAACCCTTGATGATAATCGAATGATTGTCCGTCATGGTACTAGGTTACATCACCTAAGTACTTAGCTTCTCGTTACGATTCTAATGGGTATCTTAACCCATGAAAACACATCAACCCGAACGGGTATCATAGTGTCAAAACGAGTATTAAGTCTAGGTGGTTATTTTCTCGTATACATACTTTGGTGTATTTAAATTCCTATCTCCGTTATCATCCGAATACTTACCAACCTACGCTTTCCTCATGTAGGATAACTCGGTGTTCCTCCAACTATCTAAACTCTTCACGGAATTATCAAGTGGAAGCTTGCAAAACCGTGAGTACACTTGACCCATTTTCCTTTTACACAATTTGAGTTGTAACATGTTAACTTACAAAATACATGAATACACACACTACATGCTTTATACACTCGACCGTTATACATGCTTATTGTTATGATTAGGTTCATGCTAGATTCATACATGTTTCTTGTCATTAACTTAGTTAGCCCCAACTTAACATATATAGCGCTATAGGAGTAGCACACCGCCCGTCGGGGTATTGTTAAGCTTAAGTTGATTCTTATTCTTATTCTTAAATAGTCTTGTTACTTCGTGTGGCGAGGGACACTTAATTCTTTTGGACACTTGGGTTTGACAATTAGTATTGCATGCTAGCTAACCTTGTATACAATTGCCATGTGGATTGGAGTAAACTCTTTCATACTTATGCTATATACTTAAATTTGTGTACTCGCCAATGCTTTTGCGTTGAACCATATTTTTAACATGTTACAGGTTGATGATGATTCTTATGACAAATCTAGTAGGGACGACATAGAAACGAACCTAAAATGTTAGGCTTTCATGTTGTAATTTTGTTAAAGTTGTTGTATTTTGATTTATGTTGTAACTGACAATTTGATATATGAAATGAACGAGTTTTGATGTTAATATTGTCGCAAATAGTGTCATAATGTCTCGAGCAATCTATTTCGTCTCACTCCGATGTTTCCACCATCAGTTGGTGTGTGACATAGCTCAGGTAAATACTCTTAACTTATTTTCCCTATATAGGCTTGGGATACGGTAAATTATTACCACTTGATCGGGAATGGGATCAATCGAATGCCGGATTGTGGCTAGTAAATCCTCATATTCTGTTTTGATCAGTTTTGTTTGATAACTTAAACATTGGGGGTTAATGACCGTGTCCTGGATATCCTCGACTCATTTAAGTTACTAATGGTCACGACCAAAGCACGGGGTGTAGGCATACACCTGACAGATGCGAATGCTAAAATATATTTTTACCCACAAGTTGGGGATAACTCCTTCGTGGGTTTATAAGTGGCGTGTCAGTTAATCATGTCTCGATTTCTATACTGGGCCCCATATGTATTGACAAACATGTGAATCTGTGTACAAGGTTAAAAGCTTAACTTTCCCAAGTTATAAAAAGATTTTTATGTGCCTTGTGCACTTAAATCAATTTTTGAAATATTTTCAAAACGAGTCAGTTAACTATATTTACCAGCGAAAGCTGACGTATTTTCAAAAGACTAAGTTGCAGGTACAATACGAAATAGGCTGGAAGCTGCTTGGTAGTGATATAAGAGGATCTTGCAAATCCTTAGATCTGTCTAAAGTCTAATGTACATCTTTTTGTATATTTTACGATCCGCATGTGGATCTTTAGTTACAGACCGTCTGTATATTATTTTCGAACTTTGGACATTTTGGTTTGTAATAGTATTTTAAACTCCAAGACTTCCGCCATGCTGTGCTAATTAACTATGATGATATCAACTTACGTCACGATATTTTCCACTCAAGCCCATCAAAATTTGGTTGGAAATTCAAGGTGTGACAGCCACATCTAGTCTCATCCTTTTCCTCTTATTTCATATGGTACAAGTGTACAACTTCAGCTAGGACTAACCCAATAAGCATAACAAATAAACAAGGGGTTTGAAGTTCGGACCCCAAAATGGAGACCTCATTTGGTTTAGCCTTTTCTCAATTATTGAATGTATTGATAATTGACCCAGATCCATATTACATATTGGGTTAGCGAGTTAGTTAGTGACCAACAGAATCATAGATGCTAGTGCACAAAACAGGGTTTTTTTTTTTCTGATTCCGAGTATGGATAAAGAGACACTGGGTTAGGTATGGAACCTGTTCTTGAAGTAGAAAAGCCTACAACCGTATAGAGTAAGGTATGAAACCGGGTATTAAAACCGGCTTTCAAATATTTTATTTTGTTATCAATATAAACAATAAAGCTAACAAAACAATTTTCGAGTTTTATTTAGATTATGTATTTTATCTTAAAAGTAACACAAATTGCAAAACATTAAAAAAATATAGAAATCACAACTACATTTTTTTGAAATTATTATTATTATTTATTTATTTATTATGTTTTTTGGAGTGGGAAACCCTACCCGTTCCGCACCCTGTTTTCATACCTGCTTTATAAGACCCAGTTCCATACCCGGTTCCGCAACAGAAAATGAATACTCGGTGGGTAGGTTCGGGTTCATGACCGGTCACTCAATACCCAGTTTTTCACGACTTCAGTCTTGGTTTTTATATATATTATGTATAGATAAAAAGTTAACTTCTTAATATGGTTTTGATATGTTATGTAAAAAAAAAAAGTTATGCATATATACAATATGTTGCAAGGTTTTTATGTGTTAACTAATTGAACACTTAAATTGGCAAACGAAACATTCCATTAAAAAAATAGAAAGCCAATCTTATCAGAGAGCTAAGAAGGCAAAAACAAACAGTCAAACAGCAGATCCAAAATGATGAAGAACAGCAAAAGGAAAACACAAAACATCATAAACCAACAATATTAAAACTCACCAGGCTATGAGTTTTTAACTTGGCTCTGTTTTGCATCCACCAAAAGTCTCTTTTATATCTTCGACCACTTTATTGCACGAAGGGGACCAGCCTCTGAACACCTTGTTGTTACGGAAAAACCAAAGTCTCCAGCAAGTCAACAAGAACACAACGCCCATAGCCTTTTACCTGTTCTTCACAGTGTCCATTTTTCAGACAGAATCTAGGAGCTCCGTGATGAATTCAACGCCTATCAAAACCAGGACTTTCAGCCAAACACAAACTTGCCACCAGACCGACTATGGTAGCTAAATTATCTACCCAAGGACAAAGTTTTTGCTTGATGTCAATATCTTACGTCTGAAGATCTTGTTTAATACTCCCAATATTCCTCCACACTCGTGGGCTGTTCTTCTTAACCGGAACAATATAGCACCGCGTAACAACCTGCATAATAGCTAACAAGTTCCGAGTAAGGTTCTATGATGAAACTTGTAAAAACATATAATGAGTGAATAGGTTGTTTTAAATCTCATCACAACTTTATTTAAATATTTGCATGTTCAAAAAATATCTAGTAAAAAAATTGTAAGGTAAAACAATATGGAAACAACTGAAGGTAGAAAGTATCAACACGCGAACACAAGATTATTAGCAGTTCGGGTGGATGTTATTAATATCTTAATCACCGATCTAAAATAAATTGAACTAACCTACCTTAATCCAATCTTAACAACTTCTCTGATTTATACTGTACTTGAGGTTTGATACAAACACTTACAATCAATATAGCTCAATACCACAAACAATGCCTCAATTACAAGCTAAAAATCTCTATATCCACCTTTGCATGCCCTTTTCGCTAACCGAAAACTTAGATCACACCATCAGGCACGTATCCTTCATCAAACAACTGCTCGGTCAACCCGTTCAAAACTTCAAATACCCGATTCCCCTCATCTTGACCCGACGAAAACAAATACGTTTTATTCATCAACTCAATCCAACTATGATCCCTCTCCTTCTTCACTCTTTTTCCTTCATAGTCTCCTAATTTTCACTATCTCGTCCCACTTTCGGGATTCTGCATAAATATTCGACAACATAACATGTGCGGAAACATCATCCGGATCAATACTAAGCATTTTCTCCGCCGCATATTTCCCCAAATCAAAATCATTGTTCTTTTTACACCCGGATAAAAGACACCTCCACACCACCTTATCGGGTTTTGCGGGAAAATTGTTTATGAAATCGTACGCTAACTTTGTTAACCCTTTACGCGAAAATAAATTAACCATACACGCTAAATGATCGGTTCTCGGGGCTATACTGTAATCTTTAGTCATAGAACCAAAGTAAAACAACCCGTCTGGTAAAAGACCCGAATGACCACAAGCGGATAACACACCGATAAATGTAATGTCATTCGGTTTTACTCCCTGATCTAACATCATGTCGTAAATCTCTAAAGCTTTTTCACCGTGACCATGATGCGCGTATCCGACGAGCATTGTGTTCCAAGAAACGATATTCTTGAAACTAAAGTTATCGAATACTACACGCGCGTTTGATAATCGACCGCATTTTGCATACATGTCGATTAAAGCGCTGCCCACCACAACGTTTGAATCGATTTTTAATTTAACGATGCGACAATGTGTTTGTTTACCCCATTCAATAGCGGGTAGATCACTGCAAATGTTTAAAATGCTTGAATACGAGTAAAGGTTTAGTTCGAATCCTTTTGATAACATTTCACGAAGATATTCAACTGCTTTTTTGTAAAAACCTGAGTTCATATGCCCTGATATTAGAGCGTTCCATGTGACAACATCGCGTTCATTCATTTCTTCGAAAACTTTCAAAGCTTCGGTACTAAGGCTAGATTTGAAGTAGAAATCCATAACTGAATTACCGATAACGGTAAACGATACATATCCAAATTTAATAATTAACGCGTGGAGTTGTTTCCCGAATTCGTTTGCATCAACGAATGCTCCGAAAACAGTAGCAAATTTGGTTTATTATCACCCGAAGCATGTAATCGACTAAAAAGTTTAATGGCTTCTTTACTTTTTCCTTGTTGAACGTAACCCCCGATTAACGCGGTCCAGGCGGTTAAGTGTGGAATTTTAGCCTCGCTAAAAGCCCGATGAGCCGAGTTTATGATACCACATTTGGCATAGAGGTTAACCAAACCGGTCACAACAAACTGGTCCATTCGCGTTCCAATTTTTACCGCATACGAATGCACTTGTGTACCGAGCTCTATATTCTCCAAAGCAGCACAAGCACCCAACACACTCGCACAAGCGAATTCGTTAACTTTCACCGCTTCTTTATGTGATCTGACGAAAATCTTTAACCCTTCAAGATTTTCGCCACATTGACATGCACACGACACAAGCGAAGTCCAAGTAACCTCGTTTGGGTCCAAAATCGAATCGAAAACAGACAACGCATTCTTCAACATCCCACATTTCCCATAAAAATTAACCAAAGAATTCTCCACAAAGCTATTCAACTTCTCCTCAAACTTCAACATCCTAGCATGAACTTCTTTCCCAGTTCTTAAATCCCCTAAGGTAGCACACGACGATAATGCGCTTACATACGTGTAATAATTCGGGACAAAACCATCATCCACCATTAATCTAAAACATGTCGAAGCCTCAACTGCCGTACCCAGTTGGGAATATGATGAAATCAGAGTGGTCCAGGATATAGTATTTCTTTGAGGCATTTTATCAAACACCTTGCGTGCATCTTTAATGCGGTTTGTTTTGCAGTACACGGTGATCAAATGGTTGTGGGTATAAACATCTGGGGTAGTCCAAGATTTGATGAGCATTGCGTGGACTGCTCTGGCTTTGGGAGATGAGGTTGCGTTGGTGAAAGATCGTATGAGATGAATGAAATTCATCGGGTTGTATGGTGTTGTGGAGAGTGGTTTCTAGTGGGTGTGAGCAGTGTGACATTGGTGATTGGTGAAAGTTTTGTTTGTTAAGTGATTTGCTGGGGCTGAATCGCAATGAAGGATTTACATTACAGAGAGAGAAATGTAGAGATTCAACGATTGCAGCTTGTTTACTTTGGGTTGCTTACCACCACCAAATTACTTAACAAACAAAAATATTATAAATAGTTAGTTATTAGTTTATTAAATATTATTACGAAATTACCTGCTAGAAAGAATGCTCAGTTTTTTAAAGGGTGTTGTTAAATGTTATTTTATTTTTTTTAATTTTATTGGTCGCATTTCTTCATGAAATTTATAAATAAATACAATCAACTCTTGTATTTTCTACTTTGGAAAAATTTATATTAGGAAATATCCCTATTTTTTAGGGGTTTATCTACTTGCCATAATTTGAATATTTAGATATATGAGTGAATACATAACGATTCTATTGAATAAAAAAACATACACTGATTGAAAGAAGGAAATTAAGAGAGAGTTTGAAAAAACAATTTTTGAACTTTGATTTTCATCATAGTTCTAATTGGTTGAGCATTGTTGGTATATATTCTAACTAAAATATCAACTATATTCTTTTGATTTGGAAAACGTCTTTCATCTGCAAAATTTCTCTAGCAAATTCAAGTTAAAGGTGTTTGTCATCTTTTTAAAAAAGATGATTGTCTATATGGATATTAATTCTCATGAATAGAATAACTACCAAAAAATAAGAAATAAGGTATCGATCAATTACACATTAAATATTGAATTTGGAGAACAATTATGCATATATGAGTATTTTTTGAGAAAGGAGATCAGCAATAGGTGTATCGATATTCTAAGTTATATATATAGATATTAAACTGTTATATATATATATATATATATATATATTATGTATTCTATTTATGTATATGTTGGAAATTGCTTTTGGGTTTGTCTCTGATACGGTTTATCACAGTTTGACATCAAGAGTTATACAAAAAGATGTCTGCATTTTCTACCAATCAGGTATACGTTTTATTTAAAAGATTAAAGCTTGTATTTTTATTTACATAATGTTTGTAGCCATATGTCCCAACTCTAATATTTGTTTATTATTAGGCATTCAAGTCTCGTGAAGAGATTATTAAATGGGTTCAAAACACCGCACGTGTTGTTGGCTATGTTATTATCATTAAAAGATCACAAAAAAAGCCAAGTGGCTATTGTAAAGTCATACTAATGTGTGAACGTGGTGGAGCGTATATGCCCGTTAAAGGTACAAGTAAAGCAATTGGCACCAAAAATTTAATTGTCCATTTGAATTGATCGAGGCATATACAAAACGGAACGATTCTTGGAAGTTAAATATGATACGCGATGAACATAATTATCTACCTGCACAACATATGGAGGGGTATGCATACGTAGAACGATTGTCATGTAACGAGTTTCAATTAGTGACAGATTTGACGAAGAAGCATGTGGCGCCACGAGATATTCTCGGTATCAAAAGGAGCAGAATGAAGATAATGTCTCTACGCTTAAAACTGTATAAAATGCACACAATAAAGTTCGAAAGATAAGCCATAAGGGAAAAAGTCCAACGCAGGTTGTCAAGTTCGTAAGAGTTGTGGGTTACTATGTGCTTGCTTAGTTTCAACGCATGTGAATGAAGGTTAGTCAATTCCACCACAATAGCTCGATTTATTTTTAAATATATATTCACTATTCCAATATAACAAAAAAAAAATTAATAAGTTGAATTTTTTGTACGCAAACCGAAGTATTCCATTGGATTTGATCAACATATTTTGGAGGAAATTTGATATATCGCCGTTAAACCATGAGGAAAATGGTGACATTACTTGTGATGCTGAATTAATAATGTGTAAAGAACTCTTTAACAAGCAGTCCAAGCGGGTTAGAAAGTGTTGCTAGAAAAGTTAAAAGAAATAACCGATCCAAGTAAAACATCATTTGAAGAACCTACTGTTTGAAAAAAATACTCGTGGGTGACCAAGCTTAAAGAAACAACAAAAAAGTCGAGCCAATCCTCAGCATTCCTATAAACGTAGTCGTTCAACTACGTAAAATGTTGTTGAATACAATTTTATGGACTTGAAATCATCACCTCCGAGACATAGTTCTGACGCGAACAATTCTGAGCCATTAATGAAAGAATCTGTTGTTAAGAAAAAAACTCGTGGACGACCAAGCTTAAAGAAACAACAAAAAAAGGTATTGTGTTTGAATATAATTTTATGGATTAGAAACCATCGCCAAATATGGTTGAATATAATTTTATGGATTTGAAACCATCGCCGCCAAGACATACTTCCTACGCAAATGATTCTGAGCCACTAATGAAAGAAATCTCAAGCATCTTTCACCTGTACATTTCACGTATAAAAAATGCCGATCCCGATGGTAATTGTGGGTTTCAATCTGTCGTTGTGGGGTTGGAGATAGATGAAAACTTGTTGATTTTTATTCGAACTGAACTTGTACAAGATATGGACATTAACTCAAAATTTTGGAGGCAAAATTTTGAAACAGTTATCACCGAAGAGTATAACCGTCTACGTTGCAACATAGATTTTCAAGGAAATGGATTTGCAAGCGCTGATTATTGGATGGATATGCCCCACATTGGACTCCTCATTGCTCAAAGATTTGGTGTGATTGTTCACCTTTTAAGCATTGCCGGCAATCAAATTTTCTTCCCGCTATTGACTGCTCCAAACCAAATTTGTAGCCCTCATCAAGTGGGTCGCTTGTTCATGTTCATGGAAACCATTTCATCCATGTTAGATTAGAAGGAGACTATCTGATGCCTCTACCGAACAGTCTTTGGAGTAGCAACCGAAATGACGCTGCAGCAGATTGAGAAGTTATGTACTGTTCTAGTATAAACCGGTATAAGGAGCTAAAAAATCCTAATCCAGACCGAACTGTACAATAAGTTGGTTAAACTTCAGTTGTAATTTGTTTCGGTTAAACTTTATTTGTTTTTTTTTAATGTGTTAGTCATTTGTTTTAGACATAAAAAACTTATCATAGTCTTAATCTTTTTTTTTTTGAATTATCGATTCTTATATTTCAATTCAATTAATGATTGCATTCACTTATTTTGTATTATATATTTTTTGATGTATATTGTTTATACATCAACAGTTCGATATATAAAGTGAGGTAAATGAAATTTCGTTGTCAAGTACATCCTATTTTTATATAAATAATATATAAAAAGGTAAAAGGTGTAACTTTCCATGTCAAATCAAATTGTTAAGAAGCATAAAAATAATCTGGGTGAAAAATGAAAAGAAAAAGAAACTTAAACAAAACAAAAGAATTGATATAAAACAAACAGGGGATGAACCAAAAAAGAGAAGCCATATTTAGTTGAACAAAACAATAATATATAAAAGGTAAAGGGTGGATTTTAAAAAATTATAAAAATGATATTTTTGGAAAGGTAGGTTATAAACAATAAAAATGGATGTGCATTTAGCCACCTCCTTTTTTAAAAATCTACATATGAAGTTGTAGGGGTTGATTACGGTATAAACCATATTTATTATACAAACAGTGAGAACAGATCCTAACACTTAAAAAAAGTTAAATTAGCAATACTAAAACAATACATACATAAAACTAGCACTTTTGAATTAATCAAGATAATTGATTTTAGCACATATGTAAATGATATCAGCACTTTTCTTTACATCAGCACATTGAAAACAAAAGGAAGATCCAAATAAAGAATTAATTGGTTGTTAGCATAATTATAGGGCAATACAATTGATATTATTTATGTTATTATTTTACCATTTTTTATAATTGGCTAAATGTTATATGACACTTTTTAAATGGTTCTTATAGTTTGTATACGAAATCTGATTTGTATTTGTTCCTACTCCTTAGGTTGTAATCATATGTAAATACTAAAATACATCTTTGGTTGTCTTATGACACGTTTGACCTCTTTAGAAATAAATTATAACCCAAATTGACACATCTCAGATAATAGATCAAAATCTCTTATATTCTGCCACTTCTATTGTTTAACGAACATGGATATTTATTGATGACTATTAACAAGATTGACCCATTCGTTTTTTATTTGACCAATTTCTTATATTTTGTGAAATTTATTTAACTTAACCTTTTTAACTTTCTTGAACCGTTTGAGACTAGAAAAACATAACCCAAATCGGCTCATTCGTAGGTAAATGAGGCTTGGATCGGACTGGTACTTAGAACACAAGATGCAATGTTCTTCATAAAGAAGTCTGATGACACTTGGGTGCCATGTGGACCCTGCCAGCCTGGTGCCATTGAGATCACTATGCAGGATCTAGCTTCCCGAGGGGAAGCATCAAAGGTACGAAAGATAATTTAGAAACCAAAATAAAGAAGAACAGTTTGTGTTGTCGAATAAATTATTTATTCAACAACAAAACCGTTCTAGAAAAAATGTTATTTACAACCACCTTCATGATTTTTGAAACTGAAAGTGAGTTTTGGATTATTTTTTAGATACTTCCGCCACCGATATCAAGAACAGATTTTGATAAAGTGTCAGCAAGACAGAAACCTACTGTAAGAGAGTTTAGAGAAGAAGGCTGATGATTTATTATGTATATATAAACACTCAGAAATGTTTATATTTTTTGTGATTATGTCTTTAAATAATAATAAATCATATTTCCTGCTCTAGTATACATAATTTCTGCAAATATGTGACATTATCAGATATATGTAAATTGGACAAAACTATTATATTAGAATATTTATGTACTTCTGTACTTACATAACAAGAGAGGATAAGTGAGAAGCTAATAAAATATAAAGATGAAATTAAAGTTAAGAAACCATAAATATACACTAATCAAACCATTTAGAACCACATTAATATCTTATTATAATCTCTTACAAGGTTAAGATACTAGCGGTGCTTCTAAATTATCTTCATCATCTTGCGGCGACTCCAGTTTCAACCAGCATGCAAAACACAAAGAAATCACCTGAAAAGTTGAGTAGATCACATCAGAAAAAAAATGAGTAGATCCCACCAGAAAAAAAGAAAAGTTGATTAGATCCCATCAGAAAAAAAGAAGAAGTTTAAAGGTGGTTGGTGATAAGGATTACCATGCATAAAGAGGCACAAATGATACTAAAGCCTTTGCAGTCAAAAGGCGCATCAGTGGACAAGAACCATGCTGCAACACAGGAAGTTGAAATTCAAGTTATCAGCAAACGGTGTCGGTAACTTGTCAAAACAAGTAATTCTTTTTTACCCAAAATTGTTTTAACATCATTGAGTAAATAGTTTTTGTGCACTAAATATGTTTACCAAAAAAAAGCATTATTATAATAGTAATATAACTTTCTGAATATAGAAAAAAATATACTACAGCAACTTTTGACTCATCTAACCCGTCATTTTTTTCTGAAAATAGTTTGTTGCGTATATAGATTACATAAAAAGTATAAAAATAAATCTAATAATACATCTTGGGAAACTTTCGACCCATTTGACCTGCTTTTTCTCAATAGTCTTTATTAGCTGCTTGCCTGCTTTTCTATTTTACCTATTTGACGAGTTAGAGATAAAACATAAGGCAAACCAACAAAATCATATGTATATGGTTTAAAATTACCATATGAATACGAAATCAAGATACTGATTAAAACTCACTAGTTAAAGGAGTCATTGCTAATGGTGATAACAAGCTTGCAATTGATTGCACACCAGCAATAAAAGTCTGTGCTTTTCCCTGAGGTTTAAAAGTTCACATATAAGGTTATCGATGTGCTAATATGTTTTCGTTGGGTCCCATATATAAGAAAATATGAGAGCATGGGACCCACAAAATGGAGGCTAAAAATTGTAGTAACTGTATAACGTTAGTACATGATAAGAGAGAAAAAAAAAGAACTTTTACAAACCTGATCGGTTGATATTGATCCTTTTGATATAACTGCGTAAGTCTGTTTAAAACATCAAGTGTTAATTATATATTATATTATATACTATAAATATGCTATTTTGCCCCCATCAACCAACTTTAGCCCTCAACTTTAATAATGACATATTTAGCCCCTCAACTTTGGTAATGACATGTTTAACCCTTTAACTAAACAACCTTAGCCTCTCAACTTTAATAATAAACAGCTTTAGCCCCTCAACTTTAATAATGGCATGCCTAGCCTCTAAACTTTGGTAATGACATGTTTAGCCCCTAAACTAAAACTTCTTTAGCCCCTCAACTTTAATAATAAACGACTTTAGCCTCTCAACTTTAATAATAACATGTCTAGCCTCTAAACTTTGGTAATGACAAGATTAGCCCCTTAACTAAAACATCTTTAGCCCCTCAACTTTAATAATAAACAACTTTAGCCACTCAACTTTAATAATGACATGTTTAGCCCCTTAACTAAAACATCAAACAACTTTAACTCTCGCGATTTGCTTATTTTATCTACGTTTCGAACCCGCTGCGGAGCTTGGGTGGTAGCCCACTAGTTTAATAAACAGCATTAAAAATTATTTAATTTTAATAAAGAAAACTTACCGCCGGTTTAACTAGGATATAGATGACCCCAAATGATGCACTAAGGTAAGGTACCTGTAAATGCAATATCTCATTATAAACTGTAAGTAGTTAATACTATATCTATCACAAGAGAGTCCAACATTCAACCTTTTAAGTGTTAGATACCTTTAATTATCTTTATAACTATAGTAGTAACGTTCCTTATATATGAAGTAGTCAAATAAAAAGCTACTTTTAACAAAACTAAGCCTTAAAAGTACTTTAGTTGTATACACACAAAAAGAAATGATTTATGAAGATAATTAATTACCCAAGAAGCCCATGCAAAGCCATAAAACAATGCCTGCAAATAACAACAAATTATGAGATTATATTCACGAAATGAGAATGTTCGGTCAAATTTGTGTTTTAATTAAAGTGAAGTGAACTTACATAAGCTATTGATGCTAATAAGCCTGCACATAATATTATTTTCTCGCCAACTAACGGATTAGCAACAGGAAGCACCACCAACTGGAAACAAATGAAGAATTGAGAGAATAAAATTACTTAATATGGAATTTTGGAGCATAATGGAACAGAAACTTAATGATAACAAACCGAAATAAAAAACAACATATTGAAAAATTGATTTTATACATAGGTAGAACAACAGACCTGAGAAACGATTGAACCTATACCAACTATGCTTTGGATTTCTGAAAGTTGATTTTTGTCAAAGCCGAATGCTGCTTTCAGGTAATACTGGCAAGATAAAAGAAAGTAAAAAAAACAGGGAATGAGTTGATTAGTTAGCAATCTTAGAAAACATGCCTTTATTTATTTATTAATAATATTTTTTAACGTGTGAAGCATACGCTTCCTCTTATATTTTAGCGCGTCAAAACAAGTAATCTTTGTATGGATCGGGTTGGGTCTGACTTGCCTCCGTAACAAATAATTATGTATTATAAATCGTTTGTGTCACACTTATGATTATAAAACATAATATTATCTCAGTGATAATTATTAGAATGTAATCTAGACTTAGGTTATGTTTATTGTGTATTTATTATTAGATAAATGGTCACAAGGCAGAAAACAAAAGTCAAACTTGATAAAAGTCAACGGCTGTTATTTAGCGGTTAAGACGGTTTTCTGGTATCCCAAACGAAGGGGCATAACCACCTTGTTAGTACCATTTCATAGGCTTATATATGTGCCCAAAATTGTAAAGATACGTTGATTAATTTCATAATCCAAAAATGGTCTGCGTTGACTTTCGTTGACATCCCAAATTGACCAATTTAAAAGTAAACAGATCAAATACACACACCTAATATCACTTATTATTCAATATAAGATAAATGTAACTTAACAAGAAGAAAAATAAAATTCACATATATAAAAATAGAACATACCAGTAACACAGTGCTGATTCCCGACATTCCCAATTCATAAAAGAAAGAAATAACCGAAATACTCCTTAAAGTTGGACTAAAACAAAAAACACACATGTTAGAATCAACTCGAAAGAACAGCAAAAGAGTAATTAAAACAATGGAGAATCTTGAAATCCACATACGTGTTTATCACGATAGTTACAGCATATTTCATTGTTTTATAACGTTCTTGTACAACCGTGAGTGCTTTATTCAAATAAGATGAATGTTGATCCAGCTTAGGAGTTGATTTCACCGTTTCAACGAGAAAGAACGCCATATAAACTGGACAGAAGATCAACAAAGCTATTGAAACCTGAATCAGAAGTAATTATTATAAAAAAAAATTGTAAGAAAACTAAAAACTGTGTATTATCAATTATGCTATAGATAGTATTAATATAACTGTACTTCGAAAATGTACTCTTCGGGAAGAAAACGTGCTAGGAGATTTCCGACGACATGTGATGCGGAAAATAGGCCTGTTATCCAACTAAAAACAGCTGCACGTTTTCTATGATCAACAATATCTGCCTGCAATAATAATTAGTAATAAGAAGTTTCTAGATCAAATGATTTAGGAGGTTGTGTGCATTAAAAAAGGCTAGAGTAAAGTACATGGATAGTCCCTGTGGTTAACCAGAATTTTGGATTTTGTCCCTAGCTTTTAAAAGTACACGGATGGTTCATGTGGTTTGAACTTTGTAGCACATTTAGTCCCCGGCTAACAAATCTAAAGGTTTTAGCAGGTCCAGGTTAAGGACTAAATGCGTTACAAAGTGCAAACCACAAGGACCATACATGTACTTTTGGCAAAAATTGGGGATTAAATGTGTTACAAAGTGCAAACCGCAGGGACCATCTGTGTACTTTTGGAAATCTAGGGACCAAATCCAAAATTTTGATCAACCACAGGGACTATTCGTATACTTCACCCAAAAGGCTATCAGGGACTTTCAAACGGTTCAATGTGTTCTCCTTTAAGTTCTTTTTTATTTCACCCATTTCAGATAAAACACAATCCAAATCGACCCATTTATAAGTAATGAGTCAAAATTTCTCTAAAAACAATGTTATGTTATGAAACAACAAAGATATATTTAACGCGTAAAAGAGGAAGTAGAACTAAATGAGATGTCTTACCACATAAGCAACGGCAATGCAGAAAATACTTCCTTGACTAATAATATATGAAACCGTTCGAAGAACATAATAAGCATACACAAATGCTTTGGACTCACTGATGACCAGCAGGGCTAAAAGATTTAAAAAAAAAAAAAAAGAAGCGAAACAACACTTATGAGTACTAAAATGTTAGTAAAATAATTCGTGACGACCAATGTAAGTTCTTGTGACTACGGTTTTACAGAACATAAAAAGTATTATAGAAAAAAAATACTTACTAAAGGGAATTATGGTTGTAGAAACCGTTACAAGAAGAAGTGGTTTACGTCCGTACTCATCTGAAAGCTGGCCCAAAATTGGAAGCATGACCATCTTGAATATTCCTACAATCTAATACACAAATACAAAAAAAAGAAGTAAAAATGATATAAACATCTAACACTTACAGTACAGGAACTGAAAGAAAATAACAAAATGATACATGAACAAAAGGATCAAGGATCAAATAATGTATTCAATAATTGCAGAATCCATGGCCCATATTCATAAGGTACAATATTTCTTCAAAGAGAAGACCAGGGATGACTTTTCAGATCAAACATGGTCATTTCAGTTTCAAAACACATACAAACTCTTACTTTTGAGGTAAAGATTATCTTTAAATCAACTTTACTTTAGAAAAAGATATGAAATGAGATAACATAAATGTTGCTAACTTTATAATTTCACAAATTTTCCCAATCACTAAAGTCTCTCAAAATTCTATTGAAAGCTTTCAGGTGACCTCTTCACAACATAGTATGTCCTAAACATGAACCGGATCAAAACGCTGGGGATTTGAGGTTAACTTATCAACAAATATGATCACAGTCCATTAATAACCAGTCTTAATTATACCATGAAATCGGGGTGGGATCATGTACAGATGAAATTAATCTATTAAACGTATAATAACTAGAGTAACTATTATTACTCTACAATTTTTGAAATAGAGTGCTAATAATTACTATAGTTAGAAAAGTGTAGTGTACTGATAATTACTCTAATGTTAACATAATTACTCTGGTTATTTGTATGCTTAGCATGTTAAATCTGTTTGTATCTGATTCTAACACCCTTGAAATCAATCAACAAATTAAAAGACTGATCACAACATATCTGATATGCATAGTTTAATTTTAGGGGGTCTAACCAGAAATTGATTAAATTCTTCACCGGAGATTGATTAAATTCTTCCAGTTTTACCCAAATTTTTGTAATATTTATGACCTCAATCGTTATAAGAAGAAGTGGTTTACGTCCATACGCATCTGAAAGCTAGCCTAGAATTGGGAGTATGATCATCTTGAATATTCCTACGATCTAATACATAAATACAAAGGGATAGAGTAAAAATTATATAACATTTAACGCTTCCAGTACGGGAAACTGAAAGTAAATAACAAAATGATACATGAACAAAAGGATCAACTCAAGGATCAAATAATGCATTCAATAATGACAGCAGAATTCATTATCCATGTGACATTTAACCCTTCTTGATCCATATTCATATAGTACAATATAGTATATTAATATATTATTTCATCAAAAAGAAGGCAGGGGATGACTTTTGAGATCAAACATGGTCATTTTCAGCTTCAAAACATATACAAATTCTTACTTTGAGGTAAAGATTATCTTTACTCGAAAAAATATCATCATTCAACTTCTAAAAGGCTAAAAATATATGAGATGACATAAGTTTTGATGTTAAAAAATAACTGTTATTTCATCTGATAGTTTAAGTCTTGATTTATGTTATCAGTCTTTTAATTTAACACAGAAACAACTAATCTGTTGATTGATTTCAAGGGTGTTAGATCAAATACAAATAGATTTAACGTGCTAAGCATACAAATAACCAGAGAAATTATGATAACACTAGAGTAATTCTTATTACTATACAGTTTCTTAACTGGAGTAATAATTAGTTATGTGCAATCACAAGAAAAACCGAAAAACACAACAAAAAACAGAGTAAATTTCGAGAAAATGAGGCAAAAATCCAGCAGAAAACCCCAATTAAACTAAACATATCACATATGTCTATGATCATGATGAGATAAAAATGAGAAAAATAAGTGCAATTACCGTCTGTTGAAGGCCATTGAGATAAATAGCTTCAGAACAGGTGTTTTCACCGGGACAGAGAGCTTCAGTGGCGACGTCAACAAGCACAGAAACGGTCATCTCTTCGGCAATCCAGTGAAAACAGAGTGGAAACAAGAGGTGGAGCAGTGGTTTGAGCTCCAGAGCACCCTCCCACCATCTCGCCATTGTTGCAGATAAGGTGTTTGATAAAATGATTGAGTCAGTTTTCGTCTGTTTATGTTTATATATACATGCAGGTGGTTAGGTGTGGGAGTGTTATTTTAAAGGTTTGAACGATGGATGATGAGTTTTGGCATGACTTTGGCCTCTAATGAGTGCTGATATGTCATGTAGATTGATTGTGATAGTCTTTATTTACATGTATAAAAGTAAATTGTAATTATTATATTTTTATATTAAGAGTGGCGAAACCAGACCTTTTTAGTCGAAGGGTTATCGTAATTTTTTATTCTCTACTTATTACAACTAAGAGTATAAATTATATATAACCAACAAGTTCTAAGGAACATGGGTCATCGGACCTTCAAACCCTCTCCAAGTCCCCCCTCCCTCTCCTTGTATACTAGAACGCTATTGTGCCCGTCGATACTCAAACGAACTTAAAATTACGGCAAACTCTCATAATATTATTAAATCAAGAAAACGACACAAAAACTTAATTCTTACAAATCCCTACTCAATCTGCAGTATATATAGCTAGCTTAACGCGTTAGACTATAACTAGGATTGTTCATATAATTCTCCTAAACACATCCAAACCTAACTCGTTTAGCATGCTAGATGACTATCTAATCAATTAATTAGAATAATTACAACTAATTATCAAATCATTATCACATTTAATAATATATAAGTATCCATTACTTAAACCCCTCCTTGAACGTTGCACGTCAAGTCGGTTTCATTAATTCGGAATTCCCAACACTGTTGTATAGTTAGACAATGTGAATGTAGCACAAAATTTATAGGTTTATTTGATGCGGGTTTTCAACTCTCAAATATTTTTAGCTTAGTAGGTTGGTTATAATAAAGTTGATTGGTTCACGTGCTAAGCCGTTCATTTTTATTAAACCATGAGAGGTGTTTGATGTCAAATTTTAAATGCTCTAATGATTTTGGGTTTAGATTTTTAACTTTTATAATTAGTAGTGGTATGTACAAAATTTTAAAAAATTTAGGAATGGCCGTGATTATCAACTTACAAATGTGTGCTACTAGTAAACTTTCATATACACAATTCAATATTGCATTGTAAGATTTTTGTATTAAACTTACGACTTAGGAAAAAATTATTAATGTTCAAGAGCTAAGGAACCCAAAGCCAAGAGCCAAAAATCGAGATCACCAGAGTTGGCAACGATTTTGATGCTTATAATACCTTGAAATTGTAACCTTTTGAACTAATTATGTTTACATCTAATGGTTAAAATTACACATACTTTCTTTTTTCATGATTTGAACACACAATCACTGATACGTTTGTTACGAAACGCTAGTAAAACTTTTTGCGTATTCTAGAAAACTTACTAATTATCATATCATATTAAAGATACGTAAAGATAAAATACAAATAGCTCTTAACATAAGAAGTGAAGAAAGTTTTTCTTTTAAATTACTTAAGCATGATGTTTAACTACAAAATGTTTATATAATTTACTATAGTAATTGTGTAATTTTTGTAAAGTAATTATAATTACTCTATAATAATTACACAATCATTCTACTAGTGTAAAATCACGTTTTTTTTAATTCTATGACTAAATTAAAGTGCTTAATAAGATAGAAAAGAAAATATATATCTCCTTAACTTCTCACGTTAAGCCACTATTGTATGTTAAAAAACTCTTTTATACCGGAACCTAACTCAAAAAGATACATGTTACAATAAATATATCAAGTTATCGGTGAAACGTTTCGAATAGAATTAACTAGTAAATTGCCTCGTGCATTGCCACGGTGTTTCGATAAAAAAATTACGTTAAAACGTAATTCAACCAAAAATGTACGTAAAAATAAGCACGAACACGTATTATATTTGACCCGACTCGTTTCCAGAAAAAAAATACGTTAAAACATAGATCAACAGAAAATATAAATAATAATTAGCATAAGAACATATTATATTTGACCTAACGCATTTCTGGGGAAAATTTACGTTATAAAACTAAAAAAATGAAATCGTGATATGTTCAAAAGGATATATACATTGCTATTTCACATTGATAAAAAAAACATAGAAATAAAAGAATATTAGTAAGGATTCAAATAGTTCTAATAGCAGCATCGTTCTTTGGTCGGAATCGACGTGACACCGATATTGTTGTAAAGGTATCAATTCGATTTGTCACAATACGTACCGGTACATTATCGAACACTCATTCAACTTAATACCAACTTAATTTAAAATATTTATATTTATATACAAAAGAACATTACGAAAAGTTATTTTATAGAAAAAATACATCTATATAGAATATAGATTTAATGTAAAACTTTTCATCATGAAGAGTGATGTGGTTTGCAAATTGATAATTCTGGCCTAAAGGAAATTATATAAATTAAAAAAGTGAAATGAAATATTATTACCGTTACAGTTTACCATTAAGATGGTTTATAAATTGAGAATTTTAACCTAGACGTAAATCAAATTATATGAATTTAAAAAGTTAAATACAATATTATTATCATTACTCTAAATCAAACTTCAAATTGTAACTATATACAATTTGTGTTCAGACTTGTGTATCATACATCATTTTTTGTTTGAACCGTAAACCCTTAGACATGGTCTATCTAATACTTCTATTTTATTTTTATCAATTTATTTAAAAGTTGTAACGTAACTATAAATTATGCATATGTTAAGAACCTGCAAGTGGAACCGTTTAAATGAAAAAATAAACAAAAGTAGAATGAATGATGAAATGAAATTCAACATTTTAGTATCTTTAAAAGACGTAATATGAAATGAAATTCAACATTTTAGTATCTTTAAAAGACGTAATTAAGGAGATCGATGCTTTAAATTAGATACATATTATAACAAACTATTTACTATTAATGACTATATTTCTTATACGATCATTATAATGAGTTAAAACAAATATTTTGGTAACCAAGCAACCATCTTACCGACCCACAAGTCATGTCGGTTTTAAAACTAGAGATGCCATAATTAATTTAAATGTTTGATACGTGTGACTAACCCACTTGATAAAGACATATGTCTTTTTTAGAAGAGGTCACAACCTCAATCACGGGCAAAGATGAATAATATGGAATTATTAGTGTAATAGAATGAATATAAGCAGACGTTGTCATTCATAAGAAAAAACATAACCAATTTAAAACAACATAAGCGAGTACTATATATTTTAGTAAATAAATATAATGTTAAAAACATATTATTGCAGGCTGGGACGACTCAATCATTTTACAGACTCCAGACAAAGTAAAATATATGGAGCCTGACCTTTGTTGAGTTCGGATATCACTTGATTATGGGATTTTTAATCCACGCTAACTAATTAGATCCCGTTGATCCTAAGTAAAAGTTCAGTGGCATTAAGAACTTAGTCATATTTTAAAGAGTTATCTGTTGGAAATTTAGTGAATGGATATTTTATATATTTATAATTTAATGAAATTATAAATATTAATTAGAATCTTCATGTTGTGAATAAAAGAGAAACTTTTGAGTAGAGCTTCTTATGACATTTAATTAGTTTTATTAGAGTTTTTAAGTCTCTAATTAAGTGAAACCTTTCACTAGTATTTAATTTATGTACAATTAGTAGGCTATGTGCTTCTTTTTGTTTATATAAGAATATGGTATTGCTTGATACATGAAGAATACTAGAAGGAGGATGAACACTTGAAGACCAACTAGAGAGAGGAGTACTCTCTACTTGTTTTCCACCATCATCGCATCCTTATTTGTTCCATAAGTTCAAACACTACAATTATCCGGTGTAACCTCGGGCGCGTGAGCCATCTTCGGCTAGTACATACTTCTTTGGCTGTTGTACCCTGGGAAACAGTCGCGTCGTCTTTAGTAGAGGCGCGAAATCTGTTTTAAGGGAAGCGTGTTGAACACGTGACTCAACCAAAATCGTCAACGTTTTAGTGTGCTCTTTGTTGCAGTCTAGGATGCTATAAAGTGCAGGTGAAAGACCCACCAGAGACGCCTTGAATCAAGATTGGTATATATAATTATATTTTATATTCCTTTTATTTAGTTATCGCAACCGATATTGTACTATGATATTTCCTATGAATAACGAGAATCTCGTTATTATATATTTTGTAATTTTATTTTATAAAAAATAAACCTAGTTCCTGAACCTAGTTCGTACAAACTTAAAACAGATTTCGAAAGATTGTTGCTACAATCTTAAAACCTTATTTATAAGGATTTTGGGTTGATGAAAAGATTTGTAATAAAAAATAAAATAAAATATTTTAGATATCATGATCTTATAAATATTTTTTTTGAGAAATATATATATAGTACAACTTGTTGTGTTTGGATTTCTTGAGATTGAGATACAATCTTAAATCCTATACTGTGATACAAAAAGAATAGTTTTGGTTCAACCGTTTGGTTTTTTAAACGATTTTGAAATCGTTAATCTTTTCTAACTTTTGTGTTAGATCAGGTTAATTAGTGTAAACCATACGTTTTCGTAAACGTTAAATTTTCTAACATGTGCGTTAGACCGGCTTTATTTTTATAAACAATACGTTTTTTGTAAACATTTCATGTTCTAACATGCTTGTTAGAAACGATCATATTGTTTATATAATATGGTTCAAAAAAATGAGGGTTAATTAATAAGTCTATTTTATATAAACCAATAAGCCTTATAATGATTTTTGTAATCATTTATTTCTAACATGTGTGTTAGAAACGTTTATGAAAAGCGTTAGTTTGGAATCAATTTTTTTAATTGTTCATTTCTAACATGTGTATTGGAAGACTTATTTATTTGAACCATATATGTGTTTATAGTAAGTCGAATTAACATTTTGTGGAAATGTTCATATTTCTAACGTGCGCGTTAGAATTTTTTTTTTCATTTTAATATGATTGTTAAAAATGGTTAAAATACAAATACTTTGAAATGTTTTATGTAAACATTTTATATAAGTAATTTGTTATAACATTTATTTTAGTTAATATAATCATTTATATTATGCTTTGTATGGTTTAGGAACAAAAGTTCATACATTGAAGTTGATGTTTGATTGACTTCAAGAATTAAATCACCATAAAGTGATGGTTTTTGTTATTTATATAAATTTAATGAGATTATAATTATTTACTAGACTCTTCATATGGAAGATAAACTCTTAAGTAGAGTTTTATGTTAATTTATTAGTTTTTATTAGAGTTTATGTCTCTAATAAAATCTCTAATTAAGTGATACTCTTTTAACCTCATGTCTCTTGTATTAAAAGTTGGCTATGTGCCTAAATTAATGAGATTGGAAAACTACAAAAGTAAAAATACAAGAATTAAATCACCACAAAGTGATGGTGTAGTTGTGTGGGACAAACTTTAATTTGTGATTTCTAAATCCAAATGGTCATGTTTTATATATAAAAATGACTTAATTTTTCTAACACGTGTGTTAGACAATGTGATCACAAATACAATGTTAGAGATTGTACATTGTATATGGCAATTAATGGAAATGTTTTATGTAAACATTTAATTGCCTATGCGTGAATTAAAAAATATGAGAAATGGTTTATCTTATAAACTTTATCCTTGGAAAACCTTTTTATGTAAACGCTCGTTTCTGTAATGTGCCCGTTATAACATTTTTTTAACATGCGTGTTAGAAAAGGTTTAGTACATGCGTAGTAAGACTAAACAATATAAAACCGTTTGATATTTTGGGTTTTGATTTTTGTTATCATAAACTCTAATTGATGTTATGAATATTGTACATTGCAAAACTAAGGAAATATTTTAAAATGCTTTTTAAAATAAAGTTTGGTACAGTTTTGAGAATTCAAATGGTTTGATACTCTTGCTAGAAGTAGCATATGTTGAACAAAGTAACAATCTCGTGAATATTATTTGATGGAAAACAACTTGGTGTTGTTGTGAACAAATTTAATTGTTCAAGTTTACTACGTAAATGTAGTCTTTGTAACAATTTGGTGTTGTTTTGAGCAAAATTGTCCAACTTTAAAGTTCCATGATGAAATGGGGAACTTGTACTTACAAGTGCATGGAGTCTTATTGAGGGAGTACCTCAAGACATGCCATGGGACGATATCTTTGAGAAGATTTCGGTCAAATTATAAAGTGTTGAAGATATAAGCACTTTGATATTTGATGTCTACATATCGTCTATGCTTTCATTTAAATTTCAAAAGTGTTTGGCACTTATGATTTAGTTTCAAATGTATTTTATTGTTTTGTGTTCAATATCTTCGGACACATGCAATTTTTTTACAAAGATATAAATCACTAATGTTTGTGACATATAAATTATTTTTGTGGAAAGTAATTATAACGTTAACTATATGTTGTTTAAAAGAATATGGCTTTAAACAGATAGTACATGAATGTATTTGGAAATAGCAAACAACTTGAGGGTTGTTGCGTTGACTGAAAGTCAATGACGAAATATCAAATGTATAATCACATCATGAGAGAATAATGAAAGGACGTACTCAGTGTATTGAGATGAAATACACAAACGAGATCCATGCCGACATACTTCGTTAGAAGTGATTGGAAAAATCACAAGTGTGAATTCTAACATATGAAAGAAAAAATACTATATGTTATTGTATACCTTTGATAAATCTTGCGAGATTTGTTTCGAGTGATCTATACGTAAATACGTCTACCACTTGATTATTGTTAGAACTATATGGAGATTTTATATTCGTTTGGGAGAGCATCCTAAATATATATCTCCTAATGAATAACAATAGATGTGTACAAATCACTACTGGCAAAATTATGAATATCATGTTGTTGAATGTCGATCTAGTTGACTCTATCTCACACATAATAGTGATTGTAGATGAGGAACATTCATCTTGTCGGTGAAGAATGTGCTCGCCAAGTGACTTGGATTAAGACTTATGTTTAAGTCCTTATGAGTCAATGGTAAAGCGTTGGAGATCAAGGTAAACAAATTATGTTTCTTAATTGAATGATAAAAATTAGCTATGTGCTATATACAATAATTTGTGAGACTTTCCTAAATATTGATGTTTTAGGATTATGAACAAGTCTCATTCTTTTCTCTTAACAAGGGATGAATGTTACAAAGTGATATTATGATATCCTTAAGGTTGTGAAAAATCAGAATGATGCATCTTCTGTTCACATGCTAAAGTATTGTAGTCTAAAGCATGCTAGACTAGTACTTGGTTAATTATGGGTCTTGATGGAGACTAATTAACTCTAAACATTCAAATGTTTATGAACACAAAAAGAATTTGTGTACAGACAAAGTTGAGGGAGAATTTTCATTCATTATAAGGAAAAGACATGAAACTTTTGAAGAGTTTGTTCAAAAAGCTAATGACGAGAACTCATTGTCTAGGTTTATTCTAGATGTTAAATTAGAATTATTCTAAGTTGGTGACAAACTTATGACAATGGCATGTGTTGCTTTGGTCAGCTCGAAAGCTTATGTAAGCTAATGCAATATGAGTTGAATTCACTGATACAATGAGGTTGATCTTGTTCAATCATTGTGTATAAATGTCGTTATAAGTGAAGTGACGGAAATGTTGATCAAATGGCAAGAAATGTAGGGGATGATCCATTTAGAAACAACCCTATAAGGGTATGTAGAAACAACCCTATAAGGGTATGTAGAAATGGTTTTCATTACCCCATCTGGATGATATCCTATAACACTTAAATGTGGGGGTGTCTTGCATTTGTATCATAAAAGTTTAGCAATAAGGATTTTGTAATTCAATCTAACATTGCAAACAGACGACTAAGTGGAGGACACAAAGGTCGTAGCGCATAATGGAGATGTGTTTGCCTTAAATGATACCTTTATCTTAGAAAGACATATATTATAACCAGATTCAGATGGCCACTGAGGTTATAGTATTAGGAGTTAACAATAGGCAAATTAACTTGCGAGTTAAGAACACATCATGACAACTGCTCTCAAATAAGTAAAGTTATTTGTAGTGACTAGACAAAGTCAAAGATAATGTTATGGATTCGACAACCTGAGGGTTTATTAGAGATCAAGTTGTGGAATGAGACTAAAGCCATGAAAAATGGTATGTGAAGGAAACCTAACTTAGTTGACTGGAGATCCCAAGATCTAAGTTCAATAGGACAACTAACTCATATGCCTAAGGGTCATCACTGTGGGGGCATAAATGAGATGCATAAGCTAGTATATATGGTTATACATACCCCCAAAGTATAAAAGGGTGTTTAAATACGTCCTAGTCTATTCCTATGATATTCAGTGACAAAGAGTGAGGCTAAGCATAATATGTGGTAAATGATTTGGATAAATCACGATAACCACAACGCTTTTAATGATCTAAGGAGAATCACCTATGTTAGAGAGAAGTGAGGTCGCTTCGAATGGAATTGAGGGCACAGTTCCTAGAGCTCTCGCAGAACCAGGAAAGTGTTCCACGGCCATTATTGCACACGACTATGGGGAGATGACCCGGCCAAGGAGATTCTTGTGTGAAGTGTATTGTCGTCTACACAAACGGCAGACGAGTTCAAAGACATCGATGTCTACTTAGAGCTAGTGGGCTAAGTGCATTTCATGAGCTAAGATTCAAAGGGTAACACCTACCTATTGTATGCAAAACTCAACTGTCGAGGTTCCATTGAAAATTATATGTGTTTTGAACGATCTCCATTCATGTGGGGGATTGTTGGAAATTTGGTGAATGGATATTTTATATATTTATAATTTAATGAAATTATAAATATTAATTAGAATCTTCATGTGGTGAATAAAAGAGAAACTTTTGAGTAGAGCTTCTTATGACATTTAATTAGTTTTATTAGAGTTTTTAAGTCTCTAATTAAGTGACTAATTAACTGAAACATTTCACTAGTATTTAACTTATGTACAATTAGTAGGCTATGTGCTTCTTTTTGTTTATATAAGAATATGGTATTGCTTGATACATGAAGAATACTAGAAGGAGGATGAACACTTGAAGACCAACTAGAGAGAGGAGTACTCTCTACTTGTTTTCCACCATCATCGCATCCTTATTTGTTCCATAAGTTCAAACACTACAATTATCCGGTGTAACCTCGGGCGCGTAAGCCATCTTCGGCTAGTACATACTTCTTTGGCTGTTGTACCCTGGGAAACAGTCGCGTCGTCTTTAGTAGAGGCGCAAAATCTGTTTTAAGGGAAGCGTGTTGAACACGTGCCTCAACCAAAATCGTCAACGTTTTAGTGTGCTATTTGTTGCAGTCTAGGATGCTATAAAGTGCAGGTGAAGGACCCACCAGAGATGCCTTGAATCAAGATTGGTATATATAATTATATTTTATATTCTTTTTATTTAGTTATCGCAACCGATATTGTACTATGATATTTCCTATGAATAACGAGAGTCTCGTTATTATATATTTTGTAATTTTATTTTATAAAAAATGAACCTAGTTCCTACATTATATACATGTGTTCAACAAATATTAGGGCCTCACATATTAGAGGCTCAAGGCTCGTGCCTAAAGTTTTATGCAGTAAAGTCGGCCCTAATTGCAAGGAGTCATGGATCCATGCCATGTCATCTGTCGGAAAGCAACTCTAAAATAACTCTTCAATACAATGCAAGGGTCCATGGACCTCCAAACACTCATTCTCTCTCTTTTATGTAAGCAATGAATCATTCTCTCTTCCACGTAGATGGTTGGACCCAAAAACCTTAAAGTGGAGATGCTCTAACAAAATACAAAAACTAAGTAAACATAATATAAAGTCTAAAGTAGGGTGTCAATTGTATCGGGTTCGGGTTGGTAGGCGAAATGTTTAACCCGAACCTAGCCCATATAAATTCGGGTCAACCCGAACTCAACCCGTTTAACTCATATTTTAAACGAGTCATACAAGTTGACGATTTATAAGCGAGTTGTTGGGTTTTAAACGTTTATCAATAACATTTTAATGATGAGTATGAGTGTGACAAATAATGTTATTTTGAATTGGATGAACTAAAATTGAAAAGATCCTCATCCTCTTTGTGCTTTTCCTTGATATTTTGATTTTCACTAAAATTTGGATTAATATTCAAATTAAAAAGAAGTAAGCTGCTTGGGATAAACCAACGTTTCTCTTTATATTGATGATAAAGTATCAAAAGCTTTGGAAATTAAAAAAAACTCGGATTTGATATGGCGCAATTTAACTTACATCATTATAGCTAAACATGTAAAATAGAAACGGAAAAAACAAAAACAAAAATATAAAATATATTTTTTTCTAAATAGTTAAACGGGTTAATGGGTCAACCCGAACTCGACCTATTTTTTTAAACGGTTCGTGTTAGTTAACCCAAACCTGTTTGTTTCATGTTGGGTTCAGGTCGGGTTGGCGAGTCTTGTCAAGAATTGCCGTCCCTAGTCTAAAGTTATAAATTAACTGGTAAATGATATTTTGTGAGGTAAAGAAAAAAGAAAACTGAATTCCAACCCAACCATAATGTCTAGCTCATCGGTACCGGTCTAACCTGCCTACATTGAAGCAGGGGCTCATGTAGGTGATATCCAGTTCGACCAATCGGTCTAGTTCCGAAAATAGTCTTTACAACAATCAATTATAGACGGCAGAGACTAAATCGATTCTGAATTTGAACTAAAGTTGAAATAATAATATTTGAAGTATATACAAAAATAAAACTGATATCATTTAAATTTGATTAACCTAAAAGGATTATTGTTTATTGCTACTCAAAAAGAAAAAAGAGAAATGAAAATGGTAGCAGGAATACCTAAAACTAATAGTGAGACTTAAAAATAGAAATTGAATGGGGAAGGGGACCATGTTTGGACAAGTCAAACCCAATCATTCGTGACTAGTGACTTGAACAATCTTAACCCACATTGTTTTCATCAACCATTTTGGGTCTCTCTCGTGGACCCTTTGATCCACCATTCATAATTGATATATATGATATTTCTTGACATGTGTTGGTTTAATATCATCAATCAACTCATTGTGGACTACGTGTTTTCATGATGTTTCAAGGGCCCAATGAAGAATGAGAGGTTTAGGGTGCATTTGGTTTGTAAAAATTATTTTTGAATAACTTTATAGTATAAAAGAACTTGAATTTTTTAGGAATTGATTTTGAATTGAAATTTATTAAATGATTCGGAATTTTTCATCGTTGGTCGTTGCCACACTTCACGACATATCGGTCACCTCCGACCTTGCCATCTCTTTGCAGCCACCGTGAGTCCGTGATAGCTAGTGGACGGTGATTGTGGTGGGAGGCAACGATGGCACTGGCGTTCGGGGATGGTGGAGGCGTAGGGGCGTTGTTTGGGTTTTGGGTAATTCGATTTTTTTTTGTTATAGGAATCCTACTTGTAACCGGACCCAAATAAGATTCGGGTTATTTGATTTCAGGTTTATTTGGGTTGAGCTAATCGATATTACATATTTCTAAATACAAGTGGCAACGCATACTTTAAATTTAACTTAACATTATTAGTAAATAAAAAACACTAAATTTCGAATAAAAACACTCCTAATGTGATATTTTGTTCAAACTTATTCATTAAATACATATATTAACTAAAAACAAAAAATAAAATAAACACAAAACCAAACCATATTACCTAACCATATAAACCATAAAGAAAATGTCAAATTGTAATCAGCCGAACCGAACCTTTTTTAGTCGTTCAAACAACGAATGAAACAAAACATCATGTTCATTTTAGTCATTCAAACAACCAATGAAACAAAACATCATGTTCACAACTAAACACATGGGAGGAAATCTAGACCTTTCTATTGATATTGACATTTTTTTATGTAAATTCAGGTTAATCGGTTAACCTTTTTTAACCAAATTTATGACTTGAATACTAATTTCAGGTTTCGGGTTCCATCTTGCCCAGGTTCAAGTTAATCAGATAACAACATAATTGGGTTCGGGTTTGTTTTAATTGGGTCAATTTTGGGGGATGAGTTAAAAAAGAACCCACTCCTATAAAGGCAGAGCATAGGTACTAAGCATGGTGGAGACGTGGGTGGAAGTGACACCGACTGTGGCATAGATGATGATAGTGACAATGATGGAGTTGGAGTAGGGATGGCAAAAAAGCCCGAGTCCGACAGGCATACCCGAAACCAGAAACATACGGGCCGGGTATACCCGAAGCCCGACAGGTATGGGCTGGATATGGTATTAAAAATATAAAAATCTTCGATTACGGGTACATGTATGAGATTTAGCGATACCCGCCCGATACCCGGCCCGTTTACCCGAATAATACCCGAAAAGCATATTATTTTTTAAATTTAATTTTCCATTTGTATAAACTTTAGTACATACACTTATTCATATTATTTTGCTTTGTTGTTTATCTTCAAGACTTTAACATACAAGATTTTATGTTTAACTATCTTGTTTCTATGCAAATTAAAAATGCGTGTTAGTTTTGGAATTTTCTAAACACATTTCAAGTTGTTAGGAAGATTACTTGTGTTATGATTAATGCTACTATTTTTCATGTTTGGTGTTCAATAAAATGCAAAGTAACAGTACATTAATTAGTTAATTATGTAGATATATGTTTCAAATATACATTTGAATATGATATGTTTGTATGTTATCGGTCATATTTCCTTTGTTGTAGTTATTAAAGTAGTAAATTATATAAACATTAGAGTTAAAAATGCACCTGAGAGTTTCAATGATATTTTTAACAAATTAATGGGTATACCCGATATGTAATTACCCGACAAATACCCGACGGGTAATAGGCTGAGTACGGACCAAAGAATCACAACAAGATACGGGCTTGAGATTACTAATACCCAACCCAAACCCGACCTATTACCATAAGTAAGTTGGGGCTCCAATTCCTTGTTTGAATTCCTTTACATGAAGGAATTTGTGTGATTTGTTCAAAAGTTCATAAAATTCAATTATTGACCAACCAAGTTTTCCAATGGAATCCAGGTTTCAATTCCAATTGATTATACAAACTAAACATATTAAGAATGGAATTCACATATTTTATTAATTAACGTTAAAATATGGTTGGATATCAAGACATGGAATTTTTAAGAATTTATGTTTCCTTTTTATTGTTACGACTAATGTAAGAATAAAATATTTCACTTGTAAGTTTTATGAATTATGTGTTTACTATGATTTACATAATAATAACAAACCGGATATTACACGTTAGGCGCTTTGGTTGTGGTTTGGCTTAACTATTCACACACATATGACTATTATTAAACCAAAAAATTCACTTGTCGTATATAATATAACCAGATATCAGTTTCCTAAATTATTACATATTTGGTTAGTCTTTTTTACAATAATCCCATAGTTCGAAACGTACACAGACAAATCTAGGGAGGGGGAGGCTCCTTTGCCTTTTATAAAGGTGGAGGGTATACATATACACCCCCATTATTTCTTACCACATCATCTCTTATCTCTACATCAGATTCCACTGATTTCATACTTTTTATACCACAAGTGGAGGTGTACATATGCCAATTTGCCAACTTACTATAAACAAAGTTAATAATTGATGGCCACTTGAAGAGAGAGAAATACAAAAGAGAGATGGTTTACAGTGAAAAGAGAATCTGTGGTATGGTCGACAAACTCTCCACCAATTTGCCAAATTCTTATGGTACCAAACAAGAGGGGCGATATTACCCTCTTGAGTCTTGAGAAGGTTCAAAGTGAGTGAAATGCCTGAGGAAGTTCCTTAGGGTCGAAGGGGCACCTTTCGGTGACCCATTCGAGGAGCTTGTTTGCCGATCAGAGAGGCACCCCTTGGGTGGATGTGGTGTTCGGTGAAGGATCAAAACGGTGACTACTCACCGATGCGGGAAGAGAATCTTAGCCGATATTATTGCACATATTTTAGGGATATATATTTATCTATATTATTGAATGATATTATAATTATTATAGGATTGCTATTCCCAAATTAGAGATAGGGTTTATCATGTTCTATTCCCTATATAAATGGACATACGTATTATGTATTTATTCAGATTATCAATACCATGAACACTTTCATGGTATCAGAGCCACGGTTCTGAAAACCTATCTTTTTATTTCTTTTCTTCAGCCACGGTTCTAGTCCAGCACTAGTAACCCGCAGCCTACCCACTCACGACAACCATGACAAAACCCGATGACGGCCCCAGCAACACAGAAAAATCAAACCCTACCGCTCTACATCCTGCATACTCAGTCACCAATATTCAGTCTAAAATCAGAATCCTAGATGGTACTAAAGTAACATACTCCTCTTGGGTCAAGCTATTCAAATTCCATGCCATCGCTTATAAGGTGTTGGACCACCTTGACGACACACCATCACCAGTTTCAACAGACTCGTCTTACAACACATGGAAAGAGATTGATGCTCTAGTTTCATAATGGATCTACAACACTATTTCAGATGACTTGCTGACTCGGGTTCTAGACACTAAAGCTTTAGCCAAGGATACATGGATCACACTGCAGAAAATCTTTCTCAGCAACAAGTAGGCCAAGGCTGCTACACTGGAGACACGGTTCGTTAATCTAACTCTTGCCCCTTGCACTTCTGTTGACGACTATTGTCAGCAATTAAAGGAGTTAGCAAACCAACTGGCTGATGTTGATCAACCCGTGTCTGACAAACGCTTCGTACTACAACTTGTGTGGGGTTTATCAGCCGAGTTTGACACCACGGCTCAGTTGATTCACTCATAACAAACTGATTGGGATGTTGCTCGGACTATGTTGCACGATGAAGTCATCCGCTTGGAAGCTAGGCAACAACGTTCCTCTTCTGTTCTTGTAACCGGTTCCACTAAAACCAATCTGCCACCTTCCGCACCAATAAACAATCACACCGAACCCAACCTAAACAACCCAGCCGATTCACATGTTTACAGAGGACGGGGACACGGTTGAGGGTCTAACTCACGGGGATCGGAGCAAACGCGAACGCGGGTACAACAATCAACCCACCAACAGCTCATGGGCCTTCCGAAACCAACAATTCCCTCAGTGGGCCTGGTGGTCCACACCACCTTGCCCCTACCGAATTCAGACCACCTGGAGGCCTAATTTAAACCCAATACTAGTAAACCAGCCCTAAAACCCAACTCCCATAGCCCACTTTGCTGGGTATCCCACCCAAACCCTCCCGGTTTTGACGCATTAAATCCATCCAACTTAAGTGCAGCCTTCAATACTATGCAGCTAAACTACATTGATCCAAACTTAGTCATGGACACCAGAGCGGAAAGTCACATCACCGACAATCAAGGTATGGTTTCCAATTTAAATTTATCTAATGTAAACACTAAACTAATGGTTGGTAATGGTCAATATTTACCAATTGAGAGATCCAGTATCGGCTTCGTTCACATTCACAATCGAACCTATATTTTACCTGATATCCTTTATAGCCCACAAATAATAAAGTCTCTTGTCTCGGTTTGTTGGTTCACTCATGATAACCATGTTTCCATAAAATTTGATCCATTTGGTTTTTCTTTGAAGGACCTCAAAACGGGACGCCTGCTTTCCCGCCACAATAACACGGGAAATTTATATCCGGTCACACCACCAGTCCTCCCGCCACAAGCTTGTTTTATTGCAACTTCCGCTTTACATTGGCATGATCGTATTGGCCACCCGGGCAGTCATGTTTTAGACATTCTTACTAAACATTTTGGTTTTTCATGTAATCACAATAAGAATTCTTATTTTTGTCACTCTTGTTAGTTGTCAAACAATAAAATATTACCATTTTATGAATCTACTTCTTTTACTTTTGCACCCTTTGACATTATTCACTGTGATTTATGGACCTCACCAGTAACTAGTAAAACCGGATATAAATATTATATGGTGTTAAATGACAATTTTTCCCACTTTGTTTGGGTCTACCCACTAAAAAACAAATCCGAAACTTTTTCCATTTTTGCTAAATTCCATAGCCTTATTGCTACACAATTTAACCGAAACATCAAAACCTTTCAATGTGATCTGGGTAGGGAAATTGACAATCATGCTTTTAAACAATTTGCTCAACAACATGGCCTCTTGTTTCGTTTCTCGTGTCCACAGACCTCCTCCTAAAATGGCAGGGCTGAATGAATGATTCGTCGACTTAATGACATCATCCGTTCTTTACTTATTCATGCCCATCTCCCACCAATATTTTGGGTGGAAGCTTTTCACACCACAGTATACCTACACAACATCTTACCCACAAAGCGACTAAATTTCTCCACCCCAACCTTTGCGTTGTACCTTCGCCATCCAACATACGATCACCTTCGTGTATTTGGGTGTGCATGTTACCTGAACACATCCGCCACTCAACCGCACAAACTTCACCCGAGATCCGTTCGTTATATCTTTATCGGTTAACCTCCGGACTTTCGCAGGTACCGATGCCTTGATCCGACAACTGGGAAAGTACTCATATCTCGTCATGTCACTTTTGACGAGCATACCTTCCCTTATACCATACCTACACCACCCTCGTCGTATACCTTTTTAGACGACCTGCCTCCTGGCTTTACCTTTGCACGACCCGTCACCACACCTCCTACCACCCATCGTCCACCTTACATGTCGTCACCCTTCCCGTTTCATTACACCCGCCGCCCTAAACCATCTTCACAATCGACAACAACAGCCACCCCACATAGTTGTTCCGCCTGCAACCCATGCCCAACCACCACCTACTCCCGCTGCCGCCCCACAGCAGCCCACACCACCGACATATACCCACCCTATGACCACCAGATCCAAAACCAAACATGCTCTCATTTCCAGTAACATTTCCCGGGTGCCTATATCTTACACTAAAGCATTCACTGACCCTCATTGGTTAAAGACCATGCATACCGAGTTTAGTGGTTGTAGGATAATGAGACTTGGGAGCTTGTACCTAGACCGGTTTGACCGACCTGTCATACGTTGAATGTGGCTTTTCCGCCATAAGTTTAAATCTGATGGTTCTATGGAAAGATATAAGGCTCGCTGGTCATTAATAGGAAATCACAGACCTGGGAATTAACTGTGAGGATACTTTCAGTTCGGTGGTTAAACCAGGCACCATACGGACCGTTTTATCCATTGCGGTCTCGCATTATTGGCCTATCCATCAGTTGGACGTCAAGAATGCTTTCTTATATGGACATTTAAATGAAACTGTTTTTATGAATCAACCTTCGGGTTTTGTGGATAGACGTTTTCCTAACCATGTTTGCAGGTTGAAGAACTCTTTGTACGGTTTGAAACAGGCTCCTAGTGCGTGGTATACTCGATTTGCCATATTTATTCTCTCTCATGGTTTTCGTGGAAGTATGTGTGATAATTCCTTGTTTATATACACACAAGGCTCACATACAGCTTACTTATTGCTTTATGTGGACGACATAGTGCTCACTACCTCATCCGATACTCTGTTGAATGATATTATCGTAACTCTCTCTAGGGAGTTTGCTATGACTGATTTGGGCTCCCTATATCACTTCTTGGGAATCAAAGTGACTCGTCATGCGAATGATATGTTCTTAGATCAGAGTCAATATGCAAAGGATATATTTCGAGGGCGTCTATGTCATCATGCAAACCGTGTCCTCTAAATTGAGTGCTACATATGGCCCTCCTTTTCATGATCCTACATTATAACGGAGTCTGGTAGGGGCATTACAGTATCTTACGTTCATTCCTCCCGACATCTAGTATGTTGTGCAACAAGTGTGCTTATTAATGCATGAACCACATGAGCCTCACTTTGCCTTTTTGAAACGCATTATTCAGTATTTGCAAGGTACTCTTGACTATGGTATTCGATTGGTCAAGTCACACTCGCATTCTCTTATAGCTTATTCGGATGCAGATTGGGGTAGATATCCCAACTCTCGTAGATTCACGAGTGGTTATTGTGTTTTCCTAGGAGATAACTTGATTTCATGGTCTTCAAAGCGCCAACCGACTATTTCCCGCTCCAGTGCTGAAGCCGAATATAGAGGAGTGGCCAATGCAGTGGCAGAGGCAACTTGGATTCAGAATCTACTTTTAGAGTTGTATTTTCGGCTTCGACAGGCTTCGATTATCTATTGTGACAATGTACGACAGTATGCTTATCTGATAATCCTGTTCAGCATCAACGAACGAAGCATATCGAGATTGACATTCATTTTGTTCGCGAAAAAGTCCGTGTTGGTCATATTCGAGTTCTTCATGTTCCGACCGCTCTACAATATGCTGATATCTTCACAAATGGACTTCCTCGACAGTTGTTTCAATCGTTTCGCTCCAGCTTGAGCGTTTGTCCTATGTCCGCGCAAACTGCGAGGGAGTTTTAGCCGGTATTATTGCACATATTTTAGGGATATGTATTTATCCATATTATTGAATGATATTGTAATTATTATAGGATTGCAATTCCTAAATTAGAGATAGGGTTTATCATGTTCTATTCCCTATATAAAGAGACATACTTATTATGTATTCATTCATATTATCAATACCATGAACACTTTCAGAGAAGAGATAGAGGGGGGGGGGGGTTAATGGTGGGTCCACCCTTTTTCAACCCATCACAATTTTAAAAAAATGTTTACCACTATCCATGTGTTTGAGCATCCCTAGTGTGTTGAGTGCAAAATGGGAAGTGAAGGGGGAAGTTGACATGACATGATATTATTAGTTAGGAGAAAGTTTACCACTTCCCATATGGGGAGCACCCCTTCCGCCCTTAAGCTGAGGGGTGTGGGAAAGGGGGAGGACTCGGGGAAGCTGCGATGGCTTTGGTGCCCTCATCGGTGCAATTGGTGGAATCCTCTTGATCTCTTAGATGAAAACTACGAATGTGTGTGATGCCGAAATTAATAAAAAAAACCGAAGAAAGAGGGAGCATACCAGTGAGTGAAGGGAAAGGGATGATGTGACAGAAGAGAGTGACGTAGCGCGAAGACGAAGATGAGAAAGTGGAGGTGCACTCCCGATAGCCTTGCTTCCTTTTGGAGATACCCCCTAGAATCAACCATAAACAAATATGAAGACTGTTAATAAAGTTACAGGGGTCTATAAGCAATAAACAAACAGTACAGTGGTAAAACTATAACTTTACCATTTCCTTTTCATCACCAGATGTAGACGATACACACAGTAACCTGTCACCCTTACACGCACTCAAACCCTATTCGTCTTCTCCAATCAATCTCCATCGTTTTCTGCATCAAATTCCTCAAAATCATCCTATTATATGCTCTATTTCAGATCACCTATAGATCAGTTTGTTGATAATTTCAAATTTCGGTTAACTCAAACCCTAAATAACCGTTCCGTACAGTAACGCCACCACCGCAACCACTGCTTCCGCCGTGGATGGCGGACTCACTAGACGGAGCTCCGCCGGATTCATGGGAGGTTGCCGACGTAGACGCCGCCGTGAGCAGGTTAATGCTCTCTTCGAAGCGCGAAAGCAACAATTCATCGCCTAATTTGACTACTGGTTCTTCGTCGGAGATTAATTCGGATTTGTTAGCTCCGGTGAGGTCGTCGTCTGGTGGTGTGTTGGAGGATTTGGTGAATACTGTTGATCAGTTTCTTCGTGAAGCGTTGCAAAACCCTAGGGAGCGTCTTTCAGGTGTATCTTATGAGTTTGATTATGTTTAATTTGATATTTGTTTGCACTAGTTGATTATTTGTTACATGCATGAAATTGAAGTTGCCTATAAGTTAATACCTAAGGTAGTTCTGTTTATATGCACTGTGATTATGAGCAATTGCACTGGAAAGTATGCTTAAAGTGAATGATGTTGTTGAAGTTTTTAAGAGCAGTTGTTTTAAAAAGTGTGAGAGGCATCTGAGGCGATAGGTCTAAATGAAGTGCAAATGAGCACAGCTTTTTGGACGCGAGGCTAGGTTATATAATTTTTTATATTGATTCTCATAGGTTTCCAGAATCAGTTATTCAAAATTTAGACGTAATTAAACACTATATATGGTTTAATAAATAAAAAAACTCATATGTATGATCTAAAAAGCTATGTATATGTACAAAATCGTGACACACAAAACCTGAGTAGTAAGAAAGGCTTACCTTAAAAAGCTATATATATGCACAGCTTTTTTTTGCACATCCAGTGCAATTTCTGTACATTTTTGCTTTTCGTAGTTTGCAAGGCAAACCTATGCGCTTAGGTGGGGCCGTGGGCTCAGACGCACTTTTTAAACCAAGGATAATTTTGTTTATTATGGAATAGGTTAAAACGTAAAACTGTGACATTGTAGAAATGTAGAATGACAATGAATCAAGTATTTGCCAATTGTTTCAAGTAAGAATCAAACTCTATTTTAAATGAACCAGATTGCCTCTACTTTTCATTACTCATTAGTTGTTTTGTTTCTTATCGAAGTACATACATGAGTTTTGCCAACTGAAACCTTACTCTAGCTTTCATAAGATCCCATCATTGGCGTATAACTTCACCACCTCCCAATGAAAATTTAAAATGTAATGGTGTTATAACAGAACTATCAAAATAGATAAGGTTTCTTGATTATCGTATATTTATATGGGAAGCGATATTTTTGTGGTTTTTATTAACGCCATATTTGAAGTAAAAACACATGCGTAACAATAACATGCTCTATTCAGTGTTAAGGTTGGAGCAGGATGTAGAAAAATTCATCAGAGACCCTTCACAACAACAAATGGAATTTCCACAACTACCCACTTCTTATCTACGTTTAGCAGCACATCGTGTAGCTCAACACTATTCTCTTCAATCCACTGTCTTACTCGACAACAACCTCTCGGAAAGTTCCGGTTCCAGAATCATCGTCCACAAGACTCCCGATACCCGTTTCCCTCTAATACATTTAGCCGATATTCCTCTAAAATCACCAACTGATGACTCCACCAACAATGTTGTCAAAGTTGCAATCAAACAAAGACCAAACAAGAAATCACAAATTACTGGATCAAATTCAAATTTACAAAAGAGCGAGAGTTTGAAAAGTGTTGAGGAGAGAAAAGAAGAATATAATCGTGCACGTGCAAGAATATTCTGTTCTGATAGTTCTACGTCTGGTGGGAAGCAAGAGAGTGATTCGATGGTGCCTGAAGTGTTTAATCGTGGTTCTTTAGGGGCGTTAAAGGCGGAAGAAGTTTCGTTTTCAATGGGAATGAATGTTAATAGTGGCAGGGGTTCGGTTACCGGTTCGGGTTCCGCAAGTAGAGTTAGATTAGAGGAGCCGGTTAGTAGGTCTAGGAATAATAGTAAAGTGGCAATCTTTCGGGACCGTGAAGTTGAGCGAAAGGATCCTGATTATGATAGGAGCTATGACAGGTGTGTTTTTATCTCCTACATTTATACAACAATGGGCCGGGTTAGGTAACAAATTTAAACGGGTTTTGGGTCAAAATTTGTAAATATGATACAGATGGGTTCGGCTGAACTACCAGCACTTTTTCATTCGTTGTTTTTTATAGCGAATCTGGAGTTTTTAATGCATTTGAATACGCTTTACATGGCTTTTGATCCGCTTGACTATTGACTCGTTAGAGATAAAATGTGTCCTGTATAAATCCTCTTATAGATAAATGGATTAATATTACCCTACAATTTTTGTGTAATTTTACATTTGTTACCAAATTTTAACCTAGTGATCTACCATATTAGTTTTAAATCATAATAAATATTTATCAGCTATTAATTTACGGGCTCAGTTTCTTATTAGTCTATATGTGTTTAGCTTTATGATCATCTATCATCATTATGTAATCATTTGTGATGGTTTTTGCACTAAAAGATTTAGTTGAATATTTTTATATATCATCCTTCTGTAACCAGTGGTTATCTGTGCATATTTTGTCAATATATAACGGTAACTGAAAAAACTATAATCAGTCTTCAGTAAGTTCAGTGTTTAGATTTTTTGAATTAATGTATTGGACAAAATGACAAATGTTATTTATGTATGGAATAAGCTACTTGATTACATTCTGTAGCCATGCTTAAACATTAGAGATGACAATTTTGATCCACTTTCTTATGCATGGGTCTGTTTGGGTCATGTTCTTTTACAGGTAAACTTAAAAATTATTGTTATATTATAATTATAAATATATACTAAAACCAAAATTCTTAGCTACAGTAATTTTTGTCTTTTCCTATTTTATAAAAACTTTTTCAAGTTTCAACTTTTGTCTTTTTCTTTTTTCCTTTTTTACCTTTTCAAGCTTCAAGTTTACCCCTTGCACTATAAATATTACACGCCTTTAACTTAATAGTTTTATTTTTATAACTTCGTTTGTTAGTTTTTTTTTACAAAAACTAAATACGTGATATAATTTATTTTGAAAAAACATTTTGTACTTATCATGACTTTATTTTTTAAATTTCTTCTTTCGGTTTCTATATCGAGTGTTAGCACAGTATCGATACCGTAATGAACCCAACCAATATCGACCAGATTCCCGCCATTAACGTTATTTTTACCACCGCATCTACAATTTCTATTTACATTTACAATTTATTAAAAATTGGGTTGCCCTCGTTGCGGAGCACGGATGTAACCCACTAGTTAGCTAACAAGAAACAAATTGGTCAAAGTTTTCTATAGTGAGGGTTGTTTGTTTACCTCTTAATAGTTCAGACCTCTTATTGGTTCAGCACTTAATGGTTCAGACTGTTTGTTTCGCGAGCAAATGTCTTGAATGATTCAGACATTTGCCTCTGAATGGTTAAGTATTATACCGAGTCTGAATGGTTAAGACCTTTAATCTGAATTGGTCAGACATTTGCCTCTGAACGGTTAAGCATTATACTAGCTCTTAATGGTTTAGACCTCTTACTAATTCAACACTTAATGGTTCAGACCTCTTACTGGTTCAGCACTTAACCATTCAGATTTTGCCAAACAGCCCCTGAATTTAGTTCAATGAACCTTTAAATCATTTTATTAAAAATGTTAGTTTTTTATAATTGAAACAATGTAATAATTTTTCTAGTTATATTAGTATGCTTTATATATATAAAAGCTAATGCCTTTCTATAGAAAGCATTTTGAGTCATCCCGATCTGATTAGAAAGTTACTTATTTTGACCTGTTACCCAACCCGATTGACCTGCCCTATTTTGTTCTTCTAAATATTGCAAGAACCGTGAGAACGAATGAAAAAACTCAGAGAACTTGGTCAAAAACAATTCAAATTCATTTTTTTACACTTACCATTATTCTTTAGAAATAAAATCTACATGTATTCGTAAATAAAGAAAATTACTCATGTGTAAGCTTGCCATTTACACGTGTAAATTTGTTGTATCTACACATGTGTGAAAAATTTACTAAGAGTGATTTTGTGAAGAAAGATGAATTATTTAAAGAGTAAATTCTTTTTTTAATGTTGTCTTTTAATTACATAAGGTTTGTTTTAAAAAAAAAGATTTTGATTGGTTTTTTCGTTCGTTTGCACGGTTCTCGCAAATATTTAGCCTTCTTAGGATAACCCTTCCCTATATATATTAATAGTAAAGTGTGCTTTCAGATATGCACAAAGATTTGATCCTGGCTTTGGGTTTAATGGTGGCTCATATCCCGTACAACCTATGTATGCACCTGTCTTGACCTACAACACTGAATTTCCACAACTTGGCTCAGCTCATACTCATAGGGCCCCACCTATCTCTACTGAACAACACCAATCACACACACTGGCTCAACATATACCTGGACCATGGGTTCCACCATCCTCACCCGCAGGTCTTGGTTACAGACCCCCAGAGTCAATGGTACCCCATTTAATCCCAATCACGGTTCTACACTATACATGCAGTACCCTTCTCAAGGTACCTCTGGAGTGACGTTTATTCATCCTCATGAACAAGTTCACCAACAATTAGCACAGGTAAATATAATTTTTTTTTAATTTGTTGATTGTTTAGTTTTCTTGATTTAAGTTAGACTATCAAACATTAATACTATTTTATTATTACGAGTAGAAGTCTTAATCATAAGTTGGATAAAGTGATTCTAAATATAATCTTTTGATTATTTAGGGGTTAAATGATGCGTCTTAATAATAGTTTTCTACTTACTACAATAATACTATCAAAAATCATGAATTTGTTTAATAAATAACTTGCAAATATTTTCTCAGATACAAACTAGAATTTGACCCGTGCCGCGCATCGGACATAGATAAATAACGTCGCGTTTGTGACTTTACGCATTTTTTTACTTTGTTACAAGTTACGTTTGTGACAGTAACGTCATTAGACATAGATAAAAAAGAGTATGCCTCAAACGTTGCGGTGTAAAGTCGTTAAAGTAATTTAGACATTAACGTAGTCAAGCGTAGATAAAAAAGTATAATAATGTGTCGCACGTTGCGGTGTAAAATCGTAAAAGTAATTTAAACAAAAGGAGGTGTGAAGTTATTAAGTAGAAAAGGTTGAAGGGTCAAAGTTGTCAATTACCAAAAAGTTAGAAGTGAATGTGTAATTTACTTAAATAAAGATGAGGGTCATTAGTGTTTCATGTCAAAAGTTTGAGGGTGTAAAGTGAAAAAAACTTCAAAGCGTAAGGGTGAATTGGGCGGTGGCAAAGGCCACTGACCTTAAATATTAAGATATAGCAAATTACAAAAATGAATTGTGATTTTTTAAATTTGTAGACTTACAAAAGTATTTGCATCTTGTTTCTGAATCAGTGATCATTTTTTAACTATATATCTTCAATCACCTGTTTTTGCAGTCGCAGCGGCAATCCGATGCGAGTTTTGGATTAGCCAACCGTCCCCGATAAGGGGCATGGCTATGCCTGCACCTCGTCAGACTAATGACCCATGCTTATCTGGCAGGGGTGCGGGCTTAATCTTCTGTGTTTGGATGGGATGGACATCTTAAATTCAACATATTTTGGATCCATTTTATCAATCTCGGGGTTCTTAACAAGCTGATTATCAGAATTGTGAATGTATACTTCTTATCCAATTGAAGGTAGTTGTTGACATCTTTTTCCTTTTTTAACTTTGTTTTAAATACTGTCATTTTGTTATGTGATACATAGAAAACTATATTCACTTGCTATATTTTGTTGTGCAAATTTGAATATGATGATTCTGCAGCACAATTATATATATAGGTAATTTTCGTTTGCATTGCCATAGCATGCATCAAAATTAACAGATGCTGAATAATAATTAGAGAATTTCACATAAATGTTTATCCATTATACATGTTCTATGTTAACACATGTTTTTACCTCTGTAGTCATGAAATCACAAAAAAAAAAACAGTCTGTAGGTTCCCCTTTTGCTTCGTGTTTCCGTAGTGTCTGCATCACAAAATTTAACATCCGCACTTTACTTTTGCGTTCATTAGAACACACTCTTGGCTCACAAGCCTGTGAGTGGTTTTTTTGCCATTGTGAAAACACTTTCTTGTATCTCTTTCGAAAATGTATTGGTACTGCAAATTATAATATGCCACATGTAAGTTTTTCTGTAAGGGTTGGCTTTCCTTCCAAGTGTTTGCTTGATTAACGTTATCTTCACAACTTTTTGAATGATCAAATTATTTAAGGTGTAAACGAGCCAGCCGAGTCGAGCCCGAGCTTTCCACTACTTGAGCTCTGCTAGTCATGTTTTTTTAAGCCTGAGCTCGGCTCTATTTGAGCCTACTATTGCGAGACATGGCTCGCAAGTGAAACTCAAAGATCAAGTTCGGCTTGAGGTTATTTGAAAACAATTTCAAATGAGCTAAAAGCTCGGCTCACTAATGTCACAATACTTGTATTATATATATAAGTAAATTAAAATTGTATTTGGGTGTGTTCAGGTTAGCGAGCCTAAACAATCTTTGTATGTAAAGCTCAAGCTTGGGCTCGATAACCAAATGAGTCGGTTCAGGCTTGAGCTTAGGCTCGTTAAAGCTCGGCTCATTTGATCTTTTCACCGATCCGATCTCAAGTAGCCCTCTAGCTGCCGTGCATCGTTTACACTCTTAAAGTTATGTTTGCCTTCCAAAGTCCATGTGGCTAGGAATTAACACTTTGTGTTGGCCTAATGTTCATCTTATGTGTATTTGTGTAAGCATTCATTATGGCTGTGAATATAATCAATTCATTAAATATGACAATTCAACTTTTCCTACAAAACATTCGACCGATGGAGGATAGGATTATAAATGGTTTTAAAGGGAAACTAGAATATAAAAATAAATGGGAGTTTTCTCTTCAGCATGGTGGAGGCTAAAGTACCACTTGCGCACACAACTTCAGAATAGAATTAATCTGTGAACAATATGATTGGTATCTTCATTCCTAAGGGTGTTAACATACTCCACATTGTTGGAGATCATGAATACATATTACAACCCATCAGATCTAATAACTAGCCAAAACAAGGGTTTAAGGGACATTGGGTAGTGGTACCACAACTAGACGATACATTCAGTTATTAACATCTTTAACCAGTGGCAAGCTTGAGATTTCCGACCGGGATTGGGTCGAAAACTTATATACCCAAAAATTGCTATATAACTGGGGTCGGGTCGGAAATGTATATACCCAAAAATCTCTATACGAAAACTACATATTCTACACTATTGAGCAAAAAATTCGGGGGTCGGCTGCTCCCTCCCACCCCCACTATGTTGCGCCCCTATCTGTAACCCTCCCTATAAGGTTTGCTTGTTTTTTACTTATGACTTTTTATACCCGTACGCCTAGACTAAAAACATTTTTTACTTGTGACTTTTTATACCCGTACGCCTAGACTAAAAACATAAGTTTACCATCAAATATCGGCAACAAATCTAGTTATAAAAATGCGGAAATATTAATATGATGCCTAAACAATTGAGGCAACCCTAATGGATATGATGACATGCCTAGATTTTCACCGATCCATTACTTAAGCTTAGTTTAAAATAAGTTCAAGACACATCACTTTCTTTCTTGCCCACTCTATATTCAATAAGCAAAGCAATTGGTTGCCTGTTCATGTTCATAAAACGCTCAAAAAAACAAACTCCGTGCCAAAGTGTTGGGTTTTTCTTTTTGGGCTCATGAGGAAAGCCCAACATTAATTTGGCCCATTACTTTTTTTTAGGGTGAATAATAAGAGTACAGGATTTTAAAAACAAGTAATAGGCCATATAAATGTTGGGTTTCTCTCATGGACTAAAAAAAACCTAACAAATTCCTGAATTTAGGTTTAAGACGTATACACCTACAATAAAAAAAAAGCCAAGGGGGATTTACCAAACATCGAATATGTAATTATATTTTTCACCATTAACACAATAAATTTACGACAAGTTAAACTCACTACAACACCACTGGCGAATAATAAGAGCTCAAAGAGTCCCAAGACATCCGTCTAAATTTGGATTATGGTTTAGGGTTCGCTCTTTTTCTAAGCCATGAGCATATATTGGGAATAATCACATACTAGACTCCCTCTTAACAGTTCAAGCGCATAGTACTTTCCTCACAAGCTTGGCTGGGTGGGGGCTTTGTCCTTGCCTTCACGACTCCTTGTAGTCTGATACTGATATGGTTCTTGATTATCATAATTGGTTGATACAATTCTAGATACCTTCTAACGCCAAAACCACCCAGACCAATTTGTTGGATGATAAACAAGTTTATCGTTTTTTTTTGTAAAGTTTGAAACATACATCTATAAACATAGAATTGTCATTGTCAAGGGACGGAACTCTACGGGGTCTGGGTGCCGCTCTTCGGCGACCAAATGTTCTATAATCATTTTCGTTAACAGGTGCTTCTTATGTGGCTGTTTTTATTCACCTGTAGTGTTGTTCAAGTGAAGAGAGTATGATCAGAAAGTTTTTTTTTGACGTCCCGTTAGCTTAGAGTGGGGTCTATTAGATTATAACTAGAGAAGAAGAAAAGAAGTTGATATGTATTTATTTAGGTGAACATACACAACATTAAAGTACTCTTTTGTTAATTACTTCTTTTCAAATTTTAAGTTACCTATAGAATACACTGAATAATCAAATAAAATAAAAAATAAAAAGGTTGCAGATCTTCAGAGGAGTCTGATGAGTTATATTTTTAATTTATTATGTAATGATCAACAACATTTAGGGAGTGTTTGGGATTCCTTCTCAAAATAACATACTAACTTATATAAGTCATAAGTTACAAATACTAACTTCTCAACACACAAAAACAACTTAAATAAGCTAATCCAAACACTATAAAAACAACTTATTAACTTCTATAAGTCAATAAGTTATAAGTTCTTCCAAAACAACTTAAATAAGATCTTTTATTTAACCTGAAAACTCCTTTCTAAGAGGACATGTGTTTCTACCAAATTGGCTAACTTCACAAGCTTTTATTTAATTATCGTGTTTTATTGCTTTAGTTGATTTGATTCTAACGTAAATATAAACTATTGTTGAAGATTGTTTACTTAAAAAATTTAATGCAGGTCACTTTAATCAACAACAAAATAAATGATACTTTAAAAAAATTGACAATTTTACAACTATTTCAAGACATGAAGTTTTAAATTTTAAAGTTACAACTTAGAGTTGTTCTCAAGCTCATTATATTATACACTAGGTTGTGGATTACGTGTATTACACGAATTGAATAAAGAAAATATCTGACGTAAATAAAGATGATAAATACCATAAAGAATTGTTTAAGATCACTCATAATCAGAAAAATGTCAATTTCTTTGAAATTTTAAGTTAACACAATTCAAGATGCTAATATATCATAGATAATTATTGCTATTTATCAGTATATACATAAGTTAAAACTTACAATTTAGACAACTTGAATAATGAATAATTTGAAATGAAAAGGTACACATGATAAATCTGCTAGTACGCCTAAGTCTTAATATTAACTATAGCACATATTTCATTAATGAGTTTCACTTTGATATCCTGTTTTGTTTTTTTTTTTTTGTGCAAAGAATTATATAATTTATTTTTTTAAGTTACCACAACATTTTTATACTAATGTTGAAGGATTTTATTCCATTTGTTTTTTCTTTAGGTTGCTATACCGAATGATGGTATCGAACAAATCAAACTGATACCGATTGAAGCTGAATTCCTGCCGCATTGTGCAAGGGATTCCACTATTTGTAACTTTAAATTTGATATTTGTTATTGTTAATAACTAAAAGAAACTAAACTCATCCCATAATTTATTTCACTGGTTAAATGTAAACTCAAGGTGCTATGTAAATATTATTTACAATAATGAAAATAGCTTATACATATGATTGATCATAAATAGATTACAACCAGAAGTTAAATAGAATTTAGTAACTATATAAAATTAAAAGTGTATATTCGTTAATTCTCTAACCTTCTATAGTTATATTCAACAATAATTTATATTTATATTATATATAATATTAATTAAAGTTAGACGTAGAGATCATAAAAATAATAATAAAAATTGAGATAACTTATAGTAAATAGTCATGATAATAAGAAGAAGGATAATGATAACAAAATTATTTTTAAATAAATTAAAAATAAAATTGTAAAGTTGAAGAAGAGATTGCCATGTGACATTAAACAACAATAATAATGATAATGATAACAAAATTATTTTTAAATAAATTAAAAGTAAAATTATGGGATTGAAGAAGAAATTGCCGTATGCCATTAATTGAAATCTTTTATTAATATATAGATAGAAGATTAGATAGATTAGATGATAAAGAAAATTAATATGTTCGTGATGTAAAAAACTTCTATTACGACCGTCCGTAATAGAATTTCTAGTTCCACCGTTTATCATTGTAAGCCTATACATATATGAAGTGATCGTACATCGAATTTTTGTAAGATAACCTAAACTCAAATTTCAGGTGTAATTCTATTTTACAACAATTTCATGACATAAATTTTAAATTTTATAGTTACAACTTAGATTTGTTCTCAAGCTACATGATAAAAAAATGATATATGTTAGTGAACGTAAAAAAAAACTTCTGTTACACCCTCCGGTATAGAATTTATAGTTCCCCCACTTATCATTGTAATCCTATATATCTATAAAATCATTGTACATAAAATTGTGGTAAGATAACGTAATCTCATATTTCATGTATAAACGTTACGAGACTAAAATAAACATCCAAAGACATACATATAACATGTTTATAAGATGACATGCATATACCTATTAACTCCACTTGGTAAATGGCACGACCCTTTACCTTGTAGACCATGTTAACATGCTCATCATGAGATTATATTTTGGTATGAAAACAATTAGTAGACCATATGGCAGATGGTTAAAAAAATATGTATGTACGACTATTGACCAATGATTGCGATTGCTTAGTTGTTCATGATCTCAAAAGTAAAGTAGTATACTATAGCACTTGACGGGATATTCTCACATGTCATGAAAATAAGCATCTGTGAAACTAGCTTACTTGGTAAAGTCTCTTGCCTCTTAGTGGTAAGTACTAGGTTCTGAACCAGGCAAATGATGTGTATGTATGAGTCAAAGAAATCATGAAAATAAAGTTAACACAAACTTATTCTATTTATGAGCCATATTTTGACATTTTCAAAACACTTCTCCATAATGCTCCAAAATCCAATATGAGATCCCTTAAACCTGAATTGTCATCGATTGTGGTTTAAGTCTTATTATTTAGACGGAAATTTTAATATTCAAATCAACTTTTGATCAATTCCACACTCGACGTTGAGTGGGAATCTTCTATCTGGGATGACCAAAGTAACAACTATGTTGGAAAGGATTTTTCAATGTAACTCAACTCCGGTGTGAGAATAGTAGCATTCATTAAGAGTGTGTTTAATGAAGATAGTAAATGTGAGTATCAGATAACCTTATGGTTGTTGAGGTTGCTTTTGAAGTGGTCCTTTTGTGGAGAACAAATGAAACATCTTATGAGATGTCCAATCACCTTTTTCTATCATGTTACATGATCCTTTCCATCTTGTATTTTGTAGTATAATGGACCTGTATAACTAACTTATTTGAGTCGTTTCTCATTTAACTTTTCTTACTGAGACCCTAGGCGTTAAGTGCACCGGCTGAAAGATGAATCCCACAAAGTCTTGAGACCATTTGAATACACATAATAGAAAGCAAGAACAAATAAATCCAAAGATAATAACTAATAATTATAGGTTGATCAGATATTCGTTAGCAATTGTTAATTTGTAATTAGATGTTAACCAACCAAATCGTAATTAGGAATTAAAAGTGAAATTTAATCATCACTGTTTTCCAACTCCGGAGAGTTTAAACATTCATTATTTTGAAATTGTGTAAAAAGGAAACCACAGGGACTTACAAGAACACGACATGTGGAGTTCGAAATGCTTCCCTAATAACTATCTTCACCTGTTTCCGACTTCCTAAAGTAATAGCGTAGGCAATTCATCAACACCTGCACATTATTTAATGACATATGTTTGGATAGGTCTCAATGTTTGGGCTTAGGCCCAGTCCATTGGGCCCACAAGAGTAAAAAGGAATACTATATTAGCTAAGAAACTTATTTGGTTACCTGAGACAAAGTTTCGTTTAAAGCTGCCCCCCTGTAGCTAACATGAAATTTATCTTTGGCAACCAAACCCTGTACCGTACATAAGTAGATGTGTTATTTCGGTTTTGTTTTACTTAATGTGTGAAATAAAAAAGAAGTAAATAGGAACGAGCCAAACGGGCTGAGAGTCAACCAAAGTCTGATTTCAAAGTATACAACCTACTAACTTTCCTTGTCAGCAAATAAAGAGTAAAATGCCAAAATCATCCATGAGGTTTGGACACTTTTGCGGGTTACATCCAAAATAAGATTTTTTTAACTGATATTTCATTTTTGTTGCCATTTTCATCCATATGACAAACCTAGTTTAAATGCATCGTTAAATCAGGGACGAATTTGGCAAACATCATTAATTTATTATTATTATTATTATTAATATTTTATTGGAGGGTAAAATATTTTTTTTTAAAAAAAAATTGGTGTGTATATATATAAATGTGTGTATATGCATATGTATTATATTTATAATTATTTGTATTGTTTTTTAAGATAAAAAATAAACTTAAAAAACAAAATAAAGGGTAAATTGCCAAAATCGTCATTGAGTTAACAATACATTTTAACTCAGTTAGTGATTTGGATGGAAATGGCAACAAAAAAGAAACGCTAGGAGTCCAGTTATAAAAGTTATTATTTTGGAAGTAATATGCAAAAGTGCCCAAACCTCAGGGGCGATTTTGCCATTTTACTCGATTTTTTTAAAAAAAAAATCTTGTAATATTATTGTTTTCTTAATCATAAATTATTTCACTATATATAATAAAATTTTAAAGTAGCAACAAGTTTTTCGCAGGTCAATTTGACCCGGTCCAGCCCGTTTGACCCACCCATCGGAAAGAAAACGGTAACATACTTCAGTATCAATTTCAGCTGATTCCACAGTTATATTGACATCTGCCATTATCTTGACTATTTCTAAGAGCAATCCAGGTCTATCTTCTGTCTCTATACACAGCAAGCTAAAACCAACCAAGATACAAAAAGTCAACACACTAAAAACTGGTCAATTTGATTAATATACATGGTTGCTAGCTAACCTCCTTTTCGGCCCGTCATCCTTGACATGTATATGAGTTGGAATATCAACATCAACCTGCCATTATAACAAAAACTTTAATCAGTATGACAACACAAGCACACATATATGCATGATAACAGTACACATACATATACACTTGCATTCTTGCAACTTGCATTAAGTCTTGTTAACTTGCAGTGACTGTTTAACTATAAGAATGATGATATTCACTACAGGTGGCAAAATGGGTGGGGCGTGTAATGGGTCAAAACATGTAAGTTTTTAGCGCATGTCATACGTATATGCTTTAAAATGCTGCAAACGAACCGAACGTTCAGCAAACAGTTCGTTAACCGTTTTGTGGGAAGTCCGTTCGTGTTGGTTCGCTTAATTAATGAACGGACACGAACAAGAAATCCCGTTCATTTAGTTAAATGAACGAGACCGCGTTAGTTCATTTATGTTCGTGAACGTTCGTAACGTGTTCGTTTATGTTCAATAGTTTGTTGGTGCTTGTAATTTTATATTTTATTTAAATACTTCAAAATTCTGACAAATATATATTGATAACCGTCAATGTATTATATACGATGTTCATGAACGCTTGTTTGTGTTTGTTTGTATTCATGAATATTAGTTTGTGTTCATGAACGTTTGTATGCATTCATTACCTAAAATTAACAAACGAACATGAACACGTTCATTTCCTTAACGAACGGACATGAACAGAAAATCTCGGGTTCGGTAAGCAACATTATTGAATAAGTGTAGTATAGGTAGTTGTATCACTTCCCTAAATCTCGCATAAGACGTTTCTCGAGAATCAAGGACAAAACATATTTTTTAAATGATATGACGAAAAACAACTTTAATCGAGGGATTGAGGTGTTTTCATATAATATTCTTATATATAAAGTTACCTTCTTGACTGGAGCTTGAATTCCAAACGCTTCTCCCATTGCAAGTCGTGAGCTAGACTCCTTTAATATTCATAAACAAAGAGAAAGCAATTTTTCAACGTGTAAGCAACATCATTAAACCAAAATAAATGTTTGAGTATAATGCCATTTTCGTCCCTGAGGTTTGGCCAGTCTTGCGACTTTTGTCCAAAGGTTTGTTTTTCCTCATCTAGATCCAAAAGGTTTGAAATCTTGCCATTTTCATCCGGCTCGTTAACTCCATCCGTTTTTCTCCGTTAAGTCAGAGGTATTTCCGTCTTTTTTGTTATCTTAACGGGTGATTCGGTCTTTTTCACTTTATGTATAATGACCGAGTACCCCTCAAAAGACTAAATTGCCCTTAAAGTTAACAAAGAAGAAGTACCCCTGACTTAACGGAGAAAAATGGATGGAATTAATGAGACGGATGAAAATGGCAAGATTTCAAACATTTTGGATCTAGATGCGGAAAAACAAACCTTTGGATGAACGTTGCAAAACTGGCCAAACCTCAGGGACGAAAATGGCATTTACTCTAAATGTTTATACTAGCTTCATCATTAGATAAATAACTAATAAACTAACTGTTCATGAAATAAAGCATCAGTTACATATACATACTGGATGATACTTCAAGAGATTGTTTATGATGGTCAATCTGATTCTCTCCAGAAGATCTGGATCTTCAACTTTACGCCCAGAGGATCTATGAAGTTAAAAAAGTAGCAGAAAAAGTTATAATATTGAAAATAAAGCACGCGTAATTCGAAAAACTATGAAGTATACTCACAATCGAGTAATAAAGAACTTTGTTTGTTTGACTGTTCCTTCAGTCGTGACGATTCCTTTCGCTACATCCAAGTCTAGATCCTTCAGTGCCTTCATCTGCACCAGTAATCATAATCAATAAAAGCTATAATGAGTAAAGTAGCCGGATAGTCCCTGTGAATTTCCCAAATTTTGGAGTTGGTCCCCAGCTTTCTAAAAGTACACGGATGGTCCCTATAGTTTGCATTTTGTAACGCATTTAATCGCCAGCCAACAAATCTAAAGGTACAGGAGGTCCAAGTTAGGGACTAAATGCGTTACAAAGTACAAACCACAAGGACCATCCATATACTTTTGGCAAAAGTTGGGGACTTAATGTGTTACAATGTGTAAACCACCGGGACCATTTGTGTACTTCTGGAAAGCCAGGGACCAAATCCAAAATTTTGGAAAACCACAGGGACTATAAGTGTACTTTACTTTAATCAATAACATCGGTCTTGATACATTACAAAGTATCCGTCTTAAAAAATAAATAAAAAGATAAAAAAAATGTTAACGCCTTTCATAAACCATTACCCAAAATCGCACAGATCTTTTGAAGATTACTAGTTTTATTACCTCGGCATTGAAGGTAGAATTACCTGATAGGAACCAAGGAATTTATATAACAACTAGATTTTATTATTAGTTTTAGCCTTCTTGTTAAGGTTGCAATGTTGCGTTATGGTAAGGAATTCAGTTTACCGTAATTTGATGCTAGGAACTAGAAGAGTATAATAATCAAGAAATTAACAAATGGTTAATGAGATGGTTGACAATTACTGTATCAATGAGGGCACCAAGACGATCACCGAAGCTGACTTGTACAATAGTTGCAGATGGATCTGTATCTTGATCGATTAAAACAATCGGGGTTGGAATATCAGCATCCTGAAAAAAAAATACAAATGAGATACAATGTCAAGATCAAGATACAGAAATCGGATTGTATAATACTCAAAGCATAACAACAAAAATAAAACTTCATTTACAAATCTATCATAAAACTTCTGCAACACACGGTTTTTGTTTTTACATAACTACATAGTTGTAGCAAGGGTATATCATATATGGGAGAAAGAGTTCTCAAACTGACCAGGGAGCTTATACCCAATGAGTCCACACCATCAATGGAAGCTTTAACAATGCTCCTGAATACCAGTCCAATAAGTACATAACAATAATCACCAAACATAATACATAATTTAATTAAAACATATGATTTATTAGCTCTTTTACCATCCCATGTAATTAGAGTTGTTGCAGAGCATTAGAAGAGAAGAAATTTGTAACATGTGAGAACAAATCTATACTAGCTGTTGCTAGTATTGCACTAACAAAATGATACCAATAGCCTAGTCTCAAAGATCAAAATATATCCTATATCCCCAAAGTGAAAAATGCATATGACAAACAAGGATCAAATGCAACGCAAGCATAGATGATACCTATCGATCCACCTTAAATTTGTCTAAATTATAACAATCACTTGCAGAAACCTCCTACCTCATAGGACAACCGGAAATACTAGTTGACTAGTGAACAACCATACCTGATAATCAATTACACTAACAAAATGATAAAGAAGTATCAAATGCAGACCGAAACACTCGAACGTAGACGATACCTCATCGATCCACTACCATTAACAATGTTCTATATCTTCTAGAAGAAACTGTCTGCTTGAAAACAAATTTCTTTAAATTAAACACATCATCAGAATTTCATGGTCCTAATTAGGTCAATTAGTTTATAACCTATTCACCTCTCGCACATTTTGTATAATTTACAACAGTCACTTGCAGAAACTCTCCTACTTCACATAACAGCCGGAAAAACTAGTTGATTAGTGAACAATCATATCGGATTATCATTCAGTTACACTACACGATTTTTCTAACTCATTCGATAGTCGAAACATCACATCAACCAAAATCTCACAATCCTGAATAGGTCAATTAGTTTATAACCTATTCACCTCTCGCACCTTAAATTTGTCTGAATTATCAACAATCACTTGCAGAAGCCCTAGCTACTTCACAGTACAACAGCAAAACTATTTAACTAGTGAACAACTGCACCGGATAATCAATCAACAACACTACACGATATATCTAAGTCACTCGATAATCGAAACATCACATAAATCAAAATCTCCGAACATCAATCAACGAAACAACCAGAAACCTACTTAACCAGTGAACGATCATGCCTGATTGTCAACAACCTACACTACATCATTTTTCAAATTCACTGGATAATCAAAACATCACATCAATCAACGAAACAACCGGAAAAACTAGTTAACTAGTGAACGATCGTACCTGATTATCAATAACCTAAACTACACGATTCATCTAATTCAGTCGATAATCGAAACATCACATAAATCAAAATCTCTAAAAATCAATCAACAAAACAACCAGAAAAACTAGTTAACTAGTGAACGATCGTACCGGATTGTCAATCAATTACACTGTCACTACACGATATATCTACTTCACTCGATAATCGCAACATCACATAAATCAAAATCTCCGAACATCAATCAACGAAACATCAGGAAAACCTCGTTAACTAGTGAGCGATCGTACCTGATTATCAATAACCTACACTACACGATTTAACCTATCAACAACAAAACAACCGTAAAAACCTAGTTAACTAGTGAACGATCGTACCGGATTATCAATCAATTACACTACACGATTTTTCATTTTTTCAAATTCAGTCGATAATCGAAACGTCACATCAATCAAAATCTCTAAAAAATCAAACATCAAAACATCATAATCACCGTTATTATTCAAACACTAAACTTACTTGCTAACGATACGAGATGATCCACGCGAACAGAAAGCGAAATGAGGCGAATACGATTTGTACGGAGACAGTTGAGTAGTAGAAGATGAAAAATCGAAACCGGATATTTTGAGCGGAAAATTTGTACGGATGTTGACGGAGAAGGAGGAGACGGCGGCGCCGGTGGCCATGGTACGGCGGAGAGTATGATTTTCCGGCAATGTATGTGAGTTGTTTGAAATGAAAACGGAATGACGTGAGGGAGTGGTTTATGAATCGGAGTTCGAATATTATAGACTAGACCCCAAGGGGCCCACGTGTATAATTGGGCCCCGTTCCACGTCATATGCCATATTTGTTGAGTAAACTATTCGTTCAATGATTATCGGTTCTTTTATCTTAATGAATTGATTGATGTCACAATATATTTTTTTCATGAAAATAATAAGTTTAGTGTCCATAGTTGATGAAGAGCATTATTGATCAAATTATGATAAATTTGACCTACAAGATACTAAACCAATAAGGAAGTGGGGTTCATCTTTTATGAGTCTATTATAATATAGTTTAATTAAGGGTTTTTAATTAGATTGTATGTAGATGTAATTAGATACTTCAAAATATATGATGTTTTATAATGTTGTATTTGTTTCTGTTTTTGTTTTGTTTCTTTTTCATTATTATTTTAGTCGGATGTCTCTTTAGAGGCTGTACCTCTACTCTTAAAGATAAATATAAGATTTGTTTATATTTCATGTTTCTTATATCTATTAATAGCTTTGTTGTTTGTAAGATTTACTATTTATAATTGTTTTTTTTTTCTAAATGTTATTATGATATATGTTTCTATCATATTAGTTTGTCTCACTTTATTGTCCTTACATATACTATAAATTATCTCCATTATTTTCTTTTATCAATCTTCTTATTTCATTAAGGAAATTGGATTTTAATATTCATAACGAGGGCTGTAATCGAATCGAATGAACACGAATAATCCTTGTTCGTGTTCGTTCGTTCGTTAAGGAAATTAACATGCTCGCGAACTGTTCACGAATGCATACTGAACATAAGTTTCTGTTCGTGTTCATTCGTTAACAAAATTCAGTTGTTCACGAACAATTCGTGAACACTGGTCTTGGACACCAATGAATGTAAACGAACATTTAACTTGGAAATAAAAAATAAAAACATTATTAATATTAAAAAATTGGCATAAGTAGTTATATACAACCATCAAATAATAAATCAAAACACAAGAAATCTACTACAGTCACCAAATGATGAATCAAGTTTAACTAACTAAGACATAATTATCCGGAATTACTTAGACATAATTATTCAAAGTGTAACTAACTTAGAAATAATTATCCCAAAAAAATGTCTTTAATGTCAAAATTTTAGCTGACTTAGAAAAAATAGGGTTTCAAGTTTTCGATATGTTTAGATTAAAGGTTTATTATCTATTTTATTGTAATATAATTGAACGAACACGAACGTAACCTAACATATTAACGAATGTTCACGAACACAGTCGAACGAACGAGACCTTTGTTCGTGTTCGTTCACTAAGCTAACCGGACAAAATTTTTTTGTTCGTGTTCGTTCGTTAAGCTAATCAAACTGTCACAACCGGCATTTTTCGGTTTTAATTACGCGCATAACGAGCATTAATACCATCATAATTAGCGTAACTAGATGTAAATTAACTTGATCAGGCCTATGGAATGCTTAGGAACGTCTATTCGACTTTGCGGTACGTGAATGGTGATTTGCGGGAAAACTGCTAAACGTCAAACGATAACGAACTGACACTAGGCAAAATATTAACAACGCCGACATATACGGATTTTACATGTATAATTTATGCATAAGAATTTGGGTTTGATGAATTATCGTGATTCCGAACATCACAAAACGCTTAATTGAACGAAAAACGCGTTTGCAGGAACGCACCGACAACGAAACGAAAGCAACGGACTCGAGTTACGCCTTGATATTAATATATTATGATATATTTAGCTTCGTAATCGAATTTTATTATTCGTAGTCGAAATCGGATCGAAAAACGGACAAGAAACGACAACCGAAGCAAATTACGCATTTTAACGAAACTGACGGATTTACGCGTCAAAACCGACTTCTGACTTCAATCTCACACGTTTAGGCTCCAAATAAATATCCTACAACACTATACGAGGTTCATGAACGACAACAAGCCTTGGATACGTCGTTGGGCCACATGTAGCGTTAACGGGCCTTGGGCCCGACTCACCAAAACCCTAACTATATATACCCATTTATAACACAATCCTCTTCATTCTTTCCCCCAAACCCTAGCACACCATGCCTTACATCCCCTCTCTCTCTCTCTCTCTCTCGGCAGATCGCCAGCGGCGGACATCCGACGACGGCAGACGGCGCCGCCGCTGACGGTGGCGGTGGCAGTCGTTTTTCCGGCGACAAGCACACCACACATGTAACATCCGTCAAAAACCGGATTTACCAAACCCGCTTCGTTTATTAACCGAACAATCAGTTAAAAATTTCGTTGCGTATTTAATGCTCAAATTAATTTTAAACGATACATAATTAATAAGTATATTAGAATATAAAATTTATATTTGAAAATGTATTAAAAATAGTGAAATAAAAATGAAACAAGGCTGCCGGGTTTCGAACCCGGGTCAGCCGAGAGAACTCAAAGCCTTAACTCTCATCCTTCCAACCGCTCCGCCACTTGTGTTCTTTAGTAACATATCAAAACAATTAATTCAAATATCACAATCTCGAATTCAAACTGACGCGCCCAATCGCAGTCGTCGGAAATCCCGACGATTTCGCCGATAATGGACGGTTTCTTCTGATTTAACCGAAGCATTAACCTCAACATCGGTTATAACCGATGTCCAGTCCGCGACATCAGTCATAACCGCCGGAGAAATTATTGACCGACGAATCAAGACGGTAAACGGACCCAATTCATCGATGTTCTTCCCTATAAATACACCCACAAGCCTCTGTTAACCTTTTCGCTCACAATCACACAAATTCTCGAAGTAATTTCACTCGCCGGAAAATCTCTGCAAGTCACCGGAAAACCGAGATTTCATCTACACGGTAAATACCTCGACTCTTTCCGTTTCAATCCGATGTTAGACTGTTACTAACTTCAATCCAACCATCAGAATCTATCCCAGACGACGTAGCCGGAATATTCAACTCTCGCCGGAAAACTTCTGAAATTTTCTGATCTCACGCTGTGAATCGGTATAACCCTTCAAACTTCTGTTAATCCTTGTTTAAGTACCTCAATTTCATAACTAATCGAACAAGACTGTTAATTGATTCTAACAGCCGAAGTCACAAACAGAGCCGACGAACCTTTGCCGGAGTCCTGAGAACGACGACCTGTTCCGGTACTTTCTTTCCCCAAACCCTCTCCGTTCATCACTTTTCAATTGCTCATAATATTCGTTAAACGAATTAAACAAGAAACAGTTGCTTTGACCGATGTCTGTGTTTTGAACGAAGAAGACGAAGTTCAGTTATGTTATAAGATTAACTAAAATCAGTTTTATGAACGGGTTAGACACACAGTCCAGCGGTAGACTGTGTGCAAACAAATACATACACGTCGCGAGTTCGATTCCTGTCCCAACCTCACTCTCTTGAAATAAAAATGCCTTTTTTTTAACCGAACCGGGTTAACTCAGTAAGATGTTAAGTCCAGCGGTGGACTGTGTGCCAAACTAAACCACAGGTCCCGGGTTCGAGACCTGTGGCGAGCACCGAGTGATACAATTAAATCATTTTTAAAAATAAGGGATTTTCGGATTTATTTAATTAGTATATAAATATAATTAAAAACAGAAATATTTCGGGTTAGACACGTAGCTCAGTTGGTAGAGCTGCGTGCACGCGTATGAGAGGTCACGGGTTCGAGTCTCACCCAGCGCACACATATAACCGACCGAACCGGTCAACAAGTCAACGGTCAACAAGTCAACAAGTCAACGGTCAATGGTCAAAAAGTCAACATTTTTTTTATTATTTTCATTTATTTATTTTATTTAAAAATCAATTAAAAATCCTTAAAAATAACATTTTTAAAGTTAGAAAATAGCCTTAAACTCACAAAAATATATCCAATAATCCTACTAAAATTGATTAATAAAATCCGCTTATTTACCGAACCATTATGTTATTATCTAGGTTAGTTTCACTCGTGGTTAAATCAAACTTCGTGCGCATTCAACATCATCAACCGAACGCACCCAATGTGAGTGAATCTTACAACTCCCCTTTTTAATTACACGTTTTGGGGTGTGTCATGTGTCACTAAAATTAACTCGTTTATTTAAACTCGTGCCATACCATATTATGATCTAAACTTAGAATGTAAATATTGTTTGTAGTTATGTATTACATATTCTCAAGTTGTATGCAAATCATTCATTAGGCCCATCAGTTCGTAGAACAACGCGTGCCTCAAAACTCATTCATTAGGCCCATCAGTTCCTCGTGGGAGACGAGTTGAGCAACGCGTGCCTCAAAACAATCTATTATTGTATGTGTGTGCATTATTTAATATTAAGTGTTTTGTGAATAAATTTACATCTATATTTACTCATATGTGGTTATGCATTTTATTTTATAATCAGTTCAATAAACTTGTTCAAATGTTTTTCATAGGATTCACTCGCCAACTTTTTGTTGATCCAAAAACCATTTTTACACATGATACAGGTGAACAGGATGAAGCAAGGAAAACATAGGAAATGCCTTAGAAGAAAATAATGAAGTCTAGAAATATTGTGTAGAACATGTTGTAATTATGATTGTATGATATCCTTTAAAATTGTAATAATAAATATGAAACGTTATAATAAATGTCATGAGCTTTGATGAAAACCAATCATGCCCCGATCACCTTTTCCGCTGCGGGTCGGGGTGTGACAACACAACCCTAACTCACCCACATACCTCACCTGCTCTCTCTCTCGTTATCTCTCTCCGATGAACATATGGCCGGCGACCGACGACGACAGACGACGACCGGCCCCCACTGAGGGTGGCCGACGATGGTAGTGACGACGGTGCCGCCGCTACGGCGGTGGTGGTGGAAGTTTTAAAAGCGGTTCAGTGGCAGACCCTCCCAAATCGAGTCCCCTGAACGCGATTCCGGCATCGAAACGACTGTTTGTACGACGATAGTAGTGGGTTGGATCTCGGCAGCCAAGATCCTAGAGCTTCACCCCGGTAAACCACCTAACTCCTTTTCTTTTCCTCAGATCCTTATATATCCGTGAATCTACTGTCTAGTGCTTGTTGTTTCACAAAGTATCGGAGTGTAGCGGCGGCTCCGGCTAGGCCACAGCTGTAACATCCGTCGAAAAACGGATTTCCAAAACCCGCTTCGTTTATTAATCGAATAACCAGTTATAATTTTTCGTTGCATATTTATTGCTCAAATTAATTTTAAACGATACATAATTAATAAATATATTAGAATTTAAAAACCATAATTTAAAATTATTAATAAATAATGAATAAAAAAATAAATGCAGACGCCGGGTTTCGAACCCGGGTCACTCACAAGACAAAACACAACACACACCGCTCCGCTACACGCCTCCTTTGTGAAAATACTGAAACAAATAATACTTAAAATAAAACCCGAATTCAAAACCGGAGCTCACCGCGCTCAGAACTCGCAATCACCGGAAAATCCGGCAATCCGCGATTTTGGCCATTCCTCTCTTGACTAAACGCGATAACCGATCATCGACACAAATCATAACCGTTACTGGCCCTCAATTTCAGTCGTAACCGCCGGAAAAACTTTGACCGCGAATCAAGACCAAAATTCGGACCCAATACATCCTGTTATTCCCTATAAATATTCACCCAAACCTCTGGTAACCTTTTCGCTCAAAATCGCACAATCTATCGAAGTTTTAGCACGTCGCCGGAAAATTTAATATCGCCGGAATCACTGAACGGAAAACCGCGTTTTTCTTCAGACGGTACAATCGTCTAAATTTCTCTTGCCATCTTTCAATTTATAATCTAATTGCTCAATCCAGTAATCAAAACTGTAAAACAGTTTCCCTCAGCCGGAATCCGCAGATCGGAGACGACGAGACTTTGCCGGAAAACCTGAAGCAAACTCGCCGTTCTGGTATACCTTGTTATTTCATTTCTCTCTTCAATTCAATCAAATATAAGTTAGATCGATTAAACAGAACAGTCGGAATTCACTGTTCTGAAATGTTAAACGAAGAAGATGAAGTCGAACAATGTGTATAAGTTTAATTAAAACTGGATATTTCACCGGGTTAGACACACAGTCCAGCGGTGGACTGTGTGCAACATAATACGCACGTCCCGAGTTCGAATCGCACATGTACCGACTTTCAGAAATAAAACCAATCCTTTTTAAACCTATTCAGATCACCTTTCAACATGTATATAAATATAATATAATTCAGTAATTAAACAGGTTAAGCACACAGCCCAACTGGTTGGGCTGTGCGTACTCGAACCGAACGTCTCGAGTTCGACTCCGGGTCACTGAAGTCGGTTCGGCCATTTTAAATCATTTTTGAAATAAACTAAATAAGATAAAAGTTAATCAGTATATATATATAATTAAAACAGAGAATATTTCAGGTTAGACACGTAGCTCAGTTGGTAGAGCTGCGTGCACGTAAACAAGAGGTCTCGAGTTCGAACCTCACTCAGCGCATAATTTAACACAATCCGACCGGTCAACGGTCAAAAAGTCAAAAAAAATTTTATTTATTTTTATTAATTTATTTAATCAGAAAATCATTTAAAATTCTTAAAAATAAGATTTTAAAGTTAGAAAACCTCCTTAAACTCACAAATAAATCTAAAAATCACATTAAGAGTAGGAATTAAAAGTACTAATTTACCGAATCATTTCGTTATTATTTTAGGTTAGTTTTCCTCGTCGATCAAATCCTAAAATTCGTGCGCATCCAACGTCATCAAAGAACGCACCCAATGTGAGTGAATCTCTACCAATTCCCCGTTTTAATCACATTTTGGGGTGTATCATGTGTCGTTTAATTCCTTATTATATTTAAACACTTGTGCATCCATCATATCCGTGATCAAATGTGTATCAAATATGTATCAAGTGTTTGTGTGAATTATATTTAGATTAAAGTTATCATTTTTAGTGCATGCATTTCATTAGGCCCATCAGCTCCCCGTGGGATACGGGTTGAGTATCAGGTGCCTCATTCGATCGGCTCCGTTTGATTGAACCTTGATCTCACATACATCATCATTCATGTCACTCGATTGGCTCCGTTTGATTGAGCCTTGATCTCATATACATCATCATTTATGTCATTTACTCATCCAATGTGGTTTGTGTTTTGTTATATATATATGTTTGCTCACATGTGATTATTGCACAAATTTTCAATATTAAATAAAACAAGAAATTAATAACAATGTTTTATCAAGGTTCACTCGCCAACTTTTGTTGACCCAAAATATCCCCCGTTTTACACATGATATAGGTGATCCAGTTGAGGCAAGAAACATATAGGAAGGCCTAGAAGAATAAATCAGTTTAAGCTTTGGATTGTTTTACTTAGTTTCATTTCCTTGTAATTGTATGGATTTGATTTGAATATTTAAGTTGTAATTTGAATTTAATAAATATGAAACATTTTAGTAAACATCATGAGCTTTGGTGATAACCCAATTATGCCCCGACTCTTATTCCGCTGCGGGTCGGGGTGTGACAACAGCAGCCGCAGTTTTCAAACAGGGGGCGAGGTGCTACGATGGAAGGTGACGGCAGTGGTGGTGGTCTTGTGTCGGGACGACGGCAGCCGCCGGCGGCGGCTCCGGCTACAGCGACCGCGTTGGTGGTGGTTACATTGTTCGGGTTTTTGGGGCTGGGTTTACATGGAACAAAGCAACTCAGGTTCAAGTCAGGATTTCGGGTTCACTTCAGTTCATGTCAGTTCACTCGGTTCAAATCAGTCATCGGGTCAAACACGGTCAACTCAGTCAATCTAGGTTAACTCAGTCAAACCTGGTCAACTAGTCAAAGATGGTCAAACTTGGTCAACTACGGTCTAACTCCGTCAAGGGTCAACCCAAGACTCGGTAAATTTAATGATGCGAATTTTATTTATATTAATTTATATAAATATAATACTAATTATCGCGAAACCGAGCTCGACCCGACCCGCTAACGATTATATATATCGTCAAAGTTTAAAAATAACAATTGAACCGACGTACATTACTCGTGTATATCTATTAGCTAAAAACCAACCGACATATCGTGAAAATAATATATATATATACATACACACACAGTACATATAATAGACTCGTATTCGACAAAAATCAATATTTTGAATGCACGACCGAAGGCTATATATATTGTGTTACCTCATTGTTGCGTTTTGACAAATAAACTCGACAACTTGCATTGTCGGGATCGTCCAAAATCAGAGGAAACTCTGCCCGTTTTTCGTAAAATACGTAATACGAAACACGTTGTATTTCAAAGACAAAACCTATTGGATTCAAGCGATTGTTATAAGATAAATATAGATATATATTTATTTTGCCGACACTATTATAACTTACAAGATCGAGCCGATAACGTTTCAAAGAGCGTGATTACAAGATAACAAAATTCGGTAATCTGTTATAAAATAAATATAATTATTATATTTATTCCAAAGGTCGGAATTCAGAAAGTAGATTTCAAACGTCGATAATACCTTCGAATAATGTTATAAAATAAATATAGTGTTTATATTTATTTCGAACATCATACAAAAATAGATTTAGTGTTTACGTTTATTCCGAACGCCGAGACTCCTAGTACTTTGATAAGATAAATATAATGCGAATATTTATTTCAAACATCGGTGACTCGAACACTTTCGAATGCTTTTATAACAATCATATACTTGTTATATTCGACTCAAGCGGCTAAACGAAGTACGACGCAACACCGTAAGATTATGCAAAGCATACGATTATATAATTATTTATTAATTATAAACGATACACAAGACTTTTGCTCGGATACGAAATGCTTTACATATATGGGTATATTTACAAGGATATATGTATTACATCTTACGAAAATTACGAAGAGTCGTACTACCATGTAACTACACCTTCTATTCGAGACGACTAATACGATTTCATGAAATATATTTACATTTATATATAAACATATATTTCAAATCTCTTGAAAACTAAGTCGTTTCCAAGAAATCCATAGATTGGTTATTCCGAGATGTAACGCTTCGCATTTGTAACTTCCCGTTTTTAGTAAGTTCGCTTCGTGTTTCCATATTTAGAAAGTCCAAACCTTGTAATCGTATTTCCATTTCTAAATCAATGTAAATCTAAGGCTTTGATTGTTATCAAGTTGATAAATTATGCGAAATTCACAAACTTTATTCATGCTTAAACTTATGAACGTACATTACCTTGTTGCTCAATTAATCAATTCAAAATGACTTGTAAATGCTTATTGTACGTTTACAAATCTTAATACCAAAGTCAAGCAAGACAATTAGTGATTCTAATGCAAATTATTCAAGCTTCCGGGATCATAAAAATCTTGTCACGTTTATGTTAAACTCATACTTTCTAGTAAGTCTTTTTTGGGTTTCAAAACAACCTTAAACTTGACCTTAGACTACCATATGACATATACTTGTGATACATATAAGATGTAGTGTTTAAATAACAAAGTATACACTTATAAAAAATGAAAGAACAAAAAAAAAAAATAAACCTAACAGATTGCGGCCGCAAGCTGTTAAGGAGTTTCCCACTTCTTTTTAATTCAAAAATCTCACCTAAACACATTTAATGCAACCCTAATCTTTTCCCTATAAAAGCAAGCCTTCCCCCACCCATTTCTCATTTTTACAAGCCTCCAAATACTTAGAACAACCACCCAAAGTCCAGAAACTTTCTGCTGAAACAAAACAGTTTGCAAGTGAGTTCAACTCACTTCTCTTCTTCTTCAAGCCTTGTTTTTCTTTCTAACACCCTTGGATAACCTCTAGGAAGGTTCTCACAAGTTTGCTTGGGCAAACTAAGGTGAAACCCCACCATTTTGAGGTCCAAAAGTGTGTTAACTTTCTGCCCACTTTTTATCTTTTTAAACTTTAAGATTTTCAAAGTTTTCTTCCTCAACATTATTTTCTAAGCCCCATGGGATGTTACCATAGGTTTTCCATGGAAAACCAAGGTGGAACAATACCATTTTTAGGGCCAAAGTTTCTGTTTTGGAAGTTAAACTTATAAACTTTTCGAACTTGTTTTTAAACAAAACAACTCTATGCTACTTGTGCCTCTAATCAAGTTTATGATTAGTGAGCTAGCTAGACTTGTTCCATACAACATCAAGAGGCATAACATGCCTCTAAAATTGTGGTTTTACTAGGGTTTAAACCCACAAGTATTGAGCCATCCAAGCTTACAAGCTTGTGTTAGTGAAGGTGTGATTACATGGAGGCCTTGGCTATCCAACTTTCCAATCCACCCCTCACTTGATGATTTATCCACTAAGCTACAGTTTACTTTCACTAGAGTAACAAGGCTACGGCACGTCCCCAAACGTTGCCATGTTCAGGATGCACGCACCTAGCTTGCTTATTCGGTTCGAAGCGTAGCTTAGTGAAGTACTATATTCTTGACCATCTGAATTGTCCTTGTGGCATTTTGTGTATTGGTGAATCTTACGAAAGTGGTTTAGGACGGTTATCCTCCTACCTCCATGCATGACTTCTATGACTTATATGATATCCATGAACTATATGAATTCTATGATGAACTTGTAATATTATATGTAAACTATATATGTAAATATATAATATAACCGAACCTTTGACGATGACTATACGGTTAACTTGTCCTAATATTAGTTTATTTTATCTAAGACCTAACCATCGTTACAATTCTATTGGGCATGACCCATAAAAACACAAACACCCCTCGGGGCTTATAGTGTCAAAAACGAGCGTTAACGTCTAGATAAATACTTTCAACTTACTTTTTACGTACTTTAAATTCCTAAAATTACCGAATTCCACCGTTATTCCAATACTCACACACCTACGTTTCCTTGTGTAGGATAACTTGGTGTTCGCCCCACTAAACGACTTAATGCTTTCACGGAATTAACTTTGCAAAACCGTGAGTACAATCGACACCCTTGTTATGCTTTACACTTTTTGGGTGCAACATGCTAATCTATCAAAATACACTAAATCTCACTTTTATTCTAGGAAATCACACAAACAATCCATCACACATGCTATAGTTATGTGATACTTGAATTGTTACTTGGTACATTCTTATGTGATACTAAATGTCATTAACTTCGATCAAGCCTCCCTTAACATGTATAGCGGCTATAGGAGTAACGCACCGCCCGTATTCTTGTGGTCAATGTTAAGTTTTATTATATTATGCGGTACACTAGAGGATTGACTTGTAGTTCACATGCCTTCTTTACATTTATCTCGTATACTAGCTTATCATGTGGATTTGTTTAAATCTTTTTATTACTTATGCTATGATATCAAACTTGTGTACTCGCCAATACTTTGTTATTGAACTTTACTTTTTAACATGTTGCAGGTTGATGAGATTGACATGACGAAACTTAGTAGGATCGGCATAGAAACACGCTTAGAATGCTAAGTAATTTAATATGTTTTGTTGAACATGTCTCGTATGTTATTGTTTCGTATTGAATTGTATTGTTTTTGACAATTTGGTGATTTGAAATGAAATGAGTTGTTTAATTAAATATTGTCACAATTAGAGTTATGATGTCTCGAGCAATCTAGTTCGTCTCACTCTGATGTTTCCGCCATCGGTTTGGGTGTGACAGATTAGTATCAGAGCCATAACTATAGGGAATTAGGTAGAATTGCCATGTTCGACCTATTCTATAGTTTAAGTGACCAACTTTACCTTTCTTGCTTCATGATTAAAATGTTAAATGCTTCCTACTTGTTTCTTCCTATTTCTTTGTCTTAATATATAAGCAATGTGTTTTTCTTAAGACACTTACACAACTTACACACTTGAAGACTTAAAGGCACTCATACTATAAGCGAGACGACCTCACCAAAATAGGGGTGAAACCCGCACTTTGGTGATCACTCTCAATCCGCGTAATTCGATTTTACATGAAATTACACCATCAATTTAGGAGTGAAAGCCACATCTTGATGGGAATTTCCATTTCATACTCTAGTGGACCCTTACCAACGAGTCGGAATTCGCTCCTCGTTTGGTAAGTACCAACCACACTTAGGGTACGATGTTGTCAAGTTAGGGGTGAAACCCGCACCTTGTCAACTAGTCCCATTCCTCGATTTTCAATCTCGCCAAAGTTTTGATTTTTTTTCGATCGGTTAGAGATGTGTAGTAATTGGAAGGGTAAAGTGTCGTTAATCGCTTCTCAACGAGAGGACTTTACCTATAGGCCAAAGCACGTTTCTCTAATTTGAAAGGATCTCGATTCACTTTGGAATAGTCGACGTCTCTCAACCCGAAACACTCCAATGTTTTATTGAGCCTATCCTTTATGTATCTCAATTATCATGTGTTTTAATAGTTGATACATTATTCATTTCTATCCCGATGCACATCTCGCTCACATTTCGTAACCAAAAACAATAATAATAATAATCCTTGTGAACCAACTAAATTTATACTCCTTGTGCAAATCATACATGTTTATGATTTTTGAATGCTTATATGCTTATGCTATCTATGTGAAATCATACGTGTTACATGCTACTTATATGCTAAAAACGAATTCTTTTCTTTATAAACGCATTATGATCAAAGCCTAAATCTCTCTTCTATTATCGAATTCTATAGATGTCTTTCTCTCAAAGCGTTATGGGTAAGAGGAAGTCCAAGTCAAAGTCCCAATCCGATTCCATGTCCAAGAAGGATTGCATGAAGTTCATGGCCGAACAAATGGCCGAGCATATGGCCAAGGTCATCCTGAGATCGTCAGTAAAATCCAACCTCCACCCAATGCCAAATCACCTCACACTTCCGTCAACTCCAAGGCGGAACCACCTAAATCAACCTTCACCCACAAGCAATTTTGCTCTTGTAATCCCTTACCTTTCACCAGCGAAGGGGACGCCACCAAGTTCCTACAATGGTTTGATGCCATTGAGGTCACTTTATTCAAAGTGTTGTCCCGACCACCTGCCTACCATGAACGCTATGGGGGTGTTCCGATCAAGGGCTCTCGATTGGTGGACTTCTAAGCGTAACGCTCGTGGTAACGAAGTCGCTCACGCCCTCCCCTGGACCGAGCTTAAGAAACTAATGGAGAGTGAATGCTACCCTCCCCACGAACACCAACGACTCGAAAATGAGTTTTGGAACCTCAAGCAGGTTGGGAATGACAACGCTGGCCTCACGGCCCGTTTTAAGCAGCTGTGTGCGATTTGCCCAAGCCAAGTCGACACAGCCGAAAAGGCAGTTGCTAAGTACATACGTTGCCTCCCTCCCCACCTCGCGGACCTGGTCGATACCACCTCACCCAAAACCCTCGAGGAAGCCTTTCGTTTGGCTACTCGACTAAACAATAGCCATTTCCTTCGTGAAGCCTCCAAGGCTTCATTAAGGAAAGCACACCAAGCCACCACCGAAACCCTTGCCGAGCCTACCTCACCCAAACCCCTAAGAAGCAACACCAAAGGCAAGAAGCGGAAGGCTTCGAGCCAAAACTGCGCGGTAGTCACTCCGCTAAACCCTCAACAGCTAGCCCTAGCCGCACCAGAACCATCAAAAAAACATACACCGGCCGCATCCGAAGTGCAACACCTGCCCTTTCCACCATCCGGTTACTGCCCCATGCTGCCTATGCACTATCTGCAATAGGTATGGCCACTTCGCCCAACAGTGGCGAAATGCTCTGCAAGCCCCTATGAACCAAGCCCGAGCCATAACCACACCCCAAAACCCTACCGCCAACCAAAACCGACCTCTTGCACCCGTCGCTCGTGCCTACTTCAGATGCGGAGACCCAAGCCATTTCGCAAACAACTAGCCGCAGTGCAACAACAACAACCAACAGCAGCAGCAAGCTCGCGACCGACCCTTCGTCATCACAGCCGCACAAGCTCAAAACTCCAATGATGTCATTTCGGGTACGTTTCTTGTTAACAATGTTTACGCTACGTGTTTATTTGATACTGGTGCGGATAAAAATTTTGTATCCGTTGAATTCGAACCATTGCTTATGTGTAGTCGTTCTAAGTTGCCTATATCATTCGAAGTCGAAGTCGCTGACGGAAAATCCGTCACTATCGATTCTATCCTTTCTAATTGTTCCTTAAATCTCAACGATCATACATTTTCTATTGACCTCATACCCATGCAAATGGGTAGCTTCGATATCATAGTAGGTATGGATTGGCTTAGGTGAGTCCGTGCTAAAGTTGTTTGTTCGGAAAAATACATTCGTCTTCCCCTTCCCAATAATGATTCTCTACACGTCTATGGTGAGAAACCTTCCAAAGGTCTCAAGCTTATGTCGTGTATCCAAGCGAACAAGTACATGCGTAAGGAATACTTCGCCTTTCTTGCCCACATTGTGGAAAAGAAGGACAAGAGTCCAAGCGTGAGTGAAATCCCCATTGTGTGTTATTTCCCTGACGTCTTCCCTGAGGATCTTGCTGGTCCTCCTCCTCCCCGTTCGGTTGACTTTCGTATCGACCTCATTCCTGGCGCAACTCCAGTCTCAAAATCCCCCTATCGCCTAGCACCCTCGGAGATGCAAGAGCTGTCTAGCCAACTTCAGTAGTTTCTTGATAAAGGCTTCATACGTCCTAGCACGTCTCCTTGGGGCGCACCCGTTCTATTCGTCAAAAAGAAAGACGGATCCTTTCGTATATGCATCGACTATCGTGAGCTCAACAAGCTTACGGTCAAGAACTGATACCCTCTTCCTCGAATCGACGACCTTTGTGATCAGCTTCAAGGCGCGACTTATTTCTCACAAATCGACCTTCGCTCCGGTTATCATCAACTTCAAGTTCTCGAAGAAGATGTACCCAAAATCGCGTTTCGAACATGTTAAGGGAACTACGAGTTTGTGGTCATGCCGTTTGGTCTAACCAACGCACCCGCCGTGTTTATGGATTTAATGAATCGCGTGTGTAAGCCCTATATCGACCGATTCGTGATCGTCTTCATTGACGATATCCTAATCTATTCCAAGACGTGAGAAGAGCATGAGCGACACTTGCGTCTTATCCTTCAGCTGTTGCGTACTGAACGTCTTTATGCCAAGTTCTCCAGGTGTGAATTTTTGCTAAAGGAGGTTCAATTCCTTGGTCACGTCGTCAACGAACTCGGTATTCACGTTGACCCCGCAAAAATTAAGGCGATGAAAAATTGGATTGCTCCTAAGACACCGTTCGAAATTCGTTCGTTTCTCGGCTTAGCCGGTTATTACCGTCGCTTTATCTCAAATTTCTCAAAAATTCCGTGCCTCTCACTTCTTTGACTTAAAAGGATAAACTTTTTGTTTGGGGTTCCGAACAAGAAGAGTCTTTTCAAATGCTGAAGGACATGCTTTGTAATGCTCCTATCCTAATCCTTCCGGATGGTACCGACGGCTTTGTCGTATATTGCGATGCCTCAAGACAAGGTCTTGGTTTCGTTCTTATGCAACAAGACAAGGTCATCGCTTATGCGTCACGACAACTCAAGATTCATGAGAAAAACTATACTACGCACGACCTTGAACTTGTTGTAGTTGTTTTTGCATTAAAGATATGGCAACACTACCTTTATGGTACAAAGTGTACGGTCTTCACCGACCATAAGAGCCTCCAGCACATCTTTAATCAAAAAGAACTCAACATGCGTCAACGTCGTTGGGTGGAATTATTAAACGACTACGAATGCGATATCCGTTACCACCCGAGTAAAGCGAATGTTGTGGCGATGCACTTAGTCGGAAAACTCATGTTAAGAGTGTACGTTGTTACCAAACTTTGGGAAAGCTTCAAGAGATGATTCGTGAGGCCCAATACTCAACCGTTAATGAGGGTAACCTCGATAATGAGTTGAAGTGTGGTGCCGAAAACCAACTTGTGACCAAACCCAATGGCATCATGTGCTATCTTGACCGTATTTGGATTCCAAACCGTGATAATCTACATAACCTATTGATGAGCGAAGCCCATAAATCTTGATATTATATTCATCCTAGCGCCGATAAGATGTATCATGACCTTCGAGTGTCATATTGGTGGCCCGGTATGAAGAAAGATATCACCTATTACGTTTCGAAGTGCCTTACTTGTTCCAAGGTAAAGGCCGAGCATCAACGACCCTCTGGCTTACTCGAACAACCGGAAATCCCTGTTTGGAAATGGGAGAGTATTGCTATGGATTTCCTTACCTAACTCCCTCGTACATCGTCTGGTCACAATAGTATTTGGGTAATCATCGACCGTCTGACCAAGTCTGCTCATTTCCTTCCCATACGTGAAGATTATCAAGTCGAGAAATTGGATCGTATCTACACGGATGAGGTGATTTGTCGTCATGGTGTCCCCGTTGACATTATCTCGGACCGAGATGGTCGTTTCACTTCTCGCCTTTGGCAAACGTTTAAAAAAGCTCTTGGTACTCAACTCAATCTTAGTACTGCTTTCCATCCTCAGTCTGATGGTCAAACCGAGCGTACTATTCAAACTCTAGAGGACATGCTTCGTTCTTGCATAATCGATTTTGGTGGCAACTGGGACATGCACTTGCCTTTGGTCGAATTCTCATACAATAACAGTTACCACACGAATATTCAAATGGCACCATTCGAGGCATTGCATGGACGCAAGTGCCGATCGCCTATTTGTTGGCACGAGATCGGGGAAGCTCAAATCACCGGTCCCGAGCTTATACAACAGACGACGGACAAGATTTTGCAAATTCGGGACAACTTGCTTAAAGCTAGGAGCCGACAAAAGAGCTACACAGACAAAAGACGCAAGCCTTTGGAATTCAACATTGGTGACTTTGTACTTCTCAAGGTATCCCCTTAGAAGGGTGTGGTTCGTTTCGGGAAAAAGGGAAAGTTCGCTCCTCGCTATGTGGGTCCTTTCAAGATTCTCGAAAGGATTGGCAAGGTAGCCTACCGACTGGACCTACAACAAGAGCTCAACAACGTTCATCCTACCTTCCACATCTTAAACTTGAAGAAGTGTCTCGCCGAAGAAGGACTCCAAGTTCCACTTGAAGATCTTCAAATAATGAGACCCTACACTTCGTGGAGAAGCCAGTTGAAATCATGGATCAAGGCACTAAGCAACTAAGGAGCAGTCGAATTCCTATCGCGAAGGTTCGATGGGAAGGAAAATGTGGCGCTGAGTTTACTTGGGAACTTGAAAGCGACATGAAGAATAAGTATCTGCATTTGTTCGTTGCATTTTCCTAAATTTCGGGACGAAATTCCCTAAAGGAGGGGAGACTGTAACGCTTCGCATTTGTAACTTCCCATTTTAGTAAGTTCGCTTCGTGTTTCCATATTTGGAAAGTCCAAACCTTATAATCGTATTTCCATTTCTAAATCAATGTAAATCTAAGACTTTGATTGTAATCAAGTTGATAAATTATGCGAAATTCACAAACTTTATTCATGCTTAAACTTATGAACGTACGTTACCTTGTTGCTCAATAAATCAATTCAAAATGACTCGTAAATGCTTATTATACGTTTATAAATCTTAATACCAAAGTCAAGCAAGACAATTAGTGATTCTAATGCAAATTATTCAAGCTTCCGGCATCATAAAAATCTTGTCACTTTTATGTTTAACTTATACTTTCTAGTAAGTCTTTTTTGGTTTTCAAAACAACCTTACACTTGACCTTAGACTACCATATGACATATACTTGTGATACATATAATGTGTAGTGTTTAAATAACAAAGTATACACTCGTAAATAATGAAAGAACAAAATAAATAAATAAACCTAACAGCTTGCGGCCACAAGCTGTTAAGGAGTTTCCCACTTCTCTTTAATTCAAAAATCTCACCTAAACACATTTAATGCAACCCTAATCTTTTCCCTATATAAGTAAGCCTTCCCCCACCCATTTCTCATTTTTAGAAGCCTCCAAATATTTCAAACAACCTCCCAATGTCCAGAAACTTTCTGCTGAAACAAAACAGTTTGCAAGTGAGTTTCAACTCACTTCTCTTTTTCTTCAAGCCTTGTTTTTCTTTCTAACACTCTTGGATAACCTCTAGGAAGGTTCTCACAAGTTTGCTTGGGCAAACTAAGGTGAAACCCCACCATTTTGAGGTCCAAAAGTGTGTTAACTTTCTGCCCACTTTTTATCTTTTTAAACTTTAAGATTTTCAAAGTATTCTTCATGTTTTCTTCCTCAACATTGTTTGCTAAGCCCCATGGGATGTTACCATAGGTTTTCCATAGAAAACCAAGGTGGAACAATACCATTTTTAGGGCTAAACTTTCTGTTTTGGAAGTTAAACTTATAAACTTTTCGAACTTGTTTTTAAACATAACAACTCTATGCTACTTGTGCCTCTAATCAAGTTTATGATTAGTGAGCTAGCTTGACTTGTTCCATACAACATTAAGAGGCATAACATGCCTCTAAAATTGTTGGTTTACTAGGGTTCAAACCCACAAGTGTTGAGCCATCCAAGCTTACAAGCTTGTGTTGGTGAAGGTGTGATTACATGAAGGCCTTGGCTATCCAATTTTCCAATCCACCCCTCACTTGATGATTTATCCATTAAGCTACTGTTCACTTTCGCTAGAGTAACAAGGCTATGACACGTCTCCAAACGTTGCCATGTTCGGATGCACGCATCTAGCTTTCTTATTCGGTTCGAAGCGTAGCTTAGTGAAGTACTATATTCTTGACCATCCGAATTGTCCTTGTGGCAATTTGTGTATTGGTGAATCTTACGAAAGAGGTTTAGGACGGTTATCCCCCTACCTCCATGCATGACTTCTGTGACTTATATGATATCCATGAACTATATGAATTCTATGATGAACTTGTAATATTATATGTAAATATATAATATAACCGAACCTTTGACGATGACCATATGGTTAACTTGTCCTAATATTAGTTTATTTTATCTAAGACCTAACCATCATTACAATTCTATTGGGCATGACCTATAAAAACACAAACACCCCTCGGGGCTTATAGTGTCAAAAACGAGCCTTAACGTCTAGATAAATACTTTCAACTTACTTTTTACGTACTTTAAATTCCTAAAATTACCGAATTCCACCATCATTTCAATACTCACACACCTACGTTTCCTTGTGTAGGATAACTTAGCTACGTTATATTTAGAAACTTATGAGTTATTCTGTTTTAGGAGTGCTTTAGATTGCATGCTAGCAAGTCACCTTGTGGGGACGACATTATGGAATCACATTAAGCTAGCTTTGCATAAAGACATGCAAGTTTTGCAAAAGTACACAATGTTTCGATAAACGAAAGTCACATATTTCTAAACCATGTTACAAACAGATTTCAATAAACTCGACGGTTTATGAATGGTTTAGGCTAAATTTACCGGTTTTCACCGCAATACAAGGCTTTTCAAAACATGCATGAGTTTTATGACTAGTGACAGGATTGTCTTAGTCACAACTAGGGGCTAGGCCCCAATTTTATTAATAACATGGGCTAGGCCCAATAACATGAATAACATGGGCTAGGCCTAATAACACGAACAACATGGGTTAGGCCCAATAACACGAACAACATGGGCTAGGCTCAATAACACGAACAACATGGGCTAGGCCCAATAACACGAATAACATGGGCTAGGCCCAATATCAAAAGTGTGAGGAACAAAATCATATGAAGGGCGAGGCCCGTTCATACACATCGAAAACACAGATTTTTAATAACCGGTATGTAGCTATGGGATTAGATGATAACAGATAAATGTGCGTAAGTAGGATGATGAAAATATTAACCATTAATCACGTAGTGACCAAGGTGAAAAAGGTATAGATCTATCGAGTTTGAGGCGCGCTCCATTCCTGGTTTGTTAACCCTTTAGGAGTGTTTTGTGATCCCAATGATGTCAGAGTTGTCTCAGTTTGGTTACTTACTTATGGCACATAAGTCAGTGTATTAGTTACACACCGATTGATCCTTAGATTCCATAGGCATCCTACATACTATGATTTCAATACCGGTTTGCAAGTATAACAGAAAACAATTCAATATCGGTTTACAGATACGATTGAAAACATTTTATTACCGGTCTACAAAACATGAGAAAAACAAAAAAATGAGTTTCCTGGCGATAAAAAGAGAATATGATAGCAAATTAGTGGTCTGTCAAAACATCTTTGAATTTAAAATGAAAAATGATAAGTAGCTCTATATCCAATGTATCGGTAGACTCACAATCATTTTAAAAGTGTGCACAGGGCGATATAAACATAATCGACTAAAGACCAGGTGGGAACCATTCATTGGCATATGGTCTTGGTACCGAAATTTTGTTTGATAGAGTGCCAAGGTTCTGAGATATACGGTCTTTATGCTGACTTATCATCTGGGTATCATGGTTGAATCTTCTATCCGAAAAATAACCGTGACGCAAGTCTAGAACTTCCATGATATCATACATACGTGTATATACTGCATACAACCATCAATAAGTGATAAAAATATCACATCCCCAAAATAAGTGATAAAATATCACAAACTTTATGCGGGAGCTAAGTTTGTCTCTTTGTCGGTACGATGGTACTAACCTGTTCACGGACTTACTCTTGTGCCCTGCATGCATATGAAATTCAAGTTCCTCATCAATAAGTGATTTAATCACAAAGGGCTTGTTTTCAATCAAAATAAGTGAGTATCTTACATCATATGTACGTCAAAACAGATGATAAAGCAGTATACTCACCGGTAAGATTTTCTCTCGTGCATATCTTGATACAGGAATGTGTCATGAAGTGGATGAACACCGGTTGGTAAGTGTAAATCATACATTAATCATATCCCCTAACCACGATTACATCTGATAAGCGGAGTTTACGTGGACAACAATACCGATAATTGTTATAGGATACTTATCTTAATACTATCTAATCAAACAACAAGTGTGTTTTGACAGAACCGTATGCTAATATGATTCTCTTACCCTCGAAATTCGCAAAAAGAATGTATGTAACTATTTATTTGATGCTTTCCGTCCTTACCTTTAAAAATTTACAAAATACCAAAAAGATTTTCTTCTATTTTATTTTTGGTTAACCGATATTGGAACTCAAGTCTATTCTACCTGAAATCTTGATTGTAAGCCAGAAAACAACTGCATCTTCATAAATAGTCGAAGTTGACAAGCTTTAAAGTTTAACAATTTAAAATTAAACAATCTTAAAAACTTGTAAAGTATTGTCAGTTGGTAGTTGAAAGAGAATTGGTCTCATGTGTGTCTTTTGCTAATTCTGTTAAAGATCAATCCTTTGTGAAATTTTCAAATAAAAATTCTATAAGGTTGATTACATCCCTACAGTTGTTTTCATTACGTGTTTAGCTTTGTGGTATGTACAGATGGAATATCCAAGCAAGCTAAAAGTCAAAGAGAACGAGTCTGAAGAAATCCAGTTACGGGAGAAAAGACACAACATGACTGCAAGCTGTGAATCAAGAAGATCAATCTTCATAGCTGAAACACCACCAGATACATTCAAGGGGGAGTTTGCTGATGCACTTCGTAACTATGACATGTGAAGACATCTGAAGATCCGGCAGTATGAAGAACGAACCATCACGAGCAACATCCAAGGGGGAGTTTAACTCAGTTCGGTTTAGTACGAGTCAAATCGGTTTTCACGGCAGAAGCTCGTAGTCTGAAGCAGGCAGTTCGAAATAAAGATCGAAGAACAAGCAACATCCAAGGGGGAGTTTGTTGATGCACTTTTGTGTCTGTCGCTTGTTCTTAGTTACGTATGTAATTGTTCGGTCTTTGTTTGTTGTGTCTGTATAAGTTTGGTCATGTCGACCAAATCAAGATATCCTTATATCTTGGTTTCGTACGACATCTAGTTAGTCTGTGTTAAACGGGTGCATGTGTGCATACCGTTGAGTCTTGTGTACGTCATTGCTCCGTACGAAATTGGTTGCTTCGTACGAAACCAGTTGCTCCGTACGAACCAATTTCGTACGGATGACCAGCATGGACACTATATAAGCAGACATGCACCTCTCAGTCAGGGTGGGTCCAGTGAGCCTTGAGAGAGAACCTTTGAGTGGAGACCAGAGGTTAGCTGTGCGAGACAAGACCAGACGTGTGTGAGCACTAGAGAGATAAAGCAGTGTATTCAAGAGTCTATGTACTGAGTCTCTCTTCATATCAATATAGTGAACATTTGAAGATAAATCTTTGTCATATTGATTGTGCTCTTGCTTTGGTTGCATGCACACTTGGATTCCGCACTCGTGTGTGTGTTACATGAACAATGAATAGGTTTAACATCATCCGCAGGTGGACCTACAATTTGGTTTTCATCAAAGCTCATGACATTTACTATAAAGTTTCATATTTATTATTTCCAATTTAAAAGGATAATTTACAACAATCACATACACATACAAGCACAATATGTTTAAATACATCATTCATCACTTCTTTATTTTTCTTCTAAGGCAATTTCCTATGTGTTCCTTGCTTCAACCTGTCCACCTGTATCATGTATAAAAATAGGGTTTTTGGGTCAACAAAAGTTGGCGAGTGAATCTTATTTAAACATTTAAACAAATTAGTTATATTGGTTATTTAAATAAAAATGTGCATAAACCAAATATGAGTAAACGCATATATAAATCTAACCACAAACCACATATTAGCAATCAATGCACACACAAGCATGACAAATGAATGAGATCAAGGCTCAATCAAACGGAGCCGATCTAATGAGGCACCTGATGCTCAACTCGTCTCCAACGAGGAACTGATGGGCCTAATGAATGAATTGCATGCAACTGACAAAAATGTAAACACACAATACAACAAACAATATTTACATCACACGTTAGATCATATAATGGTAATAGCACAAGTATTTGAATAAACGAAATATATGAAACGACACATGATACACCCCAAAATATAAATAAAAAGGGGAATTTGTAAGGATTCACTCACAGTGGGTTATTTCCTTTGTATTGAATGAACATGTTTGGATATTTGAAAATGTAACTTTGACTTTATTAAATATGAAATATATTAGTAAATGTCATGAGCTTTGGTGATAACCCAATTATGCCCCGACTCTTATTCCGCTGCGGGTCGGGGTGTGACAGATTGGTATCAGAGCTATGACTATAGGGATATAGGATAGGTTATTAGACCCTTAGAGCCTATACTATAGTCGATTAGAAACTTATAAGATTTTTGTGTGTTACATGCCAAATTTCATGATGTTTATATGTTTTATGTTAAATGTTACATTTGATATTGTGCAAGCATGTTCATAAGTATGTATTATCATATAATGCCTATCATGACTCGTATACTCATAACATATCACATCCATGAAAGCACACACCACATCATGATTGCTTTTACAATGATTTTCGTGTTTTCAAATCTCATCAAAGTGAGTTCTCATGACGGGCATGTAGTAACTGGAAGGGTACCAGTACCGGTAGTCGGAACGTCCTGTCTAGGCTGGCATTCGTATAAATCCAAAATAAAGGACCAGTTTGCCTACCTGGGGACTAACGATGAGAGTACGAAGTACCTATTAGGCCAAAGCATGCTATACCAAACGTCGTGGGAGCTAACCCCACTTTGAGTTGTCATTGTGTCTACACCTGGACACGTTCCGACCAAACATCGCATGAACATATTTTGTGGTTTGCATTCGGGGGATGCGAGTGTTAAATTGCCAATACTAATGTGAATCCTACCAAGCCAATAGCCATGGGGGCCCACATGACTATGTAGGTGAAGGTATGGGGGACATTTGAGGCCCAACATGAGCGAACCCAAGACATCCTATGGATGTAGTTGCATTATTGATATTTGTGTTATTTTCATTTTCTTAAAGACACATGACACCCAAAAAGACACCATAAACTCACAATCTTCTCATTTTATGATCCTGTAGATGTCGTCTAGACAGCAACGAAGGGGTAAAAGATCGGGAAGGTCTTAGGAACGTTTGTCCACTCAGATCGCGAAACAAGTGGCCACGATATTGCCTGACATTGTGGTCCAAGTACAACAAGCTCTTGCTACAAATCCTACTAACCCTCCCCAACAACAGGACCAGAACATCGACAACCCTCCTACCAGCAAGTGCTCTTACAAACATTTTAAGTCATGTGATCCTCCTAAATTTGAAGGGACCGAGGGTGTCACTGCTCTCCTACATTGGTTTGAGGAGATGGAAAGCACCTTTCTAAACTGCGATTGTCCTGAGGATCGCAAGGTTCGATACGCCACCGGGAGACTATTGGGAGTAGCTCTCACTTGGTGGAATACTGAGAAAGGGAAAAGGGGAATTGAAGATGCGATGGCCTTAACTTGGGAGGAGTTAAGGGAAATCATGACTAGGCGTTTCTGTCCTAGAAGTGAAATTAAGAAGTTGGAGGATGAATTTCATGCTCTAAAGCAAAAGGAGGGTGATCACACTACCTACAACAAGAGGTTCTTGGAGTTGAACCAAATGGTTCCAAATCTATTCACCCCAACCTATCGTCTGATCGAGCATTATATTCGAGGACTTCCCTCGAAAATCCAAGATTCAGTTCTCAGCGTTTCACCAGTAACACTTGAAGCTGCTATGGAGTTAGCAACTGAACTGACCGAAAACCGAATTCGCAACGGGAAGTTCAAAGAAGAGAAGAAGAAAGCCCCTGTTAAGGGACAAACTTCAAACCACCCCATTCCTTCCTCTAAGTTTGCTAACAAGAGGAAGCGTAACACCAGAAATTTTGCAGTTACCCAAACCAACACCCCTATTCCTGCTGCACCCATTACTCAAGTCACTCCTTCACCCGCACCATACAGAAGACCCTACACAGGCCCGTTACCAAAATGTAACCGTTGCCAATATCACCATTCCCCTGATCATCCTTGCCAATACTGCACCGGCTGCGGTCGCGCAGGACATACTGTTCAAACCTGCCGCATGCCTCAACGAACAAATCGCCACCAACCTTTAACCCAAACCCACCAACAGTTAATGGGTCAAGCCCAACAACCCCTACCATTTCCACCCACCCAACATTTAGCCCAAACAAACTACCAACCCAATTATCCTATGGGCCAACCTATGCGGGCTTGCTTCAATTGCGGCGACCCGAGTCATTTCAGAAACACATGTCCAAGGCTGGTTAATATTATTCATGCTCAGGCCCAAGCCAACCCAGTGAACCAAGCAAACCAAGCTCCCCCACCTGCAAGAGGGAGAGCTTTCAATATCAACGCTAACCAGGCCAGAGCTGACGGCAATGTGGTCAACGGTACGTTCCTTATAAATGGTAGATATGCATCTATATTATTTGATACTGGTGCGGATAGAAGTTTTGTGTCTTTAGAGTTTGAACCTATATTAAGCAAAAATCGGGATAAGCTCACGGAATCCATAACGGTAGAAGTTGCGGACGGGAACCAGTTTCATTAGACTCTATTTTACGCAACTGTACACTCACCTTAAACGACCACGATTTCTCAGTCGACCTTATTCCTATGAAGCTGGGAAGTTTTGACATCATAATCGGTATGGATTGGCTCAGTCAACATCAGGCGGAAGTTGTGTGTCGTGAAAAATTTATTCGTATTCCTCTTTCAAACGGTCAGACTCTTCGAATCATTGGAGAAACCTCGTCGAAAGGGCTCAGCTTAATGTCTTGTCTTCAAGCTCAAAAATATCTTCGCAAGAATTATGTCGCGTTTTTAGCTCATATCATCAAGAAGGGAACCACAGAGAAGAAACTTGAAGACATTCCTGTAGTGAAAGATTTCCCACAAGTTTTTCCTGACGACATTTCAGGACTTCCTCCAATTAGAGACGTCGAATTCCGTATTGATCTTATACCTGGTGCTACACCAGTTGCAAAGTCTCCATATAGGTTAGTCCCCTCTGAAATGCAAGAGCTAGCCAGTCAATTGCAAGAGTTGACTGACAAGGGATTCATACGTCCTAGCTCGTCGCCTTGGGGTGCACATGTGCTTTTTGTAAAGAAGAAATATGGATCTTTTTGTATGTGCATCGACTACAGAGAGCTCAACAAATTAACAATCAAGAATCGCTATCCTTTACCTCGCATTGATGATCTTCTTGACCAACTACAAGGTGTCAGCTGCTTTTCAAAAATCGATCTTCGATCTGGCTATCATCAACTTAGAGTGCATGAAGAAGACGTCCCTAAGACTGCTTTTCGAACTCGTTATGGTCACTATGAATTCATGGTTATGCCATTTGGATTAACCAACGCACCAGCTGTCTTCATGGACCTAATGAACAGAGTCTGCAAACCTTATCTTGATCGATTTGTTATAGTCTTCATCGATGATATTCTTATTTATTCAAAATCTAAAGCTGATCATGAGCGTCATCTTCGACTCGTTCTTGCACTTCTAGAAAAGGAAAAGCTTTATGCTAAGTTCTCCAAATGTGAATTCTGGTTAAAAGAGGTGCAATTCCTCGAGCATGTAGTCAATGACAAGGGAATACATGTTGACCCTTCAAAGATCAAAGCAGTTCAAGAATGGCAAGCTCCACGTACACCCACTGAAGTAAGATCTTTTCTTGGACTAGCTGGCTATTATCGTCGGTTCATTTCAAACTTCTCTCGCATTGCTGTCCCACTCACGGCTTTAACTCATAAGGGAAAACCTTTCATATGGGGACCCAAGCAAGAAGAAGCTTTTCAAACTCTTAAACAAAAACTTTGTGATGCACCAATCCTCACTCTTCCTGAAGGTTGTGATGATTTTGTAGTCTATTGCGACGCGTCAGGGCAAGGATTAGGCTGCGTTCTCATGCAAAGAGGAAAAGTCATAGCTTATGCCTCGAGACAACTCAAGACGCATGAAAAGAACTACACCACTCATGACCTAGAACTTGGAGCCGTTGTATTCGCTCTTAAGATATGGAGACATTATCTCTATGGCACTAAGTGTGAAATATACACTGACCACAAGAGTCTTCAGCATATCTTCAATCAAAAAGAGTTAAACATGAGGCAACGAAGATGGGTCGAACTTCTGAATGATTACGACTGTGAAATTAGATACCCCACCCTGGTAAAGCAAATGTGGTGGCTGATGCACTTAGTCGAAAGGGTTATGCGAACTCCATTCATCTTCTATGTTCGCAAATTATAACCGACATTAAAGATCAAATTCGAGAAGCCCAACACGTTTCAATAACAGAAGAAGATGTACGAAAGGAGATGTCCTGTGGAGCCGAGCTAAAACTTGAAACTAAATCAGACGGTATTCTGTATTACCTAGATCGTATCTGGATTCCTAACCACAACACTCTTCGTGAAACTCTTATGAATGAAGCTCACAAAACGCGATATTCTATACACCCAGGAGCCGATAAGATGTATCAAGACCTACGATACACCTATTGGTGGCCTGGAATGAAGAAGGATATTGCCGTTTTTGTTTCCAAGTGTTTCACATGTTCCAAGGTGAAGGCTAAACACCAAAGACCCTCAGGACTTCTAGTCCAACCGGAAATACCTGTATGGAAGTGGGAAAATATAACCATGGATTTCATTACCGGGTTACCTCGCACTTCTGGTGGGTATGACACAATATGGGTAATTATAGACCGACTTACAAAATCAGCTCACTTTATTCCTATCCGCGAAGATTTCAAGAACGAAAAGCTTGCACGTATTTATATCAACGAAATCGTAAGCCGGCATGGGGTACCGTTAAGTATTATTTCTGATCGTGATGGTCGTTTCACCTCACGAACATGGCAAGCAGTACAATCCGCTATGGGCACACGATTAGATCTCAGTACCGCCTATCATCCTCAAACTGATGGACAGTCTGAGCGCACCATTCAAACTCTTGAAGATATGCTTAGAGCATGTGTCATAGACTTCAAGGGGAATTGGGACGCCCACCTACCACTAGTAGAATTTTCGTACAACAACAGCTATCATTCGAGCATCGGCATGGCACCTTTTGAAGCCTTATATGGTCGTAAGTGCCGATCTCCTGTATGTTGGCACGAAATTGGGGAATCACAAATTACTGGTCCAGAATTGATCCAAGAAACCACCGACAAGATTCATCAAATTCGAAACAATCTTCTAGCGGCTCAAAGTCGTCAAAAGAGTTATGCAGATAAACGACGGAAGCCCTTAGAGTTCAACATTGGTGATCATGTGCTTTTAAAAGTATCACCGTGGAAGGGAGTAGTTCGTTTTGGTCAAAAGGGGAAGCTAGCACCTCGTTACGTAGGACCTTTCAAGATACTCGAAAGAGTAGGTCCTGTAGCATACAAGCTTGACCTACCAGAAGAACTCAACAGGATTCATCCCACATTCCACGTGTCGAACTTGAAGAAGTGCCTCGCTGATGAGAATCTCCATATTCCGCTGGAAGATATTCAGATTGATGAATCTATGCATTTTATTGAAAGACCAGCGGAGATCATGGACTATGGGGAGAAACGTCTTCGACGAAGTCGCATTTCAATTGTTAGGGTACGCTGGGAGTCGAAACGGGGACCTGAGTTTACTTGGGAACGTGAAGACTCAATGCGTGAAAAATACCCGCATCTTTTTCCTACTACTTCAACTACTTAAATTTCGGGACGAAATTCCTAAAAGTAGGGGATACTGTAACATTTGTAAAAATCGGGTTTTCAAAACCCGCTCCGTTTTGTAACCGAATATCAAGTTATAAAAGTTACGTCGAATATTTATGATTATTTAGATTTAAAACAATACATAATTAATAAATAAACTAAACTACAAAAATTATATTTGATAAAAAGTTACAATAAAATAAATAAAAAAAAATTGATGCTGCCGGGACTCGAACCCGGGTCAGCCAAGACACACACACCTCAGCAACTTAACACATACACACAAGACCACTCCGCCACATTGTGTTTTCTGCTAACTCTAGGAACACAAATGAAATTTATACACAAACTCAGTTAAAGCCGGTTGCGCCATCTGAGAAACGGTAATCGGCAAACCAATCGTCAATTCGTTGTTCATTCACACATTCAGTTTATAACCGATGCATCGACGGTTTCTAATCAAATCGGAATTGATTAAACTTAAAACCTCATCATTTTCGGTTTTTAAAACCGAAAAATCATAAAGTCTAGAGTTCTTCAACTTCAGACCACTCTCGCGACTCAGAGATATCATACCAATACTCCATTTTTCGTCGCATTTCCAGACCATCAGAAAGCCTAAATCAGCTCGCCGGAATTTTCTGCAAAAGTCGCCGGAAAACCGTATTCAACTCAAACCGGTAAAATACCTCTACTTTACTGTTTCAATCGATTGTTAGAACCTTACTAACATTAACCCATCGCTCATAATCAACCACAGACGACATTATTGGACTTTCTGTTTTCGCCGGAAAACTTCTGGAATTGTCGGAAACTCGTTGCTTACCGGTATGCTCATTCCAACGTGCTGATAATCAATACTCATTAGTTCAATTTCACATCTAATCCCTTAAACCTGTTAATTGATTCTCACAGCCGAAGGTTCCAAAAGCAGAGCCGACGAACTTCGCCGGATCCTCTGAAGAAGACGATCTATTCGGTATTTTTCTTCCCCAAACTTTTCGGTTCAATGCATTTAAAATGGTCATCATGTTCATTAACTAAATTAATCGCGTATCAGTTGTTTTGATTGATGTCTGCGTTTGTAATGAAGAAGACGGGTTCAAAGATGACATAAGATTAATTAAAATCGGAATTATAAACGGGTTAGACACACAGTCTAGCGGTGGACTGTGTGCAAAATACAAACGCACGTCCCGAGTTCGATTCCTGCTATACGCACTCCTTGTATAATAACACGCCTTTTTATTTAAAAACTAAACCGGGATAACTCAGTTAGTTATTAAGTATAATAAAAACCGAGATAATAACCAGGTTAGACACACAGTCCAGCGGTGGACTGTGTGCAACACTAAGTCCTACGTCGCGTGTTCGAAACCCGTCACTTGCACCGGTCCGTTGAATTAAAATGTTTTTGAAATTAAAGAGAATTTCGGATTAACTGAATAAGTGTATAAGTATAAATAAAAACAAGATTATTTCGGGTTAGACACGTAGCTCAGTTGGTAGAGCTGCGTGCACGCGTACGGGATGTCACCGGTTCGAGCCTCACCCGGCGTAAATTAATTCGCTGACCGAACCGGTCAACGGTCAATGGTCAACGGTCAATAAACAATTTTTTTTATTTTTATTTATTTAATTTAATTTAAAAAAATCAAATAAAAATACTTAAAAATAACATTTTTAAAGATAGAAAATAGCCTTGAACTCACAAAAATATATCTAAAAATTTCATTAAAATCCTTAATAAAATCCACTCGTTTAATATATTTTTCCGTTATTATTTAGGTTAGTATTTCTCGTTGTTCCACTCATCTAATTCGTGCGCATCTCACCATCTCCAATCCAACGCACCCAAGGTGAGTGAATCTTACAAATTCCCCGTTTTAATCACGTTTTGGGGTGTATCATGTGTCTTTGTATATATATATTATAACTAAACCATTGTGCATTTATCATATCATGAACATGTGTATTCAGTTTGTTGCTGTTAAGTAGTTATTATTGGATGCAATTTATTATTCAGTACATGCAATTTCATAGGCCGCCGCTCCCCATTACATTATGAGCGTTGAGCATGTTCCCCGTTTCATTATGAGGTTGAACCTGGCGTGCCCACATACGATCGGCTCCGTTTGATTGAGCCTTGATCGCACAGACATTTTCATTTTCAGTACATGCAATACGATCGGCTCCGTTTGATTGAGCCTTGATCGCACAGTTTCATTTACGTTATTTACAGTATGATGTTGGTATGATCATGTATGCTGTCATATGTTATTGTATGTTATAGTGTGACTGCTATTTGCCATTACTTGATTATTTACATTTGCTCATCTATGATTATGCACAAATTTTCATTGATAAACTAACAATTAATTTATTAATAAATGTTTATCTAATAAGGTTCACTCGCCAACTTATGTTGACCCAAAAACTCTCATTTTACACATGATACAGGTGAACCAGCAGCAGCTAGGAACACATAGGACTTGGACTAGAAGAATAAACGTTTTAGAATTGGGATTGTTATGTTTGGTTTATTTCCCTTGTATTGAATGAACATGTTTGGATATTTGAAAATGTAACTTTGACTTTATTAAATATGAAACATATTAGTAAATGTCATGAGCTTTGGTGATAACCCAATTATGCCCCGACTCTTATTCCGCTGCGGGTCGGGGTGTGACAACCCGGTTGTATCTCAATTTTTATTTCTTTTATATATTTACACCATGATATAATTTATTTACTTTAGAAAAAATTTGTTAAGTAAACTGACCGCACTTAGAAAGACTCGAACCCGGGTATCTCTGCTCGTGTTGCACACAGTCCACCACTGGACTGTGTGTCTAACCCGGTTAATCTTAGGATTTTAATTATATTAATATACATTTAGAACTTTATCTTCTTCACCCCAAGAAACCCAGAACCCGACTGTTATGTAAAACCATTTGATTTTCTTTGATTTGATCAGCAAACATAAAATAAATTTGAAAGAATAGATTTGTACCGAACAGGATAGGGTTGTTATTCCTACTGAAGATTCCGGCGATACTTCCGGCGGTTACTCAAAATTTTCCGGCGACTCGCGGCGAGGTTTCAGAGAGAATTTGGGAGAAATAGAGAGTAGTGAGCGAGTTTCTGAATAGGTTGGGACTGCTATTTATAGGCGAATGGGAGTTTAATTTCGGATTTCAGTTACAACCGTTTTTGGTCAACAATTTGATTACCACATTGATTTATAACTGAATTGTGTGATGATTGAGTCATAATGCGATTGCAAAACGGTTTCAGTGGTTTAATTCGCGATTGAAACAAGATTGAATGAGATTTGAGAGTTACAGTCGCTGATTTTTGGGCGACTATTCTTGAATTGATTTAAATGATTTGTTTTAGTATAAGATTTATTTGTTTCCACCTAAATTCACAAGGGTACGTGTAGTCCAGTGGTATAGAGTGGTTTTGTGTGGGTAAGGACCCGGGTTCGAAACTCGTAGTCCACACCCCCTTTTTTTGTTAATTTTTTATTATTATTATTATTATTACTACTACAATTACTATTATTTTTTTAAACTTTTATTTATTGGTTTTATTTTTTTATTCCTTTATTTATTTAATATATTACCTACCTAGTTTATTTATCAACCATAAAAATTATCTAACACAATTTATAGAATGAATAATGCGAAGCGAAACATTTAATAAATTCTTGAATTTTAAACGGAGTGGTTTTTGGAACCCGTTTTACGACGAATGTTACATTTAATGTGAATCCAAACACAACTTGGGTCCTAAAATTGCGTCATGCAACTAATCCGAACACGACATGAGTTGTCACAGTTGACGCAAATATGACACCGGTTAACATGAACACGACCTGTGTAAGTAAAAATTATATTTCTCTTTGAAATTAAAAACTACAACCTAGAGTACGAAAGGACATAAAGTAATTACCTTTAACATATGATGCTAATTTGCTTTTATCTTTAAATTTTTTAATAAGATATTTAAATTAGTTCAATTTATAATATGAACGGGTTATATGGGTTAGCTATAAACTTTCTTACTAGTCTACCTGAGCATAACATGTTTAACTAAACATGATCACGAGCTTAATCCGAAACTAAACCCAACCATGTAAATTTCATGTTAGATTGTATCATATTTTCATCCTAGGGTTATCAATAAGAGCGGAAAACCTACTTTCTATGAAAGCATACAAGATTCATTTAATAATAAATACAAAATATTTTATTTAACACCTTTTCGTAACATAGAAAAATAATAAAATGGGAGTCGGATACGCTAATTAAATGTCAACAGCTAACAAGGATATTAACGGAAAAAACAATTGATGACGAGATTTGGATGGTTATCCTCTTATAACTGTTTGACCCAACATAAATCCTAGGATACAATCCAGACAAGTGTTGTATGTCAAGTAGGAGAGTACACGACCCGGTTCGGCCGGCTTTTACGAACATTATCTGCCAAACCGCTAACTATGGTTTTGCAAACATAAATCAAGCCCATCGGTTTTGGCGATTTGTTGGTTTTGGACATTTTATTATTAATTTTTCACAAGAATAATTTCATATTAGTTTTTTAAATGATAGGAGTGGCATATGAATAAATGCTATATGGTCAGGTTTATTCACACGGTTGGCTTCAAGTTCCAAACTATAAACCGTCAAAACCGAACGTTGTATATTTCAAACCGGCTAACTTGCTTTGCTTTGGACGATACGGTCGGTTTCTAACGCTTAGGCATTGTCAGTGAAACGAGCACAACACAATGTCCATGGTAGTAGCATAAAACTCAAGATGTCAAGACCAGCAGCAAGGAGACCATTTTGTGTTTTTCTTCTCACACACCGGTTCACATAATACCTTGTTTATAGCAGAAAACAAAACTCGAAACGTTATTACAGCCAAGCAAGAAAAGATCAGGGCCACAAGCTTCACGGTTTTAACTACGGTTTCAACAAGGTCATTCCATATTGGCTTTACATGCATCAAACCAACCCAGAATTTGGCTAACATGTTTCACTAACTATTACCTAAATAACCCCTAAACACATAGTATTAGTAGCATAATGATATGTACAAGTGATTAAACCCTAAAGATGCAAAGTCCTTCAAAACATCACACTTGTGGTCACACAAACATATAGATACAAGTGATTAAACACATAGTATTAGTAGCATAATGATATGTACAAGCGATTAAACCCTAAAGATGCAAAGTCCTTCAAAACATCACACTTGTGGTCACACAAACATATAGATACAACCCGAAAGCCAGATGATGAAGGGCATGTTGTAGTTATCCAAGTCTTGGGTTCTTTCATGATGATATTGGTTCGTATGGGTATGATAACCATGGGTGTTTGAAGCTTTTGTGGCTGAAGGACGTTTTTCGGATTGATTTCAAGCAAATAAGAGACGAACTCTATAAATCCTTCATCACCCATGGGTAAACGATGCCTTAGCGATGTTTTTTTCGGAATTAAGTACTCTAATCTGTTTGTATCCTGAAGAAAGATGAAACATGCAACTTAATTACTATTACTATAGGGGTATAAAAGGTAATTATTATAAACCAAGGGAAAAGATTTTGGGGAAAATATATAGATGTGGCACTTTAAACCCGTTTACTTATCAACGCATTGCTTTGGTTTGGGCTGGGTTGTGTTTCATCTCAAGCAGGTCAAATAAAATAATTTAGGTGGTTGAACGGTATGAAAATTTCCCATAGTCGCATAAACCCTATTAAATCATTTTTATTCGAACTTTAAAGATTTTAATTATTTCTGCAATAATATTTGTATTTGGAGTAAAGTGCACAAATGGTCCCTGTGGTTTACCCAGATTATGGATTTGGTCCCTAGCTTTCCAAAAGTACACAGACGGTCCCTGTCCTTTGCACTTTGTAACGTATTTAGTCCCCAGACAGCAAATCTAAAGGTTTTAGCACGTCCAAGTTAGGGGCTAAATGCGTTACAAAGTTTAAACCACAGGGACCATCCATGAACTTTTGGAAAAGTTGAGGACTAGATTCGTTACAAAGTGCAAACCACAGGGACCATCTGTGTACTTTACTCTTGTATTTGCAATCATTTTTGAAAACACATTTTTTATATGAGAAAATTAAAGTAGTAAAGAGTGTTTCAAGTCAACCTAATTTCCAAGCTTGAATCCATTTTGACCTGTTACGCAACCCGCCTATCTTGATAACATCAAATACACAAAGAAAAGAAACTGACTTTAAAACTTATAACAAACGAGACAATTAAACGCGTACCTGGTTACGCTCGTAAATCATGTGATATTTGGAAAAATATTTGTATGTATCTCGTCCTTGGGCAAGCATATCTTGACCAATCGGACTAATAATTCCGATCACTCGGGCAAGTAAAGTAGCTGGCGAATCGTTCAGGAAGAGAACCTACAACACAAGAAACGTTAATTTCATGCAATGCAACACATCATAATCATGATGAAAGTTTTATTTTATTGTAATGATATAATTTCTGTAATTGATTTTACCACAGTAACTATAGATAAAAACATCTTGCTGAGAAAACCAGATTATTAGTTCTGTTATTCTATATACTATAAATATGCTATTTTGTCCCATCAACCAACTTTAGCCCCTCAACTTTAATAATGACATGTCTAGCCTCTAAACTTTGGTAATGACATATTTAACCCCTTAACTAAAACATCTTTAGCCCCTCAACTTTAATAATGACATGTTTATCCCCTCAACTTTAATAATGACATGTTTAGCCCCTTAACTACCAAATCTGTAGCCCCTCGACTTTAATAATAAACAACTTTAGCCCCTCAACTTTAATAATAAACAACTTTCGCCCCTCAACTTTGATAATGAGATGTTTCGCCCCTCAACTTTAATAATGACATGTTTAGCCCCTCAACTTTAATAATGACATGTTTAGCCCCTCAACTTTAATAATGACATGTTTAGCCCTTAACTAAAACATGAAACAACTTTAATTCTCACGATTTGCTTATTTTATCTACGTTTCGAACCCGCTGCAGAGGGCAGATGGTAACTCACTAGTTATATCTAACACCCTAATTATGTATTACAAAATTTAATAAGGTTGGACAAAAAGTGTTTTGGGGTCAACTCACTTCGTTTCGACCCGTACCAAAATATGACCCAACTTGACCAGCTACACAACCCACCAAACCCGGACCCTTCCATTTTTACACAAATAGTTGTTTGTTACTTGATAATGATGACTCACATTTCCGGTACAGAGTTCAGCCAAGATGCAACCAAGGGACCAAATGTCAATCTTTTTATTGTACGGAAGGCCTAAAATAACCTCTGGTGCACGATATGATCTAGATTGAACATAGGAGCAAAGATAATCAGTTTTAAAACAGCTACTTCACAGATCAATCACCTTCACTTCACATCTACTGTAGCTTTTCACCAAAATGTTTTCGGGCTTCAGATCACAATGTATAAGCCCAAGCCCATGCAAAAACTCAAGCGCCTCTAAGCACTGGATAGTTATTGACTGCAACATAAATAATTAAATTATAAAGCAATGTAAATGTTATTTATATCAGTTTCTTTCTCATAAGGATAACTTAGATTTTTGACATTTTAATTTATGTTTTTTTTTTTCATCTCTAACAAGGAAAACTAAAACAACTGGGTGGTGTTTGGTTTGTACTCTGGGAAACCACTAACTACAGTTTCAGGGAACGACAAACTAAAACGGTCAGGTTGAGTGGGTTAGCCGGACCGGCTGGTTTGGTGGTTTAATGGTTCAGTTTTGGCGGATTGAACAAACTTTTATTTTTTAAACATTAGATAGTTTAAAATTTTTAATCGAGAGTGATGGTTCATGTTTATAATATAATATATATATATATATATAAACTACATAATCCAAAAATGAAAACAAATTTATACAAATAATAAAGATTAAATGGCCGGTTCAGTTTTCACAGCTGTACCAAAGTTCCAAATCGGACCGAAATGGTTCAACTGACAAACCGCCAAAACCAACACCCTCATACATTAAACAAGTTGAAGTCACCCAGATGGTGTTTTTGTATGCATACAGCCTTCTAAATCACATTTTGAAGATAAAAAAATAAAAACAGATTAATATTGTAAATACATAATTTTTCAAATGGGCAATATACCTCTAATAAATAGGTGCCAACATACCTGCAATCTTGGCATTGTGAAATAAACCTCTCCTCCAGATTCTCTATTGAACTTATGAAATTCATATAAGTTTGCTTTCAGAAGTTCACAAACAATTAACAAATGCTCCTGGAAGTATATAAGCAATGAATAAATGATAATATTGTATACAAGTTAAGACGCAAAGGCAAATCAAATAATGTTCTGAACACATAAGAAACACATGGATGCAAAAAGTCCTAAATGAAAGAAAAAATAAGCGGTTCTTTTGAACAAAAACATATCAATCATCAAGCCACGTCATAAAATCTTAATAATCAGATGTGTAAGATAAAGAAGTACACTAGGAATTATCACTCATTTTGCGGGTTAATTCCATTTATATCCTTCTGAACGTTAAAAATTTCATGTATACTCTTCTAAATTTCATGATATCACACTTACCTTTTCAAAACGCTAAAAATGTCATAAGCACTCATTTCCTGAAAACATTATTACTATTGTGAATCATCACTGTGCATATTTTTTTATTTGTTTTTTCAAAGAAATAGGTTATAGGCTATTATAATTTATAAGTCCATCCGTCCGTCCATATGTATCAAGGATTCTGATAATGTGAGAAGCACTAAGCTAATTGAGAAACGTGAGAAATATTCTGGACCACACATTTTTCCTATGCAAAAATGCATTTTTTTTTGCTAAATTGGCCACTTTTCTGTTAGTGTTTTTTAATTATACACGTGTATATTGTCAATTTTTAATTAATACATATGTGCATATACTTGTTTAAAATTGAAAAATAAACATTTTACATCTATGTTTGATACTTTGATAATGTTCATATATGTACAAATGTGTATAAATGATTGTACATATATGTATATAAAGGAAGATTATAGTTCTGAACATGTTTTTCCTAGTGTACATATGTGTAGATACATGTTTAAAATTGAAAAATAAGTATCGTACATATATGTTTGATAATATACACAAATGTATAATTTAAAAAGTGATAATATACACATGTGTATAATTAAAAATTGACAATATACACATGTGTATAATTCCAAAAAAACCTTAAAAAGGTGTGATTAGCAGTAAAAAATGGCTTAGAGAAAATGTGTGGTCCAAAATGTTTCTCACATGTTTCAATTAGCATGTGCTTCTCTTAGGATCCCTATACGTAATATGTATGTATGTATAGGTGTACATATGGAAATCTGAACGTATGTTCTTGCCTTAAAGTTCTAAAACATAATCAACTCAAAAAGCTAACAAATTTCGAAATAAGGATCACTTACTCGGTAATAAAAGTAATCATAGAGTCTGAGCAGATGATATTTGTCACCAGGATCGTGTTTGTTGATGAATTTTAGAAGCTTTATCTCATCAAGGCTCTGATCAAAAAAATCTTTATTATTTTTTATTATTTTCACACACACATCCAAGCCAGTGTGAAGGTCACGTGCTTGAACAGCTTTGCTGAATGCAGCAGACTCAAGATACTCGGTCACTTGATACCGACCACCGATCACAGAGTTTAAGACAACACTGAAATTTTTGTCCTCCTCGAAGCCAGTTCTGAGAAACAAGTAGAACAACAAAATTTGTATATTATCAAAACCTATATTAACCAGTTTAACATATAATTGTAGATGGCATGGTTCTACTTCTTCATGTTTGGCAGAAAACTCAATTCAACATAATGCAGAATTTATATTGAATAAAGTACACACATGGTCCATGTGGTTTACCAAAATTTTGGATTTGGTCCCTAGCTTTTCAAAAGTACACGGGTGTAGGTGGTCCCTGTGGTTTGCACTTTGTAACGAATTTAGACCCCAGCTTAACGTGAAAAAATGAATGGAGTTAACGAGTCGGATGAAAATGGCAAGATTTCAAACCTTTGGATCTAGACGCGGAAAAACAAACCTTTGGACGAAAGTCACAAAAGTGGCCAAACCTCAGGGATGAAAATGACATTTTACTAAAAAAAAGAAATTAATATTTTCTTCACTATGTAAGCCAAAAACGCTTGCCATTACGACATACAAGATAGAGATAAAAGACAATATAATTAGCATACGATTAACATCACTACAAGCTACAGCCTTACCTGTTTTTTCTGTGCAAAATTTTTAGATTAAACGTTTCATATTCCTCCTCTTGAGCTTTTATTTGGTTCACTTGCTCTTGAACAGCAGCAGCCTCTTCATCCTCCAGTGAACCCCCTGGTTCATCTTCTCGTAAAATGCCAACTTTCTGGTCCACCTGGCACGCCCAGTCAGCATAACCGTTATTCGACAGAGTGGACGGGCTGGAATCTGCCGTTTGTAAACCGTCTACATCGTCTTCATTATTACCACCGGTCATCAGTTTATCATCACTCACGTTTTTTGTCGATTTACCTGAACTCGTGACGTTGCTGATTTTGACCTTCGTCTTCGGTCAACGTATTGTTTTCAGAATCATATGACGAAATACCATCCAACTCCCTCTCGCTACCGAAATCCACCATGTCACTGTTGATCCCCACACCAATAGATCGCACCGATGTTACCGAACCACGTTGTTCCTCGTCTACACAAAGGTCATCCAAATGGGGCCCATCATATTGACCGATCCTGTCACCTGAACGAGTGACGGGACCCACGTTTTTTGAATGAAAATATTGATCACCGGATATATAAGAATCTTCATCCGCAAATGAAAGATCATCGTCAACGTTTTTTTGGAGGACTTTTTCTTCTGGGTCGGTTTTCTTTTCAGTATCACTTGGGTAGTCAATTTCATGAGCTAAAAACCAGGTTTCGTCTTCAATAGGTTGTCGCATATACCCGACATCATCATCGTCGTCATATTCATCAGAATCCAAGTAATCATTTGGGTAATCAAAAGATTCAGTTAAACCGTCACCGATTGTTGCAAAACTGGATAGTAAATCAGAAGTGTCCTCGGTAATTCCTTGACTTACAGAGAACCAATTGCCTCCTGCAAGTCTTTTTCCACCTAAGTCATCAAGGAATAGATTTAGGCATGTAAACGAACCGATCATTTAACTTTAACCGAACACAAACACGGACATATAATCGAACACATTTTTTTGTTCATGTTCATTCATTAAGAAAATGGGGATGTTCGTGTTCGTCTATGTTCGCTCGTTTAAAACCTAAACGAACAGTTCACAAACATAAACAAACAAACAAACTCAAAAGATCATAATTTAACAAACATAAAACAACACAAATGAACATAATTGAACAAACGTAAACAAACACAAATGACCATAAATGACCAAACACAAACGGACATAAAGTAGCTTTTTATATTAATTATTGATTAACAACGATCAGTTCCATTGGAAAACATGTTTTTAATACTAAAAAACCCAATTATCAATTAGTTATATTTATATAAGTAGTGAGAAAACTTCTTTTATGTTTACATTTATATAAATATAACTACTTATGTATTTATTAAAATTAAACGAACACACATAAACGCATTTAAATAAAAGAGCATATATGAACGAACTTAAACCGATGTTCACAAACATAAATGAACGAACAACATACGTGTTCATATTCATTCGTTTAATTAAATGAACAAAAGATTTTGTTCATGTTCGTTTGTTTATTAAATAAACCTTCCAGCCGAACAAGTTCACGCACAGTTCATGAACATTCGGTTCGTTTACATGCCTAAATAGATTGATTTTTTTATCAATTTGATAACTTATCATGCACAAAGTAACAAAAATGCGGCTATTTAATAATTTGATGTGTTTCTTATTTACTTTTTGATGAAAAGGACAAGTAACGGATCTAGATAGAACTTGTATAAAAGTTGCAAACAAAGTTTGAGTACTTGTTGAACATGCATAATTTAGTCACTAATCACTATGTATACTAAAAATGTCAATTTGAAATAAACAAATGTATATACTAAATACTAGTATACAACTGACCTGAAGAGCTTATTTCTTGGCCAATAGGAACATCAAGAAACGATCCAATAAAATAAGTACTGTCAACGTCAACGGGCTTCGAACCGGGCCGTCGCGTTGATACTTTTCTTCCCATGTCATACTCGATAATTTTTCATCTGATTTGAGTTTAACAGGTGGCAATCTAGGTAACTCTTCCGTATGTTTCTCTGAGATCACCGGAAACGCTAAACCACTTAAAGATTTTAACGCATTATTTCACTGAGTTGTTGCAAGGTATAATGCATTATTTGATTTAGTGGAGGCATCATTTCGGTACAGATCAACTGACCCGTTACTGGAACTAAAATTTCTTGAATATAAATCAAGCACAGCTTCATCTGAAATATTATGTGACCTATTTTTCTCGTTAACAAAGGCGGCATTTTTGAATTTACTATCTGATCCATTTCTTGCAGTCCCGTTTTCCATTACTTTCACAATAAAATCTTCTTTCGATGCTTCGTCACTTATCTGAGAACTTTTTCCTAGTTCAAGCCGTAGATCTTGCATAAATCCGTTTAAATCGGTCCGATTACCGATCTCGTTACGTAGTGCAGCCACAGCTGTGTCGAACTTATTACTCTTCAGAAATTCAAGTATTACATTGACCGAGCTTGAATCTTCCATATCTGAACTGATATAGATACACCAGAGGAACCTAATAGTTAATATTATTTATTATATGAAACTTCCCCTAAAAACAAATGTAACTTGACAATACAAGATCTAGCAATTCTATAAATCAATACCTTTTCAAACTCAAATGCAGGTTTCAACAAGTATCAGCTTGAAGTTTTAACTTCGAAAACATAAAACCACAAAAACAATTGATGCAAACAGAATTCAAATCCTAATAAAAACCGATGAAATTTGCATTTCAAGATTACTACGTCTCGCATCGATAACGAAGTGTAGCTCCTTTTTAGGAGCCTCAGTAAGTAATTTACAGAATTACAAACACAATAACTTCATTTCAAACATTACATAGAACCCTCGATAGAAGCAATTTCCGGTGAGTGATTCCACAATTAACATTATTACATACAACAAAACAAAACTATGCATTACGAACGGTAGAGAATCATAAATTTTACCTAAATCCTGATGTTACTATCAAAAACTGCCCTAAAAATAAATATAACTTAACAATACATGATTTAGTGAGTTATTCCACAATTTACATTATTACATACAAACAAAACAAACTTATGCAATCCGAACTGTAGAGAACCGTAAATTTTACTTAAATCCAAACATTAATACCAAAAACTGCCCTAAGAACACTTATAAACATTGTAGCCTCGATAAATGCAATTTTCAGTGAGTTATTCCGCAATTTGCATTATTACATACAACAAAACAAAAAATACGAACAGTAGAGAATCGTTGATTTTACCTAAATACGCATACGGAATGAGCCGAAGCGTAGGGTTTCTGTGCAGATCTTCTTGTTGTTGTTGTTGCTGCTGCGAGATTTAGAGCGATATGAAAGTGAAATGTGTGACTGAAGGCTCGAATTTGAGGTTTTGAGTTAGAGTAGTAGTGTGACTGTGTGAGCTTAACAATGGCGGATGGAGAAGATGATGACGTGGACAGAGGTTTATTAAAGGATGATTAACTCCATTAGCGTCCTCTTCTTCGTTTGGGTATGTTTCACCAAACGCAAAATGGAATGTTGTAGTTTCACTTTGCACCCTTGGTTATATGCAGGATACTTTTTAAACCCATTAAACAAGGGTGAGTACAACAGAAACCACGTCACAAATAATATTACACCATTTTTTTTCACACGGTCTTTATCCTGAAAGATTTCGTGTCTTCAGCGATTTTGGGAATGTTAGTTTCAAATGACTAGCTTTCCGCAAGGCCGTCAAAATAATGTCTTGTACATTTGACTCGATCACTCTTTACGCTTTTATGATAACCAAGAATATCCCAAACTGAAAAGGCAAAGATAGGAGCAACATCACACCAAGTGCTTATCGCCAGCCATACAATTGAAGAGATGTAACATGCTGCCATACAAGTACTAGCACTTGTATGTAATTGGTTGTTTATTGATCTAAAATTGGTGTTTAAGAGTATTAAACTTAAACAACCATTTTGGTTTTCTATTTATTATTTGAATAAATGAGACAGTACATAATTAGCAATGAAGATTTATAAAATTAAAAGATAATAATATTTTGAGATAATATATGATTAAAGTTAACTTTTCTAAATTAAAAACAAATGAATAAATAAATTAAGAGAATCGGAAAACAAAATTTCAGGATCGTATAACTGTAACACTTGGAACAACCACTTAATTATTTATCGGGCGTAGAATATCTTTTTATCATAATCTTTTTTTGCCTTTCTTTAATAACAGTATATTTTAATTTCGTTCGTTTTATAACATTAAAAACAAAACGAATTTTATTTTAAATAGTTCTCCTTTTTTTATGAGCCTTGATTTGTTATTTGGTTTTGCTCTCACATGTATAATATAAATTTACAATTATTGTTATCAACGTATCTTTAGGTCCACATAGGTTATAACTTTTCAGACTTTCAATCATGATGTATGCTTATATGAATAAAACAAAAATGACTATGAGACCCACAAATGGATCTGATCCATTCAGAAGTTGACATATAACTAATATATTCAAAATATGAGATAAATGGAGGTGTGTTTGTGTTTATGTGGGGAAATTTGAGGGCTACAAATATAAACTAGGTTCTTTTATAACAAAAGTTGTATAGGGTTAATCTATTTACAATTCCAAAGTACACTAACAATAATTAGATATTTCCCAAGTACACTCAGTTAGTTATATTTTTTCAATTTTATTTTCTCCATTTTCAATATTTTAATATAATGTAGCTTTAAAAAATTTGAAACATAACTTTATGATATTTACTTTTATCTAAGTTTTGATATATATATTTTATTACAAATTATATTTTATTACAAATTACGCCATGGCAAATGCAGTGTATTATTTGGATACAATCTACATTGTGATCAAATTTATATTTAAGTTTATATAAAGTTAATATTAAAGGTTAAAAAGTAAACTATAATTTAAATTGAAAAATTGTATTTTTTTCCTAAGGATGTCATATCAAGAATTTTAAACATTTAATTTAAATAAACATATATTAAGCTTATACGGTAGTGTAAGTTTAATGGAATTACAATTGAATTTTAAAGAGCTTATTGAAATCATATAATGTATTTGGTTATTATAATTATCAATGAAATTAGAATATAAAATATATAAAATGATATAGCCATCATGCATAAAATAGAATTTAATTGAAAACGAACATGAATGAAATATAGGTTTAAGATCAAATACAAAATATCTTGAAAATAAGAAATCGTAAGAAGGGTATCAAAGAAACTTCGATTGACTTAACAATGTGAGATTTTAGGTTTTTGTTTTGGATGTTGAGTTTGTAAATTTTAGACTTTTTGTTTACCTTATTGTGTCTTTTTATGAGTTATTCTCTTTACACCAAGCTTTTTGCTATTGCACCAAGTGACGTGACATTAAGAAATATATATTTGTGTTTTTCTTTTATAACTTCTTATATATAACGTTTTACTAAAACACGAATATGGTTTTGCGATTTACTTATTTTTATCTACGTTTTGATATAAATTTTATAAAAAACGGAGCCGTATCAAATTTAACATTTTATTTATCATTGTGTTTTTTTATATTTGCATTAGTGTGTCTTTTTTCTTCGACATTGTGTTATATTTTTCGGCGTTGTGTTATATATTGCTCAACGTTGTGTTATATTTTGCGATTCATTATGCATTGTATAGTTTTTATCTTTTAGAGCATTTGTAGAATAACTTTAACTTATATATACTAACATTCAATTATTCAAGTTTTAAAATATAGAGTAAATTACAAAAATCGTCCTTTATGTTAACACTAAATTGTAAAATATGTCTTTTATCTTCAAAAAGTACAAAAAACGTACTCGGTGTTTGCAAACTCTTGCACGTTATGTCCTTTAGCCTTAACTCTGTTAGCTTTTATGGTTAAATCTGACCAAATTGATGCCACATAAGAATAATTTGGTCATTTTACCCTAAATGCTAAAATAAATAAAACTAAATCCTTACCCACCAATGTCATCTACAACCACATCCACCATAAGTAACCAAATACAGATCCACCACTGTCAACAATACCTTTCACCACCACTTCAGATCCAACCATTAAACTAATACCCTCACACAAACCCTAAGAAAAACTCTTGATAACCAACAATGACATAATCATACAACTGACACGACTAAACCAAAAACCATGACTTAGACTATAGATCTAAGAAATTTGATCGTAGAACTAGCTCTGCTTCCAGATCCAATCATCTTGATCGCCTTAACAACATCCATACCTTCAACAACCTGTCCATTCATCACATGCTTGTCGGACAAGCTTACCGAAATCACAGGGATTACGTCTGACGATCTAACGGCGTTAGGGCGTCAACATCCGACAACTCTACATCAGAATCGTCGGTGTTGGTGGAGATGAAGGGTAAGTCTGGTCGGAAAATTGAAATCTGCATTCAGTTGTGTCCCACATCTAATCAAGCTGCATACATGCGCCGTCGTGCTAGCGGCAACGATTGCTTTTCCGGCGAATATTACGTCCATTAGATAAGAGCTTTAGGTGAAGTGGTGGTGGCAAGAAATAAAGTGCAAGGGGTAAAAATAGGGTTTGTTATCATTATTATAATATTTTAAACAAATGGATAAAAAAAACTAAAATACCCTTGTGTTATCTAATTTAACGATAAAAGTTAATCATGTTAGGGTTAAAGGATGTAACATGCAAGAGTTTGCAAACATTGAGTACGTTTTTTTATACTTTTTAAACATAAAGAACATAGTTTGTAATTTAGTGTTTACATAAAGGAGACGTTTTTTGTAATTTACTCTAAAATATAAAAGTGTAAAGTGATGGCGACTGGTGAGTGACTTAGGTGTTGTTTGTTTTTTTTTTTCAGAAAAGCTCTGCACAGGCTTTTCTGTCTGCGAGGCGCAGACCACGCGCAGACATTGCCATGCGCAGATTATTTGAATTTCCGAAGACGTTTTATTAAAAAATGTTTGCACGAGCTTTTCTTGGTGCAGACTTGACTCAGTCACTTCTAAGATCTTCTAAGGTCTGCAGAGGATTAAACATCACCACCCACCATCACCGTCCATCACCACCGTCCACCACCCACCACTGTCCATCACCACCATCGTCCACCACCCACCACCACCGTCTACCACCATCAGCGTCGACCACCACCGTCCAGCACCAACACCACCACCGTCCGGACACCACCAACAGTTTATTTTATAAGTTTATATACGCTAAATAACAAACAGTTTTCTTCTTACAGACTGTAAAGGTTTGATCCACCTCTTCTTTTACAAATGTTTGAAGATATGATCCAGATATATGTTTTACCTTTTAAAAAACAAAGTAACCTTAGTAGGCCATCACTAAACTCGAACCAATGGTGGACCTTGCTATTCCTGCAACTATTCTAAAGTTGTCATTTCACACTACTAAATTATTTGATATTTCATTTTTGACCCCACATGTGGCTCTTGTCGTTTTTCAAATTTATTACAAACCGGACCATTATTATTATTACTACATTTATCATATCTAGCTCATAGTGGTTTAGATATAAATGCATCTTTCAATGGTACACGCTCAGTTTAAAATTACTTTTACGTAACTTTCATAACGGTACACGTTCAATATAAAATTACTTTCACGTAGATAATATTCCATACAATACATTTGTACTATTCTTTATTTAACGATTAGAGAAAAAATGGGGTATGTTGTTACCTTTATCGGTTTCTTGTAGTTCTCATCGTTTAAACGAGTCAAAGCTTGCCTTACTAATGTTATCATCATTATTATAATATTTTATATAAAAAATTAAAATTTTGTTTAAACTCGTTTAGACTTGTGAGCCGATAACGAATAGCTCTCAAGCCACTGGCTTGTTTACACCCCTAGATAGGTGGTTTCATAAATGTCTTGTTTGTTACAATCAAAGCAAAAAACGTGTAAGTGCTTATATTGTTTTTCAAGTTATCTGCTTAAAGTTGATTTTGTATTTGGCGTCTCTTTAAGACCACACAGTGTGGGCACAGAAACCGCGCGTGGTTGCCTCACTACGCCGTGCATACCTGCCCGCCAACGCCGTGGACGGCGTCGTGGGCTTGAGGCGGTAAGTTTTCCATCGGCGTGGAAGTGTTATATGGGGGACGTGTAACGTTTTGACTGGGCGTGTGTTATAGCCATTGTGTGCCAATGGTAATGTTTTTTTTATTTTTTTTACTTTCTAAAAATAAATTACATCTCCTATATAAACAAACCCACTTCTTTCATTTTTTTTACAAACTCTCTTATCAACTCATCTGAATTCCTCTCAACTTTCTTTACAATTCCACTTCAAAATTTCCAAGAAATTGGCAAGGATTATGTGGACCGAATCCGTTTGGATAGTGAAAGATTTGATACGGTGCACAACGCGGTGAAAATGAGGGTGGTGACCTTGCGGAAGACGGCATCATACAAGTCCCCCTCTCAACTACAGGCACGCATAGGGTTGTAAACGAACCGAACTAAAACAAATGAGGCCATGTTCGCGTTCGTTCGTTAAGAAAATGCAGATGTTTGTGAATTGTTCGCAAACACATGTCGAACTTAAGGAATTTTAGTTGTTCGCGAACAGTTTGTGAACACCGGTCACGAACACAAACGAACGCAAGCGAGCACAAACGAACATTTAGACATGAAATTAAAAAAAAACATCATTAACCTTAAACCTCCAACAGGAGTAGCCAAATACAAACGATAAATCAAAAATTCAAGACACAAGAATTCTACTACAAATACCATACGATAAATCAAGTTTAAATAACTTAATAAATAATTATTTGAAGTTAGTTGGACATATCCTAAAAAATGTATTTAGTATCCAACTTCTTCATATGTTTAAATAATGGTTTAAATTTTATTATTTTGTGTAGGGGGAAGTGAAAGATTAAAATAAATTAAAAACTTTTAACAAACTAACATAAACAACCGAATGCAAACGAACATATTACCGAACGTTCATGAACGAACAAGACATTTGTTCGTGTTCGTTCATTTAGTTAATCGAATGGAATATATTGTTTGTGTTCATTCATTAATTAAACGAACGAACATAAACGAACTTCCCATTGAACGGTTCATCAACGGTTCGCTTAACGTTCAGTTCGTTTACAGCCCTAGGCACGCGTACAACCATGACTTCAAACACGTTTTGGCGTAGCAGATAATTAGACTTTGTATTTAATTATGTTTAGGTTTAACGTTTAATTTTACTTATGTAGTCTTTTTTAGTTTATTTCGCATGTGTTTTTTGTTTTGTTTTTTAGTTATGTAATGTTTTTATTTTTAAATTATGTGATGTTTTATTATTATTGTTATCTGTTAATTAGTATTAATGTTTTTTTAATTAAAAATATTTTATATAATTTGAATAATAAATTAATAATAAAAAAATGGGTGTCACATGTTGAATAACGCTACTCTTTCACGCCCCGTCTCACTCCTCCCGTTTAGTACCACACCACTTTTCTGACGTATGCTAACGTTTCGTCTACATGTCGCATAACGTCACATTTTCAAGCCCTCCACTCTACATAGGCTGATAAGGAAACGTTAAATGTATAACCAGTTTATAGTATATAACTATGAGAATCATATAAGTATGTGCGCAATGCTTTGGTGACAAGGATGTGACAAAATTAGCAATCATTTATTTTAAGCTTACATGAAAAATCGATATGAAAATATGATATAGTTTTTAGTTTAAAAGATTTTGAGGTAAAACAAATAATATGTTGTTAATCTTTACCAGATGTTTTATATTTGTGAAATAAAGGGAAATGAATGAATTACATTCTCTCTTTGGTCCCGAATCGTTTTCATTTTCAAAATAAATGTTGGGTACTTTATATAGAAGACAATTATAACAAACACTAATAATTACGTTTCGGAAAAGAAAGCAAACACTTAGGGTGTGTTTGGTTCGTGAAATATTTTGGAATTTGAATTGAAATTTGTATAGAATTACAATTTGAAGGAATTGGATTTGGAATTTAAACATTCAAATTGAAATCGCAAATTGTTGGAATTAGAATCTCAATTCCATTTTTGTTGTGTTTTGTTGTCAAATGAATTGGAATCCATCACCCTGCCACCCACAACCCCGGTTCGGGTGAAAACCGTACAAGTCAAAACGCTTCACGTTGAAATAGTATGGGTCGAAACGGTTCGATTCGAAACCGCGTCGAAACGGTACGGGTCGAAACCGTTCTCGTTGAAACTGTAAGGGTCGAAACGGTTCACGTCGAGATGGTTCGATTCGAAACGGCACGGTCGAAACGGTTCACGTCAAAACGATTCGCGTCCAAACGGTTCAGGTCGAAACCGTTCATGTCCAAATGGTACGGGTCGAAACGGTTCGCGTCCAAACGGTACGGGTCGAAACGGTGCCGGTCGAAACCGTTCGAGTCAAAAAGGTCGAAGATTCCAATGATTTATTTTAATTCATTCACATAGGAAGGATTTTGAATTCCTTTAGTTAAAGAAAATTGAAGGAATTCATGCCTAAGTACAATTTCAATTTCATTGTCCACCAAACATATGAACATTAAAATTGAGATTCCAATTCCATCAAATTTTGTGAACCAAACATCTTAAGAGGTAGAATTCAGATTCCAGTTACATTGAATTCATGCGAACCAAACGCCCCCTTAATGACGAATGCTAAATGAATATTGGTTAGAGAATCATTATAAACCATAATTTCTAAAAATATTGTTGGAAATTTTAGTGAAAATAGGGTTTTTACTAAATATATTTAACACCAATAATAATATTTATATATGTGTTGTATAAATAATTATTTGTGTATTTGTGTTCATAATAAATCAAACTATGTCCAAAATAGAGCTAAGATAAATGAGATATTGAAGCTTGAAGTTGTATGTTTGGAACAAACAAAGATGAGAAAATTGGATTGAGCTTTATCAACTTGTCCCATATAGTTTGGATGACAAAATTTGAAGTGGTTTATAAGGAGGAACCCTCCTTGTATATTGTTTTCTTAAAGGCAAACACTAGTGGAACCTTAAAGGGTGCGTCGCACCCTAACTCGCGCATGCAAACACTAGTCAAATAATTTGATTTCTATTTTAACTTTCGATTCTAACCCGTTTGGTCAAACATAGGACCCAATTAAGGTTCGTTATATGACCATAGTATTATAAGGAATAACCCTCTGAGGTTATCTTATATCTTCCGGTCATGTCATTTGATAGGTTAATTGACGAGTCAACATTATATACTTTAAACATATAAAAACGTCCTTATGGCCTAAAAATGGTTTCAAAAACATACAAGACGTATAATCTGACTTTGAACCTGACCTTATAAGATTATGAAATGTATAAACTTTTCAAACCATTTCTAATCAGAATGTTTAGTTATTAAACCCCTATTATATGAGTCATTGCACTCGGAAGGATATAAACCACATGTTATTCGGTCAACGCCAAATCCAGCTGATGTGTGTTTTTTGCAATTAATTTTTATGACGAAGTTTTAAAAGTGGAACTCACTAACTACACACAACGGCAAGTGAACCGGGCGTGAAAGTAGTACGACTAGCAAGACCGAGTATAGAATTGTGGACTCTAGGTTGGCACCTCTAATAATTAACCCTAATCACAATTCTAGCCTTAAATTGATTTTTAGAATTTGGTTTTTATTTTAAAATTAATTAACTAATATTTTAACTAAATTAACTAACTAACGAACCTAACGAACACGAAGACAACTAAAAATTGTGAACTTAACCAGGAGAGATGAACAAACCACTTAGGCGAGAATCACTAATGACATGTGAAGACAACTATTTGACCTATGACTTAGGTTCCGGGTTCTAACTGACTACTCCCTTGTGAAAAAGAATAAATCTTATAGTAATTAGGTACTAGGAAAGTGACCCACTATCTCAAGAACCTAAAAACCGTCCAATGAAAACAACCAAAACATGTGATGGAGTGCTATATGGAAACAAGCCTAATTAAAGGTCCCAAATCCCACAACTATTAGATTGCAAAGACTACCCTTAACCAACCCTCTAGATGTGAAGCAAGCTACAAGATGATACTCCAAAATCCTAGGACTGAATGACACACAAATAAGCAGACGAACCCAAAGGTACCGGGTGCTCAAAACTACCATACAATGCACATAATTACCTAGCAACTTATAATTATCTTTTGAATCAAAGAAGATGGGTGCACACTAATGTCTGGCTGATTAAGGAATTGATTTTATGTTATGAATTGTTACCAAGTTCAAACAATTAGATTGAGAATCGCGAATAAACAACCTAAAAGCGAGTTTTAACACAACTAGTGGTGACTTGTTCCTACTAAAAGAATCAAACTCATCAATCAAATCAATAAATTCAGCAAAACAATAACACACACAATCAATTCTAGCAACAACTTATAACTAATTTACTCTAAAACGTTGTCAAAGTCAAATAGTCAAAATAAACGCCAAACACGTATCAATAGATAATCCAAACCTAAGCGGCTATAAAAGCTTAGCCTCTAAACATATTCGGTTAAACAAAACACAAATAAATATTAGCAAGTATCATGATCAAACGTGTTTAAAAGTAAATAAACTAAAAAAATAAAGACTAAGTTGTTTCGTTCTCGGCTAGGCTCTCTTGAGCGCTTTTTCCTCACAACCTTCTGTTGGTCCAGTAGGTTTTTTTCTCTAAAAAATAGTATGCGATCCTAGGTCTCGGTGCTCAGCCAATTTTTTATTTTGTATATCTTCTGAATTATGAGCCCACCTCCTATTTTGATTCAAACTTCAACTTTTTTTTTTTTTTGATCTGGGCTTCCATTGGCGGTGCACTAATCGTAAGTATGTTGGGTCATTAAGTGTGATGTGGGCCTGTTTTAAACTAACTGCACAAAGGCCAGGTCTTTTAATCCTTGCATTTCCTCTGATATATATCCTTCGTTACTGTCCAAGTAATTAATATATTAATTGCTTCTATTATTTTTTTGTTGTCACCTACACAAAGTAGTTAATATATTAATTGCCATTGAATTCCTTTTTTTTCTTTTGTTGTACGTGGCTTCCCAAATATGGTTCATTAATTTCAATTAATTTAATTTTTCACATTGTAAGCTTTTATATAAACTTCTTTTTATCTAAACTAATTGACTTGCTCGTTTTCATTTTTTTTTCGCACCATAACCTACAATTACACAATCTAATATAATAAAAGTTAATAAAAACGACTCTAAAACTAATGAAAACTATACAATTTATACAAGATAAATGTGTGTATTTTTCAACATATCACTAGCGAACCGAGCGTATTCTTAGATTAACCGGTCATGATCAAACACTTATAAATGACTTATTAACATTCTAACGGATGATATTTCCGTTCATTCAAGACTAGAAGCCTCGATGTAAATTGCGACTAAGTTGAGTTTATTTTGAATTACGGCTATGCTAAAATATTGATTTTATAAAAGACTAGCACATACAAATACTTTTAGCCTATTTTATTTTATAAAGGCTTGAGATATGATACTAGCAACTTGGTCGGGTATTGCAAAAGGGCAAATGATGTCATAGAAATGTAAATAATCCGTTTTAATCCACATTGCTTGATAACTTAAACACTTGGAGGTTAATACGACCGCGTCCGGACGTCCCGACTCATTTAATTGCAAATGGCAAGAACTTAAGCGCGGAGTGTAGGCATACACCTGACAGACGCTAATGTTATATATATATATATATATATATATATATATATATAATTATGAATATGTGGTGTGTCTATTAATTATGTAACGACATTTGATTCCGGTCCCCGACTGTATTGACAAGCATGTAAAACTAGTAACAAGAGATTTATTTTGTCCCAAGTTATTTAAAAATGATATACGAAATAGTATTAAACAAATTTTGAAAAGAGTCAGTTAATTGTATTTAATAGTGAAAACTAACGTATTTTTAGAAGATCAAGCGCACGTTAAAAGCAAGTATGGAGTAGGCTAGAGCATGCTTGGTCTTGGATGTTGGAATATGCAACTCCACGATAAAAGACCCATATTAGTCTCAAGTAGCTTTTCTTTCGATCCCGCCTGTGGATATTTATACAAACAACTTGTATAACTTTTTAGTTATTATATTCAAGCACTTACATGTATTAATTTACTTTGTCACATCTACCGTTGTCATTTGTGATACTACTATCAATCATCACGCATAACCTAAAGTCTGGGCCCACTGGAAACTCAGAGTGTGACATCGGTATGGTGGGCAAGGGTAAGAGGCGTTTTCTGTCACGTGTTTGTCACATAAACAGAGGAGGCTTTGCCCTCTAAAACCCCAAACCACAGGAAGATAGGCAAAGGGTATTTAAAAAAAGATTTATTGTAATTATTAAGAAAAAACAAAACAATTAAACAATAAAGACATTCATATTCATATTAATTAAACCAATAAAGACAATAACAATCTACTAAAAAGTTACATAAAATTAAAAAAAAACAAAATTACATAGTTTAATTATCATCCTCGTCATCGTCGTTGTATCGTGGAAAATTCCAAGTGTGTTCAACTAAATCCGCTTGAAGGTTGTGATGCGTCTGTTTCTTAAATATTTCACATTGGTTTACTCGTCTCGCTTCTTTCCTGATATCTACATTATTTGGTTGTGTATCCTCCTCATAATATTCGCAACTTGCGCGTCCTTCATCCTTCAAAATCATGTTATGTAAAATAATGTACGCGTACATCACAATTCTAACTCATATTTTCCATAACCATGCACGGCAATCTCAAAATGCGCCATCTTTTCTGCAAAACACCAAAAACTTGTTCGACGTATTTTCTTGCGGCCATCGGGCTATGTTAAACTTTGTTCTCTTTTCGTATATCGTGTAAACGCTTTTACAAACACAACATATTCAGGGTAAATTACACCCTCTAGACAATATTCGTATTTGTAATCCAGATCGTTTACAAAAAAGAGGCCTGCGTTCTTACATTGTTTATATAGTTTTCGAAAATGGGTAATTGATTGATAATATTTCTATCGTTATTTGAAGCGGCCACACCAAAGAATGCATGCAAAAACCAAAGATCTTGTGGTGTAACCACTTCAAGCATCATAACCAGTTTTTATGATGCCCACTTGTGTTTCGGCCGCACCATGCAATTCTCCAAACTTCCCATTCCCATTTCATAGAATCTATACTACCGATCGTCCCAGGAAAACCATGCCTATCATCATGAAACTCCAAAATTTGTTGTATGTCACTAAACATAGGTTTTCTCAAATAATTTTTACGTATAGTTCAATAACGTACTCACAAAAAATTGAAGACTTTCCCTCGACACTCGTTCCGACAATTTTAAATAGCTATCCATTATGTCGGAACTAGTTCCATAAGCCAATTGTCTAATCGCGGCTGTGACTTTTTTTGCAATGTGCTAAATCCCATACTACCATGCGCATCGGGTTTTTATTGGAAAAAAACATATTTTCTTTATGAATCCTTTGCTATTCTTAGAAATAAACATTGTCTCATACAAAAACATCGCCTAAAACTCTTATCATCATATTTTGGATTGAGTGAAAAATAATCACTTACCAATAATTCATGTGCGCCGAGCCGATCATGCATTATATACTTCCTCCTTTTGGGTTGTGAACTCTCGACATATTCAACGTTACACTATACGATTTTCTGAACCGATGATAGTATTAGTTCGGCTCCCTTGTGAGATGAATATGATAAAACAAATTTCTCAAACGAAGATGATTATGATGAGCTTGATGATTGCATTTTTTAAGTAATGAAGAATTTAAGAGTGATAGAAGTTGTTTGTATGGAGATATAGATTGAATAGATTGTTGAGTAAATGTGTATGTATAATAGAATTTTAAGAATTTAATTTTTAGTAATACTATTCGTTCAATGGCTAGTTTTTTTGGTTGTGAACTCCTAACATATTCAATGATACACTGTACGATTTTCTGAACCGATACTATTATTAGTTCGGCTCCCTTGACAGATGAATATTGTAACAACCCTCAAAAAGGTCCCACAACATTCGTAATCAAAACCCCAAACGCGCATGACGAGAACCAGCACGAAAAATCAAAAATAAAAGATTTTGATGCTTCTCGCGGACTGCGACAGGGAGGCCCTGTTCCGTCGCGGGGCGCGAGAGACCTTGTAGCCGCCAGAGACACGTGTCGGGCACGTGTCGTCCATGTGTCAAACCTACCCCGGTGACTCATGCCACCTATGCTCTGTGTGACAACCGTAGATTCCGATATTAATTAGCGCGAAACGAACAGTATTACCATTATAATTAGCGTAATTAGACGTAAATTAACTAGATCAGGCCTTTGGAAAGCCCCTAGGAACGTCTACTTGATTCACGTTACGCGTTATGGCGACAATCGATAACTTTAACGCGAAACCGAACGTTAAGCGAACTGATGCCGAACAAATACTGACAATGCCTAAAAAATACAAATTTTATACTTGTAATTATCATATAGTTAAGATTATACGATAAATTGTGATCGTTGAACGTCGCAAAGCACAACGCGGAAGTTACGTGGAAAACAAGAACGTATCGACAACAAAACGGAAGCAACAGACCAGAGATACGCCTAAATATCAATATATTATGATATATTTAGCTCCGTAATTGAATTGTAACACTCCCGGAAGAAACCAGAACGAAAAACGGATCAGAAACGACAAACAGGGCAATTACGCGATTTTTAATGCAACGAACGGTTTACGCGTCAAACAACGAACCCCGATATAATTTAATATGTTTTTGAGTCTAAACGAATAAATTTCGATAAATAGCAACACTCGGATCGAAAAACGGACTATAGATGGCGATCGTAGAGAATTTACGCAACTTTTAACGCAACCGACAAACAATCGCGTCAAACGCCGACACCGACAAAATTTTAAGTCTTTCAGCTCCAAATAAATATTATACGAAGTTCGGTAAATGATAAGGGCCTTGGATTCGTGTTTGGGCCTTGAAAACATTAACGGGCCTTGGGCCCAACCCGGTTAAAAACCCTAATATAAATACTTTCTTAACCTAAGTTCCTCATTTCACAAAGACAAACCCTAGCCCCCAAAAATGCAAACCTCCCTGTTCTCTCTCTGATTCCGGTCGCCGGAGTTCGGCGAGGACTTCCGGTCGACTCCGGCTGTTCTGCCGGCGACACACCCCACACGACACCCCTCACCTACCCTCTTTCCCCCATCTCTTATATACACGCACAACCGCATACATATATATATATACAGCGATGAGAGAGAGAGATCGAGATAGAGCGACGGTAGCCGGCGACGCGGCGGTTGCAGTATTCTCCGGTCGCCTTTGTCGTCGACACACACACCTCACACTCGAACACGTTCTGATCAGAGAGAGAGAGAGAGAGAGAGACAACAGAAGAAAGAGAGACAGTGAGAGAGAGGGGAGCCGAGGCGGCGCCGCCGCGGCGCCGTTCACAGCGGCCGGAGGTTTCTGGTTCGAAGTTCAAAAGAAGCGGCGGTGGTGGCGCGGGTTTTTGACGGTTTGATTTTTGGGTGTTTCCGGCCGACGGCGGCAGTTGCCGCGTCTCAGCGACGCGACGGTCGCGGCGGCGGTAGTGGTGTGCTGATTCACTCGATTTAGTTTTGGTTAAACGCAGTTCAAACACGGTCCTGTTCAGATAGTAGTTCGGGTATTTCAGTTCGAGTCAAATCAGTTCGGTTCAAAGTTCGGGTTCCGGTTCCACAAATTTCAGTCTCGCTACATTTCGTTCAGTTCCGACTCATCTTCGGTTCAGGTTTCGGGTTCGACTCGGTTCGACCCGGTTCAAGTTTGAAAACAGATTTCGATATTTTAGTTCGTTTCGATTCGGGTTTATTTTCAGTTCTGATAAGTGTTTGTTTCAGTTTAGTCTCGGTTCGGCTCGGATCGGTCGGTCAACGAAAGTCAACTGGTAAAACCCAGTCAACATAAGTCAAACCTGGTCAAACCCGGTCAACGGGTCAACCCACGACTCGGTAAAAATTAATTACGACGCGCAAATTTAATTATATAAGTTTACAATTATTATTAATATTTAATTATCGCGAAACCGAGCTCGACCCGACCCGTTAACAATTCGACATCGCCAAAAAGTTTAAAATAACAATTTAACCGACGAACGCTACTTGCGGATAATTATTAGTTAAAAACAAACCGAAGTCAATATATATAAATCGGAAATTAAATCGGCGAAAATTATATTCAAAATCCGACGAAAAATTTTATATATATTGTTTGTTTGCGAAACTGCAGGTTGTGTTTTGATAATAAATCGACAACTAGTATTGTCGGGATCGTCAAAAAACAGAGGAAACTCTGTCCAATTTTCGTAAAATTCGTAAAACAAAACGCGTTGTAATTCAAAGTCAAAACATCCGATTTAAACGATTGTTATAAAATAAATACGTACATTTATCTTGACGGCACTTACGAATCGATACGATAACATTTCAACGCGCGCGACTACGAGACAACGAGTTTCGGCAATCCGTTAAAATCGAATATTATTATTTATATTATTTCAAATGTCAACGATTCGGGAATTAGTTTTCAAACATCGATAATATATTCGAACGACGATATAAAACAAGTATATTGTTTACATTTATTTCGAACGCCAAATTTCCGAACGCTTTTACAAGACGAATACAAAGTGCGTAGTGTTTCAAACGACGAAATTCGAAATCGTATATCAAAGACATCTCGAATTCTGCAATCGTATAACACAAATATAATTACATATATATACGAATGGCGAGACGTCAAATACTTTATAAATAAACATAGTTATATTTATTTCTAACGTCGACGATGCGAACACGTACAAATACTTTCGAATAATATTATAACAATAGTATCTTGTTTTTATTCGATTCAAGCGCTAAACGTAGTACGATGCGACTCCACAAGACTATAACAAGCGTACGATTACATCGTTATTTATTTATTATAAACGATACGCCAGGCTCTCGCGCGAATAGGAAATGTATTATCTATACAGATATATTTTCGAGTACATATACGTTATATCTACGAAAACTACGAAGGGTCGTATTATTATCCGTCCACGTACATAATGACTAAGTATCATTATCATGAAATATAGTTATGTTTTATATAAACATATATTTCAAGTCGCTCGAAAACTAGATCGTTTCTAAGAAAACCATAGATTGGTTAACCGAGTTAAGTCAATAACAATTTCATAGAATCGTATGAGTAACGATTCGGTAGAGCTCGGTATCACGTAGTATAGCTACGTCATCCTTAGAAACTTACGAGTTATTCCGTTTTAGGAATACACTAGATTGCATGCTAGCAAGTCAAGTTGTGGAGACAACACTATGGAAATCACATTAAGCTAGCTTTGCACTGGATTATCCAGGTGAGTTCATAACCCCCACTTTTACCGTTTTACATTTTTATAAATGTTTTCGGGGGTGGAAAGACATGCAAGTTTTGCGAAAGCATAAAATGTTTCGATGAACGAAAATCATATATTTCTAAACCATGTGACAAACAGATTTCAACGAACTCAAACGGTTTACGAAAGATTTATGCTAAACTTACCGGTTTTCACAGCTGTACAAAGCTTTTCGAAACACACATGAGTTTTATGACCAGTGACGGGATTGTCATAGTCACAACCAGGGGGCGAGGCCCCAAAACTTTATTGAAAACATGGGCTAGGCCCAAAGATAAAATAACATTGGCTAGGCCCAAGGACAAAATAACATGGGCTAGGCCCAATGACAAGAAAACATGAGTTAGACCCAAAATCAAGAAAACATGGGCTAGGCTCAATAACACAAATTTATAATAATTGGTATGTAGCTATGGATTAGGTTATAACAGATCAATGTGCGTAAGTAGGATGATAACAATAGTAACCATTAATCACGTAATGACCAAGGTGCAAAAGGTATAGATCTATCGAGTTTGAGACACGCTCCACTCCTGGTAAGTTAACCGGTTAGGAGTGCTTTTGTGATCCCAATTATGTCAAAGAAGTCTCGGTTTGGTTACTTACTTATGGCACATAGGCCAGTGTATTAGCTACACACTGGCTGATCCTTAGATTCCATAGGAAAACTACATACTATGATTTCAATACCGGTATACAAAGATAACAGAAAACATTTTATTACCGGTTTATAGACATAATAGTTATGCATGGATTTGCAAACATCATGGAAAACATTTCAATACTGTTATACAGACATGACATTTTAAATGCTTTGGGATACTATGATCCCACAAACTGGTTTTCGAATGCAAAATGCTCAAATGTTTTATGACTCATTTGGAAACAAAAACAACAAACTATGAACTCGCCAACTTTATGTTGATTTTTTTCGCATGTTCTTTTTTAGGTTATAATTACAAGTATGGCACGGTTGGAATAGTGGAACCCATGGGGATTCGAGTAGTTAGCGGGTGTTCTGTTACGTTTGCTTCCGCTGTTCGATGAAGATGCCATTCGGTTCACGCCCCGGCTCTGATGCGAAAGGATAACATGGGGGGGGGGGGAGGGGTATGACACTCTCAGCTAGACCATTTTGCGGGAAAGGGAAACCTTTACCTGTCATGGGGAGCGAGACACCCTAAAATCAGCTATTTAAGGGACGAGACCTGCATAGTTAACTCGCTCACTTCTTTTCTTTCTCTCGCTCGCTCGTTCTGTCATTCTAATGTCAAAACTCCTAAACCATCGAAACTTTGCTCCGTAGAAAGTGTACGAAACCCTAGTCACTGAAACGATGCCCTGTCAGATTGATCTGAAACCCTAGCAACGAAAAGCTGAAGTTCCTCCTGAATAAGGTGATACTTTGTGTGTTGCGGTTTTGATCTCGTGATTATAGTTAAGGTTTGAATTGGTTTAATACACTAATACGAGTTGCATTGTGTGTTTATCTAGAAATTATAACTTTACCAAGGGGTTTCTAAATTAGAAAACTTAACGGTTAAGAAAACGTAGCGGTTAAGAAAGCCTAGTAAACTTAATAGATAAGGAAACGTGCAGGAAATGAAACTTATCAGCTAAGTAAGTTAATTAATTAATCAGGCTAAGTATGTTAATTAACTAACCAGTTTAAGTAAATTAGCCAGTTAAACAGCTAAGTTTAACAACAAAACAGTTTGGTAAGTTGTAACGCCTCGTATCCCTGTATTCTTATTTTTGGAAAGTTCGTATTCGCATTCTATTTTTTTAGATACCTTACATTCGTATTTCAATTTCAATCTCACAACTCGAGGTGTTAATCATAATGAAATTCATTTTTATACATATACGTGTTACCTTTCATATTTGTATTATGTACGCAATTAATCTTTAAATGCGTGTTTATACGCAAAACCGAGACTTAAAATACACCTTGGATACCTAAAAACAAGTTAAAATACAAGAAATGGCATAAAATAACCTAGTTACAAAGTGTAGGGACTAAAAGAAAGCAAAACCAAAAGCTTTTCCACCTCCTTTGTCCTCCAATCATCTTCCACCTTCATTTAAACCCCAACCACTTAACCCTCTTATAAATACCAACCCTAACACCTTCCAAACACTTGCACCACCTCCAATCACTTCCAAACTCTCTCAAATCTCTAAGATTTTCAACTTTGGGCAAAATGTTCAAGAACCAAAATTGGTAACTTTGGTATTCTATCAACTCAAGACTCATCAAACCCACTAAGTGAAAATTTCTTCGCAAACCGTGAGTACACTCGAACACCCTTTTTACGCTTTACACCTTTGGGTGCAACATGTTAGTCTATCAAAATACACACAATCACACTTATACTTTTATGCAATCACACAAACAATCCATCATACATGCTATAGTTACGTGATACACGATTTGTATACTTGGAACATTCTTATGTGAGCTATCTGTCATTAACTATGTACGAGCCTCCCCCTTAACATGTATAGCGCTATAGGAGTAGTGCACCACCCGTATTCTTGAGGTCATGTTAAGTTTATTCTATTTTGCGGTGACACGCGAGGATTGACTTGTAGATCGCATGCCATGTTTACATTAATCTAGTATGCTAGCTTAACATGTGGATTTGTTTAACCGAATTTATATTTATGTTATACCAAACTTGTGTACTCGTCAATACTTTTGTGTTGAACTATACTTTTAACATGTTGCAGATTAAGGATGTTGAACATGATGAAAACTTAGTAGGGACGACCTAGAAACGCATCTAGAATGCTAGGTTTTATGTTATAATATTGTTGAACTTGTTGTATTTGGATTAATGTTGTAAGTGACTATTTGATCAATGAAATGAAACGGGTTTGTATTTAATGTTGTCGCAAATAGTGTTATGATGTCTCGAGCAATCTATTTACGTCTGCCACGATGATTCCGCCATCGGTTGGGGTGTGACATAAGTTTAATAACTTAACATCTAAATAGGTATATATGAGGTAAATAATATAAGGAAGGTATATATAAGGAAGGTATATAAGGGTAGATAACAACTGGGAAGGTGTGTATGGGTAGGAAGTAACTAAGGAAGGTGTATACGAGTAGGAAGTAACTAAGGAAGGTGTATATGGGTAGGAAGTGACTAAGGAAGGTGTATATGGGTAGGAAGTAACTAAGGAAGGGTTATATGGGTAGGAAGTATCTAAGGAAGATGTTTATGGATAGGAAATATCCAAGGAAGGTGTATATGAAACTTCATAGAAAAGAAAGGCATATTCCTTACCTATAAATAGCAAGCTTAGGATTCATTTTTCTTTGCTCGTTCCTTCTCTTCTTCTCTCTATACGTTGGTGTTCTAACCAATAATCACCGATACAATATTCTATCCGATCGATCAGGGAACCAACTAACGGATGTTTAAGTGCTGCCTAAATAAGGCTATACTTTGTCATCTACGTTATGGTTCTGATCTCGTGACCGTCGTTAGGTTTGATTTGGTTTTACACTAATACGTATTCTACTTTGTTAAACTAAATGTTTAACTATCACAAAGCTCAAAACTATAAACATACTATCAAAAGAGATGCTTAATTACCAGAAGATTAGGAATTATAAGTACATGTTCAACTATCAGAAGGCTTAGAATTAGGAGGCCTGTTAAATCAAGAACTATAGACCTACAAGGTGAGTCAATCTTTTTATCAAATGCTTTTACAACTCTAAATGTTCCCAATTTGTTACTTATATTATAGTGATTAAGTATTTGTATTCTTACTGGGAAACTACTTTCAGTATGTGGGGTTTTGTATACATTAGTTGTTATGCATCACTATTGGACAACGGGTTAGCCAATAAGTGATATGACCACAGTCACAGGAGCTGCCACCGAGTGACAAATACCAAAAGGCTTAAAGAAGGGGCTTATTTTATCAATAAATTAAGAAATATTATTTCATGTATTCGGGTTTATCCCCTTTAAAATCCGGTGTTTTTAAACTCTGATATTTTTCCTAACTCACGGTCCTAACAAAATTTCCACTGCAGTGTTTTCAAAATAACCACCGGTATCACTTGACTGTTCACGGCTCCCGTTCAGGGTGTGGTCGGGGGCTATGACAAACATGATAAAACAAGTTTGTCAAACGAAGATGATGATGAAGAATTTGAGAGTGATAGAAGTTGTTTGTATGGAGATATAGATTGAATAGGTTGTTGAGTAAATGTGTATATATAATAGAATTTTAAGGATTTAATTTTTAGTAATACTAGTTCTTCAATGTCTAGTTTTTTTTGAAACCCCGCAAAATTAAGCCCAATTCAAAGAGCATATGCTTCCACACCCTGTGAGTATCTTGCCACTCCAAGGGATCATGCCATGGATGATTGTGGATGGGGTGGTGTGTGTGGGGCATAAAGAAATCCCCCATCCCCCCTACACACACCGGGCAATCTAACAAGATGGAATTATACAAAAATAAATAATCGATACGGTTCTATGACCAATAAATATGAGTGTATGATTTCTTAGAGCATTCACATTCAATCAATTATCCTTTTTTTTATAATTATACTAAAAATTACAACTTTTTCTTTCTCCTTTTCAATTTCTTTTTATACATTTATCACTACTTTTTCTCGTCCTCCACTCATAATCACTTTCAAAAATATTAAAAAAGTATAAGTTTGAACATTATTTCCCATCTATCCTACTTAATAAAGTCCATACCTAGGGGACACATGGCATCCATCTAGGGCCTTTATTTTCTATTTTCCCGCAAAAAAAATCACAAGAAATCCATTTGGTGTATCCGATTTGGACTATGCACTTGACTAAAACGGGTCAAAATTGTTATCATATATAAACTTATAACCCGGCTCCTTTCATTCTTTACCTCACAATCTCACCACACCGATTAGGGTTTCTCTCTTTCTCTGCCTAGGGTTTCTATCTTCCATCACACAGCTCTGTCTTCTCTATCCCTAGATCGCCTCCTAAACATTTTCATCATCAAGGTTGGTTTCTGATTTCTTGCTGTTAATCATCATGATTTACTAATTCTATTTATTTGTTTGTTTTTTGTTTTGCATTCGTTCTTATTCTAGGGTTTCTCTATCTTCAGGCATAAATCTTTTCTGATAATTAATATTATTCATCATCAAGGTACGAATCCCCTCTATATCTGCTTACATTCTTTATTATTGATTATATTTAATTTTCTTTGTATTCTTTATATGTAATTAGGGCAATCTTTCTTTCTCCTTTGCAGCCATTCATGACGAAAGCACCATAGGTATGTAACTATCTCCTATGCTAGTTAAGAAACGTTGTTTTCTTTCTCTTATTTCCTTTTATTTTTTCTTTTATGTGATTTCACGACCGATCTAATCTATCTCAGACGTACTGCGTTTAAGTTGATTTTCGTTACTTTCTCCTGTTTCATGTTCGTGATAATTGATTTTTCGTGTTACTGTTGTTTTTGAGCTTAGGGATTTGATATTGTGATTGATCATCGGATTATGATTGTTGTGTTTGTATTTTGTTGTTAGGCTAGATAACTTTGTAGAAATTTAGAAGTGTTTGGTTGTTTTTGATTTCACTATGTTATCGAAATTTGCTCCACATTTCTATTGTCTTGTTTGAAGATTGGTTGAATATCATATGTGTTCTTGGAGTTTAATGGTTTGATCCTTGATGTTTGGCAATTGAATTCGGATCATGATAATGGTTCGGTACTATTCATCTGTTTGTTACAAAATTATTATTGTAATTATTATTTCCTTATTTAGAGGATAGATTATAACTTGATTTTAAAATCAAAATTCGATTTGAAAGATAATATATAAGTCAACGATTTGGAGTTAATAACATTAATTGGATTGCCTTTTTTGATGGGTTCAATGTACCTAAACATGTTAGTGGTCTAAAATTTGAAATTTTATATACAACTTTTAATTAAATTCTTCTAAAATATTATAGTAATTTTAAATTTAAATTCTATTTGACTTATTTTCTCTTTATTATAACCAATTTAGGATTGAAACTTTCATGCTAATTTTGGTAATATGAAGACTTAATAAATACCTTTTATGTTTAACAAAGTCAATTTCTAAATTGATTTGTAACTTCTTATTATAATATCAATTAAATTGATTTTAGTATGTTTTAGTTACTTATCCCATAAACATAAAACTTTATTTGATAAATGGTTATCTAAATTTTAATCAACAAATTATGGTAACTTTAATTAAAATTCTTATCTAATATACGTAAAGAACTGTTGAAGTATTTTGATTTGTTACCTAATCAATGTTTACTATATTTTTAGTATCTTGTTTTTATTTACCTAATTTTCTATTTTGTTATAATTGTTAAAAATAAAATTTAACTTAACATATCATAGTCACCCAATTTTTTGGTATTTTAATTTTATACATTTCATTTTTCAATTTAAAATCATTATAATTGGTAAGTTTATATTTCTATATCACCATGTTTACGCTAATTGATATTGCAAATAGAATTCATGGGATTCCATTTTTGCTCCGTTAGAATGGTAAGATGTTTGGTGGTCTTACAAATGGTTACTGAGGAACAACAATCACAATATGATATGAAAAAAATTGCCTTGGTTTTAGATTTGTAAGAAATGCGAGTCTCATACTTTCATTGTACAACATTTCCATTTTATTTGTTGCATATAAATGATAATGAGAATGTAAATGATGGGTTTTTTCTTATTTTCTTTGTCATGTTCATATCGTAATGCCATTAATTTTGCAGGAATTCAAGATTTTATATGGAGAAAACTGACTCAATAGGAAATTGTTAATGTAAGAATAGTGTTCTACACAAAGCATACGAGGTTGTAGGTGGTACAATTATTTTTCGTACGGGTTGAAAGAAAATGTACATGCATCTTTAAGATATTTGGTTTAATCCTTAACACTTTAAACAAAAAATTAAAGACGTTGACTTCAATAAGAACAAAATACAAATGTATCTTACACCCACTTTCAAATCATAGGTTGCAAATTGAATTGTAATTTACTAAAGTCATACTCTTATTAATACTTTGTAGTATTTAATTTTCTGATCAAGTTTTAATATTGTTTTCAATATATATGTTTTATACTAGGTTTTGAATTATAGGCTGGTGTAATTTGATTAAAGCCAAAGATATTTAGTCTACAAAAATGCTAATTTATTGGCTTTAAAAGGTCAAGAAGCAAAAGTAGTGGATTAGAAGTGTCCATCACGATATTTTTTTTACAAGGAAAAACTTTTTTTAATCATTTGTTAATGTTTTCTGTTAAATTATATGCCATCAATGGTTTGTGCATTGATTTTTTTGTTTAAAACGTTATATCTTTGATATCATTAAGTTAACAACAAGTTGGGTGCATCAGTGATTTTTGATAAAGATGTATATATTCTTCTTTCTGTTTTGAGTAAATTGTCATATTAGTCTCTGAGATTTGTCTAAAATTATCATTTTAGTACAAATAGTTTTTTTTTCTTCACTTGATCCCTGACTTTTCTCATTTACTGCCATTTTAATATTTAGTATAACTCCATCTAAAACACCTAGTTAAATCAAGGGGTAGTATGATCATTTTATAATTATACTTTCTGTTTTGTCATTTTCATTCAATTCTTTTTTAAATATTTATTTTCTTTTAACTATGTATAATTTGATATTATATATATTAATATACATGTATACACACTGATATAACACACAGATAAAATACACACTCTCTCTCTAGAAAACCTCACTCCACCACATCAACTCCTCATCCGCCACCCACCTACACCACCGTCACCTACACCACCACTGCAACCACTACCACCATCTTAGAAAGAACAACCACCACCACCCCCTCGTTTGCTTCTTACCACCACACTACCACTTCTGCCTTTAAACCCCCGGCCCCAACACCACCTCCACCTCATACCAAAACGAAAACCATCACCTCCTTTGAACCCCCAAAAGACGCCGGACCACCAAAAACCATCGCGGCCTTTAAACCCCCAAGAAAACTCTGGACCACCGCTACTGCCTTTTAAGTGTTTCTGTGCGATTCCGGCGATGATTTCGCGGTGGCTATTGGGTGGAGATAGGCATTTCAGATCCGATTGGAATGATTGTAAAAAATCATTCGGCAGTCCACTGCAAATCCTTTGGCATGGACCTTTTCTTTTGAATGATTCTTCTGTTTGGTTTCAAATTTGGGATTTCGTTCATGAGCATTTTGCATTCACTTCCCACCTTTCACTTAGTTACAACCACCATCACTTGATCAGAAACAGGGTGGAAATTGAATATTCTCTAAAGCAAGTTTGATTTCCACGGATCCTCACAATAAAATTTGAGCAAAATTAGATGGATTTTGTATTACTAAGAAACAATACCCAAATTGAAACACAAGGTGTGCTTATAACCTGTAATGGATAAATTTGTGATTAAAAAACAGGTGACCAAATTCAACCCCCACTTCTATTTCTATTATTGTTGTGATTGGAGTTTGTTGCCGGAGATCACACCGGAATATTGGTGGCCGGACAAGTACAGAGAGTGAGAGAGTTTTTTTTTTTTTGTAAGAGATACGACAATATATATGTGTTAGGTTTAATAGATTTTAATATATGTATATAATTATATCAAAGGGTAATTTTATTTTGGATGAAAATAGTAAAAACAAAAAATATAATTGTAAAGTGCCTATAATATCTCTTGATTTAAGTGGGTATTTTGGATGGAGTTATGCCAGATGATTAAAATGGTAATAAATAGGAAAAGTCAGGGATTCAGAGGAGAAAAAAACTATTTTAATTAAAATAATAATTTGAGACAAATCTCATTATCTAAAATGATAATTTATTCTTTTGTTTTTCTAATTTTCATGTTTGAGTGTGTTGATTAAGAACTTTAAAGTAAGGTAGTGATTAAAAATTGCAAATAAACTTTAAATGTTGTAAAGTAAGTAGTATTTTATAATTTTTAAATTAATTTAAGTGTATTTTTTATTTCGCAACGTATTATTTATTTAAAATCGTGAAGTTCGCGGGAATTAGCAGTAGTATATTTACAAATGACCAGTAACATTTTCTCTTTTCTCCGATCACAAATATTTAAAGAATCCATTGTTAATGCTCGTCAATATTATTTTGAGTTAAATGTTTGGTTGGTCCCCGTGGTTTACGAAAATTGCAGACTTGGTCCCAATGGTTTACTAATTACACACTTGGTCCTAATAGTTGTAATTTTTGCACTCGGGTGGTCCTTATCACTAACCCATGTTAAATTTTTCAGTTAAGTCTTTGTGAAATGACTATAATACCCTTATGTGTTAAAGAAAATAAAACAATACATCTCCTACCTCCTTCTTCTACACTAGACCACCACCACCATCTCACCTCCACTGCCAGAACACCCACCACCACCACCATCTTCCCTCCACCACTGAGCACTCCCTCCACCACCAATACGTCGTCCATCATAAGATTCATAACCCCCAAATCAACAATCGAACCCTGCTCAAAATCTCCGAACTCGCATCCCCCTTCCAAATCGACCCAATCGACCTCTTATCTGCCAACTCAATCGACATTTCCTAACCTGTTCTTGCATCGATGGTATTCGCAAATCTGTAACAACCCATTACAAAACAAGACCTTCTGATACGTTATCCAACATCGCGGATGTTGTGTATGGTGGATCGAGGAACAATCGGCTCCATCGGCTGGATCGGGGAACAATCGGCTCCATCGGCTCCACAGGCCCGATCGATGACGGATTGAAGGGCGGAATCTTCGGCGTTGTTCTTGGCCACGCACCAGAGTTTGAGTGAAACGCCGTCGGATTGTTGTTGTTGGTGGAGAGTGGTGGCGCATGAGAGAGGGCGTGCGGTGGAGGAGGGTGGGAAGCTCTGCAGACATTGTTGAAGTGGAGATTTGTAGGTGTGTTGGTAGGGTTTTTGTGAGGGTGGGAAAGAGGGGAGGAAGAAGATAGTTTAATTTATTTTAATTATTTAGGGGTAATCTAGTCATTTAAAATCAATTTAATTGAGAAATTTAACATGGGTTAGTGATAAGGACCACACGAGTGTAAAAATTACAACTATTAGGACCAAGTGTGTAATTAATGAACCATTGGGACCAAGTCTGCAATTTTCGCAAACCACATGGACCAACCGAGCATTTAACTTACTTATAAATCTTTGAATAGCTTTGGATGAGAAACCAAATGATTTGTTACAAGGATCCCAGGACCGTGCACCATTAAAGGCATTTAACTTTATGGGCCAGCACACCTATAATTGTTCTGCCCAACCAAAACAATTTACAACTAATTTTTTTTACAAAAAAAAATTACCTAGTAAGTCTTTGGCTTTAAAATAAATGTAATTAAACCAGATTATGTGTAAATAAACTAATGATAAGTTTACTACCAATTAACCCACACACAAGAGATAATTAACACAAGTTTTTATCATAAAGATACACTGGCTTCCTTTTCATTGTACAAGACTTGTTGAAAAACATTGACTACCTACTAATCCTATAAACTCTAAACATGGACCAAGTATAATAACACATGTAAAAGGAAACAACCGAACAAGAATTTGAAACACAATTAACGGACGCGCACTTGGCATATGGACTACTTGGGGAACTAAATTATAGAATCAAAAACAAAAATAGAAAATAAAATGTGGGATAGCTTCTGCAGTTACGCATACATAGTGATATTTCAGGTCATAGGCGGTGCAAATCAAAGATCAAACGGGTCGATGACCCAATATACAACGACGACGACAACCACAACAATAATAATAATAATAATATATTATTTAGATTGAATATTTTATCAAAAAGTCTAGATTCATATATCATCGCATGAATAATAGTGTCCACACTATATAAACTGAGAATAAATTTTTAAAATCATCTTATCATTAGTTAACTTAGTAGTTGGTAAATGACTAAACGGTGTATAATTTTTTACCTATACACATCAAAATTTATAATACACATTTTAAAATTTATCATGTATATATTGTAATTTATCATACACAGCTCGTAATTTATCATGCACTCTATATTAATTTCTTATTTTGAAAAATATATGTTTTGAAAATAAGTTACAAAATTTAATGTAATTAACTATTAGAAAGAAGACTACAAATTAATAATCTACGTAAGCTTACCAATATAACCTTACAATAACATTAAATACAAATAATTTTTTTCACTGGCGGAGCTTCTTTGGGGCCGAGGGGTGCTTGGGCCCCCACCGGTTTTTTTGCTTATAGTGTTAAATGTTACTGAAAATTTTGGAAATATTGGACTTTTAAGAGTCTGATCCCCACCTATTTGGATTTTAAGAGTCCAATTCCTGCTGAGTTTTCGTTCAAGCTACACCACTGATTTTTCTCATTTGAACCCTTCACATAAGAAGCTTGCTAAATAATTGATGACTGAGACGAGAATTATTAAGCACTTTAAAAATGAATTAGTTATAAACTATTATAAGCAAGGATTACAAATTTATGAAGGCTCAATCTATTCACACCCCTGATGCCTATTTGGACACCCCTGGGCCCTAGACGGGTCGTCTAGGCCTAGACGCCCCGTCTAGCACTGATTTTGAGGAGTCAGCAAGTACCTGGCAGGGCCCATAAATTTTAGTGTTTAGACAGGCCGTCTGGACCTAGACGACCCGTCTAGGATGTTGTGTCTTTTTTTGTTAGAAAAGGGGTGTTTTGATGGGGAGATTGATGGTTGTTGGAGTTTGAAAAAATAGTGTTTTGGTGGGGTAAATTGGTTGTTGTTGGAGGTTGATATTTTTTCTTTAGATGTAATTTTAGGTTTTTAAAAAGTTTTGTTTGTTGTATAAAAAGTGAGTTATGTTTTCAATCGTTTACATATTTAATTGTTTTTACATTATATTTTTCAAAAAAATATAGTACTAAAATGTAATAATGTTTTCAACATTTTAAGATGAATGCAACAAGTATATGTTGTTTCCGTATTACATTTCAATGTCGATTTAACACAAACAATCATCAAGTAATCGAATAACTGAAAACAAAGTTAAATATAACATATATAACATAAATTTGTACAACCATAACAATATTTATCTGTACAACTGAAAAGTAAATACAAAATGTCTATGCATACGAATCGACCTCGGAGTCGGGATCGGGATCTGGCTGCTGCGGCTGCTGCTGCTGATGTGGTGCTCGAGGTGGTAGGAGCGGTATGGCAGGTAACCCCTCTCTCTCGTCTATCCTGTGCCTCTCGAACCAGCCATCCAATGAGATCCATAACCCTGTCGACGTCGGCTCGTAAGCGCGGGTATGCCGCAACCCCCGGCGCATGACCTGGAAGGACGTGATGCGGAAACTGAGGCGCCCCCTGAGGTGGTGGTGGCGGTGGCAGTGGCGGTGCCGGTCCGTCAACATCAACCGGAGGGTCCTGGACTACCGCTGCCTCATCTGCCGGCGGATGGACTGGAGCGAAGTGATCGGGCAGCGGCTCTGGAATCCATGGCTCACCTTCGCGGGTTTTAAACCGCTCGCCTAGCACGCCGAACCTCTTCACCAGCCTCATCCCCTGCAAGGTCAGAAAACCCATCCGCGTGGACGGTATGGCCGGCTGCAAGTGTGGGTCCGACTCCGGCACAAGACCCAACGACTGGGCAATGACGGTGACGTACGGACCGTCGTACAAAAAGCCGCGCTCCTGCCGGTGGTGGGCGGAGGCGAAGTACTGGGCGAGACCGTGCGCAAGTGCGCACGGCCTCCTATACAAAAGGCAATAGAAAAAAAATAAGTCGGTGCTCGTACACCACTCATGGCTTTGTCCGCGAGCGGTAATAGACGTAGCGAGCATCCGATGTAGATACCTGCACAACGTGAGAAATCCCCCCTTCGCCCTGACATGCTCCCAAGTGTCAGGGCCTGTGACCACCTCCCAAAAGCCCAAAAGAGTGGCTCTATCCACCACCACAAGCCCCTCCGTATATACATCGGTGGCAATCTCCTCCTGCAGGTATATGCCGCTAAGAACGACAAACTCTGCAAGCGTCATCGAACGCCACACACCGGCCAGCCTAAATGAAACCTCCGGCGGAGGGGGAGGACCCTGTGGCTGGGGAGGCGGCTGGTCGACCCGTGGAGGGTGGAACAAGGTGGACAGAAACTTGACGAGCAGCTCCCTGTAAGTCGGCGTGCCAGCCAGGTCAAACAGTCGGTGCCATGGGGAATCAACGAGAATGAAGAATCGAAGTCTGGGCGTCTTCCCAATCGCCTCGATCGCGTCAGTCGACCGCCGAGTGCGATCCGACCTGCATCCGGCGTAGCTTGCCGCAAGGCCTCGGTGTCGGGCGAGAACTCAAGGTATGGGTGGCCGTGGAGCGGATCCACCGGCGTTGCCGGGGCCCGTCGCGGACCATGCGGATGTGGGTCCCCGTGTATCGGATCTCCAATCTCGTCCATAACTAATTTGCGATTGTATAATACAATTTAACACGAATAAAACAATAAATTATAAAAGAAAAAAAATAATTTTCAAGGTCGTCTACCGGGGTCGTCTAGGTCTAGACGCCCCCGTCTTGTTCATCAGAAATCCCAAATACATCACCATAACAGCGCATAAACCCCAAAATCTTTCAAATTCACAAACAACCTACATTCTAAATACATAACACATTAAAGTTTATTGAAGTATAGTTGAAAATACTCTACGGAGAAGATTGATTTCGTAAAAATACGGCCCGGAATACGGTAGAATACGGCAGGATACGTATGTGTGTGTGGGGTTGAGTGTGTTTGTGTCGTCTGTCTCTAATCGTCTAGGCATTTAGACATGTACGAGGTCTAGATGGGTCGTCGAGGCCTAGACGACCCGTATGGAATAAACGGTAAATTACCATTTTACCCCTGAACTGCGCTCGTCTAGGCCTAATACAGGGGCAAAATGGTTATTAACCAGCTGAGTGTTTTACAGCTCAGCATGGTTAATTACCATTTTGCCCCTGAATTAGGCCTAGACGGGCGGCAGTCCAGGGGTAAAATGGTAATTTACATTTTCAATTTAAAATTCAAAAATTTTCAGGCATAAAGATCCCGCCTACACTATACGTGGCGTCTAGGTCTAGACGACCCGTCTAGACCCTGATAATATGACCATTATGCCCCTGAGCTTAGCCTAGACGGCCAACAAACCGGGGGTAGAATAGTCTTATTGCTAGACCAAGACGGGGCGTCTAGGTCTAGACGACCCGTATATATTAAATTTTTTTGGTATAACTAATAGTATTTTATTTACATAATTTGAACTTTGATATAAGCCGACATTCTACCAGTACACCAAAGGCATAGCAAATAAACCATACAAAGCCTATCTAAAAACCAACAAACTCCGGGTATTGACAAACAGACGGCAATTATACTCTCCGAGCTCGCACGTCCACCGTCGCCACCGATAGTACCGACAGTTCGTCGTCTGCCGGTGCCGACAGTGGGACGTGAGAGCTCGGAGAGTATAATTGCTGTTGTTTGTCAATACCCAGAGTTTGTTTGTGGTTTTTAGATGGGCTTTGTATGGTTTTTTTTAAACCGTATAAAGCCTATTTAAAAACCAACAAACTCCGGGTATTGACCAACAATTATACTCTCCGAGCTCTCACGTCCCACCGTCGCCACCGGCAGTATTGACATTTCGTCGTTTGCTGGTGCCTACGGTTGGACGTGAGAGCTCGGAGAGTATAATTGTTGTTGTTTGTCAATGCCCGTAGTTTGTTGGTTTTTAGATGGACTTTGTATCTAAAAACCAACAAACTCGGGTGTTGACAAACAACCGGTAATCATAGTTCCGAGCTCTCACGTCCAACCGTCGCCACGGGCAGTATTGACATTTCGTTATCTGCCGGTGCCGACGGTTGGGCGTGAGAGCTCGGAGAGTATAATTACCATCTGTTTGTCGATACCCGGAGTTTGTTGTTTTTAGATACAAAGCTTTGTATGGTTTAATTGCTGTGCCTTCGGTGTACTGAAGAAATGTCGGCTTATATCAAAGTTCAAATTAAGTAAATAAAATCCTATTAGTTATACCAAAAGTTTTTTATTGTATTAAAAAAATCTTTGTATTATTTATACAAATAAATCGTATTAAACATAAAAAAGATCGAGCCATTGTTCTTGCTTTGTTGACCGTGGTTGACCAAGACTGATCATCAGACGATGACTGGGACTCGTTAGGTGCTGTAGAAACACCTGAAATAAGTTCAACAACATATCACTATGTTAAAGCACAACACACTCTATTACGCAAACAAAAACCATATATATTTAAAAAATGACAGTATTTTTCATTTACCCGCATTTACTCCTCGACTTTCCCTTCGGTTACAGTCTTCGATTCAGCACAAGACACTCTTTGACGTGTAGTCGATTGAGATACAAATTTGCATGTTGGAAACCGTCCTCCAATACTTTTTTCCAAAATATATACGGCTGATCTCAATCGAGTAAATATGTTTTTAACTCACTATGAAACCTCAGGCCTTCTCAAACCATCTCCGCGAGATACGGATTGCCTACGTATGGGGGTCCCTCACCACCATATTATCCACCATCACGAGTAATGTCTTGTACATTAGACACAACCTCCGCTTGGTCGTTAGAATTGGGAACACCGCTCTCCCCCTAACAACGATATCACCGTTAATAAATAATTAAAACAACTACTAGTTTAACCTAATAACTGTTACCGTATTGACTTCAGGCACCCATGACCTGTCCTAGTTTAATGACATTTCACCACCTTTGGATGATATCAGATGAAGTAATACAAGCCAAAGTTCGCGACAAACAGAATTACGGCGACGAATTGAAAGTTTTATGCGACATCAAATGCTCATTGGTCTATTTAACAAAGAAATAGACGCCCCGTCTAACGCCTAGGCGGGGCGTATCACTTAACTACTTTACCGACATGCATTGAATGATATCAGATGAAGTAATATAAGCCAAAGAAGAAGTCGGAGAGAATTCAGACGACTAATCGAAAAATTTCTACGACACAAATGCTCTGCATGGCTCTATTTAAGAAGGTTATATACGCCCGTCTAGGCCTAGGCGGCGCGTATCACTTTGCAACTTGACTGACATGCATATAGAGTATAACCTTCAAGATGGGTCGTCTAGCCCTAAACGCCCCGTCTGGGCCTGGTCGTCTTCTACTCCGTCTATTGCTGGCGCCCCGTCTGATGTGACTGATTTGACGTTGTACGATGTAAAAATGTGGTCGGAAAAAAACAAACCCTAGACGCCCCGTCTAGATCTAGACGACCTATCTAAAGAGTGTCTATATAGGCAAATGAATGTATGAATATGTAGACCCTTTATGAAATAATTATCAAATGCTTGTCTTATTATCTTTTCAAGTTTATTGATACACACTGGATAAGGTGCCATTTACGTGTGGCTATAGACTGCAAGCAAAAACCAGCCTGACACGTGGCTTTCATATGAACCATTTGCACAATGGTTTAGAGCATACACATTGGCCCTTCTAGTATCTGTTTATTTCATTTATCGCCTTCACTTTAATACTTAAGCAAAGCCTTCCCTTTGTTACATGTTGATGAATCCAGAGACAACTCAACATTTGAGTTCGTGTGAAGTCATGGTAACATTTAGGATTGTGTACAAAGATTTAAGGTTAAGCTATTTTTAGATGAAAATATGACTGGAGTTTGCCTATTATTATATCATTTAATTAATTAGAATTAGCACAAAATAAACGATATACGACATTAACTAATTTATAGCATATGTTTTGAGATTAAACACACAGGCTCACACATATGTTTTGAGATTAAACACACACAAACACACATTGCATGTTAATATTGATGCATAGGTGATACAAGAGTTGCCATACTTACATCTTGACCAATTATAGAAGCGGGTGAGATATAAAGAAGTCTGGTTAGAAAAACCATAACTTTGAGTAGTTTGAAGCTACAGAACCCATAAGTAACATATGGAAATATCTCAACGGGTCAGAGCATGCAACAAACGGTGATAGGCGGTTTGTCCCAACCCTCAAGTTACCAATTTCATTTTCTAGAAGATCTAATTTAGAATTTCAATATTTTCCCACAATTTAAGCAACTTTTAGTTATTCTATTCTATTATATAGAATTTCAATATTTTCCCACAATTTAAGCAACTTTTAGTTATTCTATTCTAATTGTGAAAAAGCATCAATCACTGACTCCATTATTTTAGGAGTTATTTTCTTTGAACGATAAATACACACCCTAAATCTACTCCTTAGATCCAACTATTGCCAATATTATACTGACTTCAACCCGCATCATTTTGGTGATAATTAACACTTGATGTCACTAGACCAAGAGGCCATCAACATTTACGGGTTTAATTATGCTCTTAGTTTTATTAATTTACCATTGAGGTTGGTGGCCCAATGGTAGAGGCAAAGGCTCCAAAACTACTCGAGTGGAAGAGGCTTGAAAGGGGGCATGAAACTCCTACTTCTCGCGCGAGTTGGGCCACCATTTTTTGCACAAATGTAGATGAAAATGTTATAAATACATCTGTAAAAACAAAAAAATTGTCGAGTCGGTAGTTACGTCCAATGTAATTTATATACGCCTAATGTAATTTTTCTTTATGGCGAAGTAAATTTTTGTATTCGTATTTTTTATTTTTTATTTTTTTACTGGAACAAGTGATTTTTTTTTTAATTTTTGAGAAAATTTTCTTTTGAGAAAAACTTTTGAAAGGTCTAGTTCTTATAACTCAAGGTAATTCTCATTTTACCCTTTCCCTATATATATATATATATATATATGGAACAACAATCATATAATTTATATATATATAAAGTTTTAGGTTTGTGAAAAAACAGGTCAGGCCGGGTGTCCTGCTTGCGTCTGATCTGACCCTGAGAATGAGTAAGGGCAAATTGTATCTAAATAAAACATACTTTGGTTCAATGTCTATCTAAAGGATCTAGTTTATTTGTGATTACAATATTTGTCGAATAAGAGCACTCACATCCCTTCCATCAAATTGTGCGAGGGAGGTTTTTAAATTATAAAAAATGGTTGTAAGTGGTTGTGAGTGAGGAGATATAAAATGTTACTATTCATCTATATATTTGAAGGGACACTGTTCTCTTCTATAATATTTTAATATATTTTGAAAGTGGTTGTGAGTGAATGAGGGAGAAAAGGTAATAATAAAAATATAAAAAGTATTGTTTAATTGAAAAAAGAGAGAAAATGTAGTTGTTTTTAGTGTAATTATAGGGTATATTTGGTGGAAGGGATGTGAATGCTAATAATGTATTTCCGGTGAATATATTGCTTGCGCCTTGCGGAATCATAATGAAATATACTAGGTGAATACATATATTCGACGATGAGGAAAATTACTCTTAAGTATTTAGTGGCTCTCGTTTGAACCTAAGAGTCTAAGATTATATATAAGCTTAAACCATGTTTGATTTTTGAGTCGTTTATAAGTTTTTTGGAAGTCCGAAACCTTGTATTTGTGTTTTCAAAATAGGATTCGTATTGACCAAAGTAGGTTCTAGTTTGACAGACAAACTTCATTGTTCGTGTATGTTTGTTAAGAAAGTCAATGGGTTTATGTTTATTTATTATTCTCCTAAATGGACATAAATAAATGAACATAAACAAACCTAAACAAACGAACACAACTAAAAGTAAAGGTCCATATCCAAATTAAAGTCTAAATAACATTATCGTTACATGATTCTACAATATCCAACATTTAAAAGTAGACAGCAATATATAGATATAAATTCGTGATGAATATTTTGAACAAACATAAACGAATGAACATACAAGAATGTAAATAAACGATTGTGCACGAAAGTAAATCCCAGCCCCTACTCGTTGAGTTGTATTTTACGTGGTAGTTTGTTTGTTTATTCACAAAGTAAATGTACTTACGTGACATGTGTTCATATCCATTTATTTAATTTTGTTCATATCTGTTCAATAAATGAACTTTCCGTCGATCAGTTTACGGAATGTTCGATTAATTTACAGACATACTTCCCTAGTTTAGAGATTAGCTTCCTTTTCATTCATGCCTTCAAAGGCAAAATCACACATTTAATGCCAATTTTACTCTAAACACATTCAGGCCGAGGTGCTTGCAGGGCTCCTTTACAGACTAAGAAATTTACCACCTGATAGGTCAGTTATTTCCAAATTTATTTTATTTTTAAGATCATTGTCTCATATCCAGATTTACTTGTTTTGAATCTGATGATTTTGCTTTTTTTTTTATTTAAATCTAATTTTGCTTGTTTTAGACATGATTACACACATTTTTGGTATACATAGTAAACACTCGATTTGGAAACCAGATCGGACCGGCCGGTTAAATAAGAAACGAGTGTGTTTCATTATGAGCTAATGAACAGACAGGCAGACACAAATGAAATAGTTGGTTTTAAGAAAACTAGACAAAACTTTAAACCCGGAGAAAAACCGGTCAAAGTGACCTATGTTGCCTCATCCAGTTGTTGGACGGCTGGTTTTGAGACCATTAAACTCGTGGACCGCCAAAGGCCCAGAGCTAGCGGTTCAACATCCGGTCCGATTCAATAAAAACACTTTTCGTCATCTGTTATGTATATCACACTAGAAAAAATCTTTAAACATTAAATCACTCGTTAAATAATTAAAAATATCAAGTGCTCTTAGATCAGTGTGAGGATATAGTAAACAGGTAGCTGTATATAGCTTTTAACATGGTACACTTGATACACATCTTGAATAACACATTATTTATTGATTAAAATGTTATGAGCCATTTATTAACCAATATGATACTTCAATATATAAGTTGATTTTTATTACTGATTATTAACACTATTTGGTACATTTTAATAAATGACGACGTCAGATATGCATGTTTGGTTGCGGAGGCGACCACAAGCGATAGCGAAGTAAAACAACTTGTAGGGGTGGTGGACGCTACGCTTTTCAGAGACGCATCTGTCCTCGAGCATTTATCTGGAGCTGATGAGTATCTCTACGTGTCAGGAATAGCGGTTTTACGTAATTTCAGGTGCATTATATTACCCCCAAATTTTCTTATATTAGTTTACTTTGCAAAGGGCGATCGTTTCTAAAATGAAAATGATCAGGCTTCAAGTTATATGTAACCCAACATGTCGCGTTTGGGATTGCTTTTTAACCCATTTTATTATCCAGCTCGATCCACCCACCCATTTGACTCGTTTAGATAAATGGTCAAACGAGCATGTGTCAGCGTTACATGATTTGATTTGTATCTGGATCATGGTTGATATATTGACAGAAATAAACATACGGGTAGTGTCCAGGTTCAACCCGACACGACTGACACCCCTATTATGTAGCATGACATTATAAATATGTTCATTAGCCGTGTTATACATCTTAATGATGCACATTCACGCAGTGGCGGATCCAGAAAATCTTCGTAGGGGTAACGTTTTATAGAAAAGGGGTAACGAAATAAAAAAAATGTCAAATTTTAAAAAAATTTACACTACTGTTGGAGCGCCAAGGGGTAGCGGAGTTACTCCTACCAATAAGGTAGATCCGCCCCTGCATTCAAGTGCATCTTACTAATATCACTTTGATTTATGGATAGACGGAGAAAAGTTGCAAGCGTGTTGCTCAAGTCATGTGAAATGTTGGCTCGGTTTTGGGGTTATAAGTATTTGGTGTTGCGAGCTTATGAGGACGATTTGTGTGCTCGAACGTTGTATGCAAATGCAGGGTATAAGATTGTGTCAAGCGACCCTGTATGGACGACGAGTTGGATAGGAAAAAGGCGTCGAGTTCTTATGATCAAACAATGTAATTTAACATGAAATATTACAGTTAAATACAAAGTTATCAAACCTTAGATGATGTAAATTATGTCTGGTTCTTGTACTGTATAAATAGTTTATATGCCTGAATCTTCTAATTTTATTTGTATAGAAGTGATCAAACTGTTATAGTTTGAAAAATACAGAATTTAGAATTAAATAATATCATGAGTGATAAACAAAAAGTAGTTAAAGGAGATTTGAATATCAATTTTTTGTTTGAACTTTCTAAAACATGAAATTATCAGTCTTTAGATTCAAGCAACTTATTTTTAGTGGTATTTAAGCTTTTAAAGGCTTAAAAAACTAACATACACACACACTTTTCAAAACAAATAAATCTCTGTGTAAACTTCCATTTTTGTCTTTATGATTTGAGACAAACATCACTTCATTCTAAAATAACTTTTTGTCTTTTTCTAGTCAATAGTTTAATTTTGTATCAATTAAACTCCAACTCCATCCAAAATTTAAGTTATGTTTCTATCAAAAGACCAAAATACCATTGGGTGTGAGCGGGGGATTGCGAGTAGATTTGAACCAAGTGTTGTAGGGAGTTTGTGACTAGAATAAGATGACCACTAGATTAAACGGTGATGTGGACTCCGCATTGTAAATGGTGACTAGGTAGAAGTTAAGACTCAAGAGTCGGAGACTGAGATCTTGACTTACCATTCAGGTCGATCGATGGAGTTTTCAACAAGGGTGGCATGTGTTTGGTTGGAGTTTGGAGATAAGTATTATGGTTGAATAAAAAAGTAAAATAAATCGAATTTATATCACACAAAGGTTATGGAGTCGAACCTGAGTTGGTTCGTTTAGTGGGGTTTCACCTAACCACTAGACTACTCTTGCCTTTGCATTAAGACTTAGCGGCATCAAAACGTATCATAACTCGAATTTACCATTGAATGAAACGTATTTATACTTGGCCCAACTTGTTTCCGAACAAGATTTACGTCAAAAATAGACCAATTGAAAACGTGCATAAAAATAAGCATTAAAACGTATTATACTTGACTTGACTTGTTTCCAAAAAATGACGCATGTGAATTTATATCAACATGAACATAAAAATAAGCATGTCGTGTGTGTGTGTGTGTATATATATTATAGGATAGGGTTCATGCGAGAACTAATGTGAACACAACAAAATAAACCCACTACACCACCACCAAAAACCTAAAAAAACCTAACCCCCTCCCCACACAAGCTAAATGCTAAAAACTAAACCATAAAGCTTAACCCCCTAAAAACCTAAAATATTCTAAAAAAACATACAATTTTTTTAAAATATATTTTATAAAAAAACGCTACTTTTATTCATAAAAAAATAAAATTTTTTGATGACTAAAAGTAGCAAATTTTTTATAAAAAATATAAAAATTGTGTGTTTTTTAGATTTTTTAGGTATTTTTGGTTGTGTTTACATTGGTTATCGCGGTTCTCGCAATAAAGGGTGGTTTTATATATATATATATATATATAAAACCATATAGGGGAGGGTTTAAATGAGAACACCCATTTTTTGTGAGAACACCCATTTTTTGTGAGAACAATTCTCAGCCAATCATTTATGTTCTTTAATGTTTTAATCAAAAGGGTAAATTGGTAATTTAACCATTCCCTACTTTCTTTCCTGTTTCTATGATCACTGACATTCGTTTATAATTTTGATCTGTACACTTCAATCCATACACAAATGATGTTTAATCGATGCTATTTCAATAATTATTGTTTGGATTAAGTGATCTTCATAGATTTCATTCCGATTATGCAGGTAATGTTCTTCAATTGTTCACGGTTTAGATAATTTTGGATTATTGATTATTGTTCAATCGATCTTGATATCAAATTCTGATCTCAATTACTTTGTTAAATTGGTTTTGTTTAAATTCGTTGATTATCATTCAATCGATTTTGTTCCACAATTTCAATTCATGTTTTGTTGAATTTTTAATTTGCCCTAATTAGTTTTTATTTGACTGGAGTAATCTTTTGATGCTTTGATTATATCTTGTGCTTCTTAGTGGGTATTATCTTGAACCCTTTTACATATATCAACCATGACATGGATGGGGAATCAGAATTCGTTCACAGGCTAGTTTGAAATCGACTAAAACTGAAAGATAAAGATGGGGATTGAACTGATTTTGACTTGTGATTAGGTCAAAAGGTTGGTTTATCTTTTTTTACCTGCATCAAAAGGCAATACGGCCTACACAAAAATGTAGAACACCCTTCTTTAATAATTTTCACAATTCACCAATTTCTTCATAGTTCACCACTATTATTTTGCTAGATTTCAAATTTACGTGTAATTGCTAATTGCTTGCATCACATCATGTTTAGATTTACACATGTGTAACTGCGGTTATGTATTGTCTATTAATGATGATTAGCCTTTTACATATTAATCTAATGTTCCATATTCTATGTTCTTGTTGCGCATATGTATGTTTCTTATTGATGTTAACTTTTTCTTTTATTTCGCTTCTATTGTCTATTTTTGTAGAGACACATGTACGTGATTTTCAGGAATCTGATATGGGACCATACTGTATGCCTAATATTATGATAATGTATAAATATGTTGTGGGTATGCTATTCACTAAAATGGAAGATGTGACTTCTATATGCCAACATTATGTGGAGAAGGTTGGGTTTGATACTAGGTTATCAATAACCAAGATGGTTGATGGTCTTATTACACTTAGGTATATTGTTTGAAATGGAGCAGGAAAACCCAATTGCCACAATGTTGATTCAATGATTGTGAAGTCAATTTTCAGTTACCTCGTAGCACTAATTACAAGGTTACAAACTGTAAAGCTAAAATAAAGGTCGGAAATTGCTAAGGGTTCCCTGGTTTAGAGTTATATGACTTTGCTGAGTCTCATAATCATACATTAGTTGCTGTTTAGAACATGGGTTGACAAGCGATAGATGACAACCGGATTATTATGACAAGGAATGCATTCATAGACTACCATGATTCTTGGAAATGTCGTAAAAGAACAAGATCGAACTGATTAATGTAGTCATTGTGATAAAGAGAGTCCTAATGATGAAGATAATGATGCTGAATAAAGTTTCTTTTCTATTCCTCTAACTTTAGTTGGATAAGATATTCATGTACTATTAATTTTGAACACTTAACATTCGTTTGAATTTAGACTTCTGTTTTGATGTTGGATTTTACACTTATTTGTGTAAGTTTTGATAATATTACAATGTTTTCTTATTCGTTATCGAATTCTATTTGTGTAAGTTTTTGTTTTACACATGTTTAAGTGTCTGTTTTACACATGTGTAAATCTCATGTATTCTTATGTAATCATTCTTACACATGAGTAAATTGTTTACTGCGACTAATTTGTATTTGTTTTACATGTTTGCATATGAATTACACGTGTGTAAATTGTTCAATTTCCCTTGTTTGTTTCTATTTTTATATATGTTCAATTGTATTACATATGTGTAATTGTTCACCATCACTTAAATGTTTCCGTTTTACACACTTGCATCTGAATTACACTTGCGTAAACTATTCACTATCATTTATTTGTTTCCATTTTACATATGTGCATTTGTATTACACATGTGTAGTTTTATTCAATGTCACTAATATGTTTATGTTTTACACATTCGCAGCTGAATTACACGTGTAAACTGGGAATTAAACCAAGATAGTATTAAACAAATATCAAAAGTATTATATTGACCAACAAGTAGGATTTAAACCAAAATTGTATTATCCAAAAATCAATAGAATTAAATTTTCCAACAAGTCATAATCCTTGACATAACGATAACATAAAAACAAAAGTTGTCATCCTTGATATATCCTAACCACGATACATAACATAGAAACAAGTCATAGTGCACAATATAATCTACTATTTTTTTGTTTAATCATTTTGGTCTCTCTCAAACTTTAGTGCTTTCTTGACCACATCTTCTTGGTGAATATTCGCTTCGAACGTACAATCTTTCCAACATTTTCTGGGCTTCTATAATTGACCTCTCAAAGTTCTCCTTATCCTTTTCCAACCAATAATATAAGGTACTGATATTTCTGAAATGTTCCTAGTCAAAGTGACAAAAGTAGAAAACCATTAAGTCATTTTTTATTGATATTCTAAAATAAACATGTTGACTTACACATGTCTAAACATCTTACTTTACACATGCGTAAAAACATATGGAGATATGTTATAGATTAACTTATAAAACTATTATGATTTACATATGTGTAACCCTGTATATATGTACTAATCTTTTAAATATTGTGATTTACACATATGTAAATCTTTATATCTATGATTTTTTTAACTGTTATGATTTACACGTGTGTAAATTTGTATATTAATGCTTCTTTTTTTTTTCTAACTATTATGATTTACACATGTGTAAACCTTCATATATATGATTTACACATGTGTAAAAACATTGGAGATTGTTGTACTTTTATTTTCTAATCTATTACGCATGTGTAAACCTTTATATATATGCTTACTATTATTTTTTAATATTATGATATACACATGTGTAAACCTTAATATATTTGCTTATTTTTTAAACTATTATGATTTACACATGTGTAAACCTTTATATTTATGATTATTCTCATGATTTATACATGTGTAAACCTTCGTATTTATACGTATTTTGATAACTATTATGATTTATACATGTGTAAACTTTCATATACATGATTTACACATCTGTAAAACCATATGAAGATTTGTTACAAATTTATTTCAAGTACATACCTTCAAGTTTGGCCTTTCCATGAAGCAAGATATTGATGTGCCAGGTTTAAAGCTCTTCATATTTGAATCATCTTAAAGGAACTTATATAGACTTTCACATAATTTCAAAAGCTAAAATTCACCCAAGCAAAAGTAAAAAACAAGATGAAAAATGTTGATGTCATTTGAGCTAACATAGAATAGTTAATCTTGTATCCATACATTATAAGTATACTATCCTTTAAGAAGGTTAAGGTCTACTGGTACACAAAGAGCTTTAGGTTTTAGCAGTGTATCTTGTCAACTGATAGAAATCCAACACAAAGAAATAGTAACAGACAAAATCCAAGTCCAAACATAAATAATTGCTGAACTCCCTTAGGTCAAGCTGTAACTCAGTGATCGACTGGATTTCAAAATCACACATTTGGTCAAATCTAAACTGATGGAAATGTCAAGCTTTCAATTTGCAGGCTATATATATAGGAACTGATATTGGTGCTCCCATAGGTTAAATTACATGTAATTATATCGCCAAACAAACAATAAACATCATTCCAGCCCTAATTTTAATGAAATAGAACAATAAAAAATTGAAAAATCAAACTTTCAGATTTGCAGATTGATTCCTTGAGGAAGATGGTGGATTGATTCATTCATCCTTTCCTTCCAAAAAAAAAAACATTGCAAATCTACATCGTCGGCTCGATTTGCAGATTTACATCGTCAGCTCGATTGTTGTTCATTCATCTTTTTCTTCCTAAAAAAACATTTGATAACTTCAGATCTGCAGATTGATTCCTTGAGGAAGATTGTGGATTTGGAAGACGTCGATTCGATTTCTAGAAGGAGAAGGTGGATTTGGGGTGAAGGGTACGTTAATGTGATCAGTATTGCCCCCTTTTAGTCTTATTTAATGGTCCTCTTCTCATTAAAAACCCATTTAATCTTATCCCTTAATTGATGATGATGTATGGATGGAAATTGTTCCTAGAGTTCTCACAAAAATCCATGTTCTCAAGATAACCCTCATATATATATATATATATATATATATATTAAATTTATGTCAAAACGTATACCAACTGAAAACGTACATAAAAATAAACACGAAATGTATTATATATGAACCGACTCGTCTCCAAAAAAAATTACGTCGAAACGTGAAATTTATACCGTTTACGTCAAAACATTAATTTATACCGACATGTACATAAAAATAAGCAAATAATGTTTTTTAAGTTCAAAATGAAAATATCAAGGGTAAACTTGAAACGTTAGAAACTCAAAGGGTTGAAAACAAAATTTATAAAGTCTTTAGAAAGTATAGGGGAAGTATCAATTTTAAAAGTGTAGGGGTTGATTTAGTTGGTGGCAAACGCCACCGACTTTGGTTTTTAACATACATAGTAATAGTTGAAATCTATATAAAAATAGGCATGATAATGTTATATATTTAATCCGACTTGTTTCCAAAGAAAAAAGGTAGACTAACACGAATTTATACCAACACGTATATAAAAATAAGCACCCAACAAATTAGTTTTCTTTTAAGTTAACGAACGAAAACTATTAAGCAGAAATCAATGATATAAACTCTCGAGTAGATCAAAGTTACATTTTACAAAGTTCATATAGAATTTAAAGGAGTGAATGGCATATTCTGAACTCAAGAGGCTTATAGAGGGGTAAAAGTGAAAGTTTACAAAGTTTAGGGGTGAGTATTGTCGGGTCTACCGATATTACCTTTTAAGATATATAACAATAAGAAAATAAATACTATGCACAGGAAAAAAGAATATAGCATTATCATATATCCAAGCTTATATACTAAGATGGAGACTAGTGTTGGAAATTAGGCCTTTGATCAAATACGTAAACATGGTGTGAACAAATTCATTCGACTTTTTATTTATTTATCAATAAAAGTACATCAAATTATAATATATCTAACCATCTATTTATACTAAACTCATTCTAATCCTAACCTGACTCAATGTTAATAAAGACTTGTTTGAAACATGTTTAAAAGTGTCTAGACAAATACATTCTACACATACGCAAAAAATAATTGGGTTGTTGCCTTGTTGGCTCAATTGATGTTTGTGGCGCGCAAGGTGTCCAACCCGGTTAATTAAATGAGATTAAGCAAGCGATAAGTTGGCGAAATTGGGGTATCAAATTTCACAAGTGGGTTAAATTACTTAAGATTTCTAATTATGTTATAATTTGTATGTTAATGTCTTGACGAGCAAGTTAAGATCAGTTTCTATAAACCAAGTTATGGTTTGACATTATTAAAAGAGAAACCGAGTTATGATTTAAAAGACTGCAATTTTGTTTATATCTCTCGGTTATAATATTGGAGAGTCAGTATATTCGTGTTCGTGTGTGATATTGGATTAGGGCCTTGATGTGTTACCTTTCTATCAGTCAATATGTACATAACTCTCCAAAGAGCAATTTATATATTTTTTATGTTGTGAGCCTGAGTATTTAGAAATTTTTATGGGCTTAGACGATTTTAGTAAATCAAAACTTGGGCCTAGTCGTATTTTGCCTGAGCCAAGAAAGGAAAAAAAAGAGCAAGCCGAGTTTTATTGGATACAATATTTTCTTATGCGTCTGATAATTCTATCATAGAATGGTTTAAGTCTATATCTTTAACAACATAATAGAATTACTTTACAAACCGGATTTGATTAGTGTCGTTTTAGTTTGTTATGGTATAAGCACTTGCTAAAACATCCGAAAGTGGCAATTAAGAAATATAAAGTCGCTATATGCCCAAAAGAAAAATGACACGTGTTTTAAATCGATTGAAAACAAAAAAAGGAATACGGATACAGTTCCAATAACACTGATTCCGATATCGAATTTAGTCTGTATCGAGCTGGTTTGTTTGGTTACCGGTATGGTACCAATAATCGGTATAGTTTACGACACAGAGAAATAGATTATTCTGGACACAAATTGTATGATACAAAAAAAGCTTTATTAACAATGGTTCATTTAATAAAAATTGTCTAATGTAACCAAAAAATAAATTTGTGTTTTACATAATTGAGAAACCATAAAAGCAAATATCTGAATCTCAATACTGGTTCCAATAATAATGGCACCCGTATTGGCATTTTTCAATTGGTATCGGTTTCGTTCATCATGGTATCAGTATGACACCGACACTCAATATAGCATATGATACAAAAAGTACTCTATGGAAAAGAATATCCACAAATTCTTTTTGTGAAAGAAATCTAAAGAACGCAACTTATTAGTGTAAAAGAAATTAAAAGAAAAACTAAATTCTAATTCTAAATTCTAATTTTAATTCTAAATTATAAATTCTAATTCTAATTCTAAATTCTGTGAAATAGTAAAGATTGTGAATAGTATTTCCATCCACATGTCTAAATCTATTAACAAAGATTGGGAATAATATTGCCATCCACGTAGCAACATTCTATTCGCTTCATTTGTTTTTTCCTTTTCTATGTTTTTGTTGTTGTTTATATACATTTGTTGTTGAAAGTATGATATATTTTGGGTTATGGAAAATTAGTTTGTTATCTGAATCTATAGGGGTTTGGCTCGGGCTCGATTCTTCACCATACCTGTTTTTTTCCTTGTCCTACATCTTCATCGTCATCTTTGCTTCTTGGGGGGCTATCGACGCACGCTCAAGTAACTAGATTGAATTGTTATATGTGAATTAGTGATCACAAACACTCTACATAAATTGAATTTATGAGGGTGTAACGCTTCACATTCTTACACCTTCCTTATTTAGAAAGTGTAATCGTATTTCGATTTATGGAAACTTATATTCGTGTCTTATTCGTATTTTTGTTTCCAACTTTCTAAATCTGAGACGTTGATCATAATGAAATACTTATTTTACCTATACTTGTTATACTTGTAATCAATCATTCAAATACATACTTACATGCAAATTATACTTATCATACGTGCAAGCGATCGTTCAAATACATATTTACGTGAAAATTTATACCTATTATACGTACACTACTTATACATTACAACTTTGTGCTTAGAATACCTAAAAACCGGCTAAAATACGAAAACATAGCCCAAAAACCAAACTTTCGTGTGCTCTGGATCATTTCGCACGATGTGGCAACCACCTTGCACGAAGTGGTCAGCCATTTCGCACGAAGTGCACCTCGCACGAACTGATACTTTGCACTAACCTTGCTGTCAACAACTTCTCGCCTATAAATAAGACGCATTCTCACAACTTCAAACTTTCCGTACACTCTCGCTCTTAGATTTTCGGATTCGTGGCAGATTATTCTCAGCTTCTAAGTGAGTTTTAGCTCACTACTTTCCTTACTTTTCATAACTTCTTCATATTTTTATTCTTTTCCTTTGTACCAAGTGTGACCGCTAACTTAGTTCATCATCCTCACTAGGATTGGACTACGTTTCAGCAAGTGTGAGAACGTTGGGAGCCTTGGCTACCCAAATTAAGTTCCACACCTCAATTAAACATTTCGTATATTTACTTTCTGTACATTCATGACCAACCGGGTTTATCAACTATATTAATGAACTTTGAGCTTTGGTGAATCACATAACGAGGTATCCATACCTTCTTGCTTGACATCTATGACATAACTGACGAACTGAAAATATAACTATATATATTACGTGTTTCCTTGTAAAAAACTGGTCAGAATCATGATACCATCAAATAATGATTAATTATTATGACCTCAGACTATCCTGTCTCGTTCCTAAAACTCCTTGTTCACAAAAATAGTGTCGAAGCGGGTGTTAAATGAGAAAAATCATGCTAGAACTGTCACTTCGCACGAAGTGGTGTTTTCTACGTGCCGTTCAGTACTTTTCAGAATCCTCGTCTGAATTATTCGTTAACCCTAGTCTATTCACACACAACTGTTTACCCCTTATAGGGTAACTTCAGTGTGCATCACCTCAACACTTCAACTCAACAACTCCCGGACTTCTAGGAAGCTTGTAAAACCGTGAGTATACTCGACCCGTTTACTTTTATCACTTTTGGTGCAGTACATGTAAACTATCAAAATCAAACAAACATGTTTATACTTAATCATAAACAATCCTTATCCATACATACGTGACAAACTGGAATTCATACATGCTTATACTTAATATGCTTATACCATGTCATTAACTTCGATCAAGCCTCCCTTAATGTAACACCTCGTAAAATCGTGTCCAATAGTATAGTGACACGTGTTGTGTTTTATTTTTAGTCTATTAAGGACTAGTAGGGACTAAAGGTGTCAACATGCTCAAACTAAGCCTTTGAGTGACTGATATGTCAACATGCTTGAACTTGGCCTCTGAGTGATTGATACGTCAACATGCCTAGCCTCTGAGTGACTGATATGTCAACATGCTTACACATTGGCCTACGAGTGACTGGTATGTCAACATGCCTAGCCTCTGAGTGATTGAAATATTAACATGCTTAAACTTGGCCTCTGAGTGACTGATATGTCAACATGCCTAGTCTCTGAGTGACTGATATGTCAACATGCCTAGCCTCTGAGTGACTGATATGTCAACATGCATATAATGAGCCTCTGAATGATCCTTTACAAAGTCCTAACGCTCATGTGTGCTATTTGTTGGACGAGAGAGGTTAATTCTATAAATATATGAAAGTTGGATGATAGAGGGGTTAAAAGTGTCAACATGTTAATTTATACATCTGAGTGACCTTTTAACGAACCGAGAGCTCGAATATGTATGGGCATACTCCCTGGTATGCCAAATATTGGTTACGGAGGGCTAAAAGTACTAAAAAGGTGTTTTAGAAGGTTTTATAAGTTAAGGGGCTAAAAGTGTTAAACTTTAAAACTGGCCATGGGGCGCTCGAGGGGCGCGAGAGACCAGGCCTGGGTCTCTCGCAGGGTGCGAGAGGCCCGTGTCTGCAGAAAATTTGCTTGATCTCCACACAAATTGCCAAAAACCATTTGATTCGAAACCATGGCTTTCCAAACTGCTATGCCATGTTTTAGGACACTTGTAAGCTTCCTCTTACACCCCTTAACACCTGGCATCACATCCTTCAAGCTCTTCAACTATAAATAAGTGCCAAGGTTCACCATTTGAACTTGCACCTTTCTCATTCTTAACTCTATCTCCCTCCTCTGGAAGTTCCTAACTGAAAGGAGCATCCAACTAAGTTCTATTGCATTCTAGGAACCTCTTGTAAGTGTTCCTTGCTCTTGCATTTTCGTTTATAGGCTTTTATAGCCAAAAGTCAAGCGTTTTATGGAAAACGCCTTGACTTTTGGTTAAGACCATTATGGTCCAGCCATTGTTCGTAATGAACATGGCTAAGTGATCGTAATAAGGTAGGTGTTAGTCCCTATAAAGGGAACCTCCTGAAGATCACGTTTACTAGACCAATTGACGGGTCAAAGTTATTATATTAAAAAGTCAAACAGACCATTTTTCAGAAATGTTATAATTTGATCTTATATATGTCATGAAACCTGTTTTGACACTTAAACAAGTTGGTAATAATTATTAGAACATGTAAGAACATGTTCGGCTCGTCAATTTCAGTTCTAGGGTCGGTTCTCAACCGAAAGTCGCGAAGTTTGACTTCTGCTTTGACTTTCGATTCTGACCCGATTTAGATTAGTTAATGTCACACCCAGATTTACAACCCAAATCCATACACCGGTGGGCCCGGGTGGGGAGTATCGTGACGTTAGTTGATAACATCATTGTCAATTAAACATGGCACAACGGAAGTCTTGGAGTAAAATTACTATTACAAACCAAATGTTCAAAGTACGAAAATAATATACAGACGGTTCGTAATAGAAGATCCATAGGCATATCGTAAATTGAAGGAATATGAAACAAACTTTAGGGCAGATCTTAAGGATTTGCAAGATCCTCTTATTTCTCTACCGAGCAGCTTCCGGCCTATTTCATATTGTACCTGCAAGCTTAGCCTTTGGACGACACGTCAGCTTTCACTGGTAAATGCACCCAACTGACTCATTCTGATAACATTTTCAAATGATTTAAGTGCACAGGGCACAAAATCTTTTATAACGTGGGAAAGTTACTTTGTAACCTTGTTAACAGATTCACATGTTTGTCCATACATACAGGGCCCAGTACAAAGACCGAGACATGATTAAATACACACCACTTAGAACTCACAGAGGAGTTATCCCCAACGTCTTGGGTAATTTGTATTTGAGCATCTGTCAGGTGTATGCCTACACCCCGCGCTAGGGTCGTGGCCATTAACTAATGTAATGAGTAGAGGATATCCAGGACACGGTAATTTAACCCCCTATGTGTAGGTTATCAAAGAAAATTGATTAAAACAGAATATGCGGAATTCTAGCCACAATCCGGCATTCGATTGATCCCATTTCTGACCAAGTGGTAATAATTTACCGTTACCCTAGCCCGTATAGGGAAAATAAGTCGAGAGTATTTACCTGAGCTAGTCTTTCTTTGGTTTTAATAACTCAGCCGTATACAAAAGTACTAAGTGCAGATAGCATTTACCGGCAAGGCTATAGTCTGGATTATGGCATAAGCTAACCAATTAAATACTAACGATCTTTATTTAAGTCATAGACTTAGACTGTAGTGTACATGATCAAAACATATAACGCTTGATTAAACGATGATTGGATAGATTGTAGTTTAAACTCGACAAGTACTTTGACTTGCATAATATGGGTAAACTATACACATTCTGGATTTTGAAACTTAAATGATAAGGTTAAACCTGTTTCGGTTAATTTTCGTAAAATAGTTACATATACTTAACCATGCGCATATTAGTGATATCGGGTAACCGGATAAGTCATGGACAAGTTCTATATGCCATTATATTTTAAATAAGTTAAAATATCAGTAGGATATCAACTTGTATGCCCGTTAAGGTTTTAAAACGAAACTATGCCTTATAAGGGCATTTCGGCAATTATATACCACATAAAAGGAACTTGAGCATATTTTAAGTTTATAATCATAAGTATTCTGGAAAAATAGTTTTTTTATGATATAATATCAGTAGGATATTAATTATGTGTGTGTTTTATCTTTTATGACCAACGATGCATCAAAGGGGCATTTTGGTTATTTCACACATAGTTTATAATTTATTTGGGATTCTGAGTTCATATCATATGCCTAATGTAAATATGTTTGAAATAAGTTTTAAAATCAGTAGCTAACAAGTCTTCGTCAAATAATATGGTTTAAAACCATATTATGCGCCGAAACGGCGCTTATGTCGTAAAATGACGTCTTATGTGATGTTTAGAGAAAACTAATGTTAAGGCCAGATTAAAATTTCTTAGATGTGTTATTTAATATAACATATCAGTAGGTAAAATATTTACCTTGAAAATGTTTGATTAAAACTATTTTATGAGCCACAAAGGGCTAAATCATCATTTATCGACATAATACAAGGTCTTGCTTGTAAACTCTGTTTATAATCTGGTTTAACATCCCAAATAATCCTACTTATAATATTACATCAGTAGGAAAATTATTTTCAAGTTCATTATCATAAAAACCTTGTTTTATGCAAAAAAGGGCATTTTAGTCAAAAATGGCATAATTGTGGAACTTGTGCATAAACTTGGATTCTGATTTTGATCATGTAATATAACCTCAGAGGGTTAGGCTACATTATAATACGATCATAATGAAATTATAGATCAGTAGGTAACTAATCTAAATCGGGTCAGAATCGAAAGTCAAAGCAGAAGTCAAACTTCGCGACTTTCGGTTGCGAACCGACTCTAGAACTGAAATTGACGAGCCGAACATGTTCTTACATGTTCTAATAATTATCACCAACTTGTTAAAGTGTCAAAACATGTTTCATAACATATATAAGATCAATTTATGACTTTTCCGAAAAATGGCCTGTTTGACTTTTTAATATCGTAACTTTGACCCGTCAATTGGTCTAGCAAACGTGATCTTCAGGAGGTGCCCTTTATAGGGATTAACACCTACCTTATTACGATCACTTAGCCATGTTCGTTACGAACAATGGCTGGACCATAATGGTCTTAACTGAAAGTCAAAGCGTTTTCCATAAAACGCTTGACTTTTGGCTATAAAAGCCTATAAACGAAAATGCACAAGGAAGGAACACTTACATGAGGTTCCTAGAATGCAAGAGAACTAAGTTGGATGCTCCTTTTAGTTAGGAACTTCCAGAGGAGAGAGAAGAGTTGAAAATGAGAAAGGTGTAAGTTGAAATGGTAAACTTGAGCACCTATTTATAGTTGGAGAACTCAAAGGAGGTGATGCCAGGTGTTTAGGGGTGTAAGAGGAAGCTTATAAGTGTCCCAAAACGTGGCATAGCTGTTTGGGAAGTCATAGTTTCGAAAAAATAGTTTTTGGCATTTTTGTTTGGAGGCCAAGGAAACTTTCTACAGACATAGGCCTCTCGCGCCCCACGAGAGGCACAAGCCTTGCCTCTCGCGCCCCGCGAGCGCCCTTTGTAAGATTTCAAAATTTGTTACATTTAGCCCCTCAACTTATTAAACCCCTTTTTAACCTTCTAAAACACCTTTTTAGTATATTTAGCCCTCCGTAGCCAATTTTTGGCATAACCCAGGATTATGCCAGGACATTGTCGAGCTCTCGGTTCGTTAAAAGGTCACTTAGAGGTATAAATTTACATGTTGACACTTTTAATCCCTCCATTATCCAACTTTCACATATTTACAGAATTGAACCCTCTCGTCCAACAAATGGCACGTATGAGAGTTAGGACTTCGTAAAGGATCACTCAGAGGCTTATTATAAGCATGTTGACTCCGATGTCACTCAGAGGCTGGGCATGTTGACATATCAGTCACTAAGAGGCCAAGTTTTAAGCATGTTGACATATCAGTCACTCCGAGGCTAATGATTTAAGCATGTTGACATATCAGTCACTCAGAGGCTGTTATTTATGCATGTTGACATCAGACCGTCACTCAGAGAGTTTGAGCAGGTTGATGCCTTTAGTCCTTATTGGTCTTTAATAAACTATATTTAAAATACAACAGTGTCACTATACTATTGGACACGATTTTCACATGGTGTTACATCCTCACCCCTTAAAAGAAATCTCGACCTCGAGATTTTATTAAAAAAGATGGGGGTACTTTTGTCGCATAGTGGACTCAACCTCCCATGTGTACTCGGGACCTCTAAAGGCGTCCCACTTAACCTTTACTATAGGTATCATTTTTCTTCGGAGCTTCTTAACTTGCCGATCCTCGATCGAAATTGGTTTCTCAATGAACCTCAGGTTTTCATCAATTTGCACATCCTCGTGTGACATTGCTAGCGACTCATCGGCTAGACATTTCTTAAGGTTACTGATGTGGAACACATTATGGATTCCACTAAGCTCCTCTTGCAATTTGAGCTTATAAGGTACGTGCCGACACATTCGACTATTTCAAATGGTCCTATATATCTTGGGCTTAACTTGCCCTTCTTCCCAAAGTGCATCACACCTTTCCAGGCTGACACTTTTAACATGACTTTTTCCCCTACTTGGAACTTAAGAGGTTTACGTCTCTTGTTAGCAAAGCTCTTCTGCCAGTCCCTGATAGCTTTGAGATGATCACGGATTTGTACAATCTTTTCTGTGGTCTCCAGGACAATCTCTGGTCCTGATAGTTGGGTTTCCCCAACTTCTGCCCAACACACGGGCGTTCTATATTTTCTCCCATACAAGGCCTCAAAAGGAGCAGCCTTGATGCTTGTATGATAATTGTTATCGTAGGAGAATTCTATTAGGGGTAAGTGGTCATCCCAACTTCCACCTAAATCAATCACACATGCCCTAAGCATGTCTTCAGTGTCTCGATAGTACGCTCACTTTGACCACCAGTGTAGGGATGGTAAGCCGTACTAAAGTTCAATTTTGTGCCTAACGATTGTTGGAAACTTTTCCAAAGGTGGGATGTGTATCTAGTATCTCTATCAGATACAATAGATACCGGCACACTGTGTAGGGACACAATTTTGTCCACATACAACTTAGCCAATTTGTCTGAATTATACGTTTCTTTGATTTGGCAAGAAATGAACTGACTTAGTCAGCCTATCCACAATGACCCAAATAGTGTCATTTCCACTTTTTGTCTTAGGTAACTTGGTAATCAAGTCCATAGTTACTATTTCCCATTTCCATGTGGGAATTTTTAATTGCTGTAGAAGTTCTGACAGTTTCTGATGTTCGGCCTTAACTTGCGAACACGTCAAACACTTAGCTACATATGTGGCTATGGATATCTTCAAACCCATCCACCAATATTTTTTCTTTAAGTCTTGATACATCTTGTCACCACCTGAGTAAACTGAGTACGGCGCGGCGGAAGACCGTAGTCTAATGAGCGGCGACGGCAGGGCGGCAAGGGGCGACTTGACGGAGATGTGAAATCAACAAGATGAGCCATAGCATCATCTATGTGGTAAGAGACCGTCAGAAAGCCGGTGAAACTAGAACCAAAGACATTTGAATACGAAACTGAAAAAAAAACGGAAATCGAACAGAGATCGGACAGGGCGGCAGTAGCCGCACGACGCCTTGTCTAGGGTTTTTCTCAAGTGGTGACGGCTAGGGTTTTGTTATTTGTGTTTGATGCAGCAGAGAGGTTATAGAGCCTAGGCTGGCTCTGATACCATGTAAGAATGGTAAAAGACTTAATTGATTATTATTGAATGAGTAGGTTACAATATATAGGGATTACGAGTAACCCTAGAAACCTAACTCAGCCCGTGGGCTCATAGTCTAATATGCGCTTCCTGGAGGATATGATCTCTAAGTCCCCCAAAGATTGGAACCCAAATTCTATCATTGAATCTAAGGATTCCATCCTTTCCAGGCGCTAACTGATCCATAGTTCCGCCTAATCCCTCATTAGGGATATTAGCCTCTAATAGAGCTTGCTTCTGCGCATCTAATAGCTTCCCACTTAAGCTATTTCTGAGCTCAATGCTCTTGGCGTTAATCCTTATAGGTTTAACCTGTTCCTTGCGACTTAAGGTATCGGCAACTACATTTGCCTTGCCTGGATGGTAGCGAATCTCGCAATCATTAAGCGTTTCCATCCATAGGCGTTGTCGCATGTCCAATTCATTCTGATTGAACAGATGCTGGAGACTTTTATGGTCTGTGTATATAATACACTTTGTGCCATACAAGTAATGTCTCCACAGTTTTAGTGCAAATACAACGGCACCCAATTCCAAATCATGGGTGGTGTAATTCCTTTCGTGCACCTTTAACTGTCATGATGTATAAGCAATTACCTTGCCTTTTTGCATTAGCACACAGCCGATGCCAGTGTGCGATGCATCACAGTAGACTACAAATTCCTCAATACCCTCAGGTAGAGATAACACAGGAGCATTGCTCAACTTGTGTTTTAGAATCTCAAAGGATTCTTGTTGTTTTGGACCCCAAATATATTTGACATTCTTACGGGTTAGGGTAGTCAAATGAGTGGCTATTCTTGAAAAGTTCTCAATGAACCTCCTATAGTAACCAACTAATCCTAGGAAATTACGAACCTCCGATGGGGTCTTGGGCACTTCCCAATTCATTATGGCTTCTATTTTGGTGGGATCCACTTGGATACCGCGCTCACTTACCATATGTCTAAGAAATTGGACTTCTCTAAGCCAAAATTCACACTAAGAGAATTTAGCATAAAGCTTCTCTTGCCTTAGCAGTTCTAAGATGCATCGAAGATGTTTCTCGTGATCAACTTGATTACGAGAATAAATAAGTATGTCGTCTATGAAGACAATGACAAACTTATCCAGATATGGCTTGCAGACTCTATTCATGATATCCATGAATGTTGCAGGTGCATTTGTGAGCCCAAAAGGCATCACCAAGAATTCAAAATGACCATATCGGGTCCTGAAGGCAATCTTATGAATATCTTCACTTCTAACCTTCAGTTGATGGTATCCAGATCTTAAATCAATCTTGGAGAAATAACTAGCCCCTTGAAGTTGGTCGAATAAATCATCGATCCTGGGCAATGGATAACGGTTCTTGATTGTTATCTTGTTCAGCTCACGGTAATCAATGCACATCCGCATTGAACCATCTTTCTTCTTAACGAAGAGGATAGGAGCTCCCCAAGGCAAGGAACTTGGATGAATAAAGCCTTTCTCTAAAAGTTCATCCAATTGTGTCCTTAACTCATTCATTTCCGTTGGTGCTAGTCTGTATGGAGCTTTGGCAACAGGTGCTGATCCTGGCAGGATATCAATTCTAAATTCTACTTGCCTGTCTGGAGGTAAGCCAGGTAATTCTTCAGGAAAGACATCTGAATACTCCGAGATAACTAGTAGGTCTTCCATGTTTGGCTTAGGCTCATTAATAGTAACTTGTGCCATGTAAATGACACAACCTTTCCTCAAGCACTTGGATGCCTTAAATAACGACGCCTTGTCTGGCAATCCATAGTGTGAATCTCTAGGATGGTGATCATTTCACCAGGTGGGGTTTTAATTTCGATGAGTTTCTTATCACAAGCGATGCGGGCTTGGTTATGGGATAACCAATCCATGCTTAAAACTACATCAAACCCCGCCAATTTTATTGGCAGCATAGAGATAGGGATTGAATGATTCTTAATGGATATAGAACATCCATCAAGAATGGAAGATGCTGATTCTAAACTTCCATCAGCAAGTTCTATCTCATAAGTTTTATCTAGGGTTCTTATGGGCAGGTTTAATAGTTTACTAAACTTATGATCAACAAAAGATTTATCTACACCCGAATCGAAAAGAACTCTAGCATAAATGTCGTTAATGAGGAATGTAGCTGTTATGACATTGTCGTCATTAACAGCCTCTCTTGCAGTCAATTGAAAGGCATGAGAATTCCCCTTATTGGCCTCTCCAGGCTTTGCATTATTATTTTTAAGAATCTTAGGGCAGTTAGTCTTAATATGCCCTTTTCATTGTAGATATAGCAGACGGCATCCTTTAGATCCTTGCATTCTAGGGTCTTATGCCCCTTTCTCTTACAGATACCACAGGGTTTGACTTGTGAACCATAATTACACTGTCCCCAGTGTCTGCGGTTGCAAGTCTTGCATGTTGGCATCACAACTGACTTGTCTTGGTTTCTTTTGAATCTAAACCTCCCTTTATTCTTCTTATTAAACATATGGGAGTTGTCATCTTCTCTCTTCTTTTCCCATCAGTTTCAGACTTAACTGACTTTTGCCTTACTAGATCAAGGGTAAGGGAGAGATAGGTCAACAGCGGACCTATAGGTACTAGGCTGAGAATCCTTTACCATACCCTTAATTTCAGGTGCTAATCCATTGAAAAAACGCGCAATGCGTTTGGTTTCAGGGGTGATCAGATAGGAAACTAACCTAGATAGGGAACTGAAATCGGAAACATACTTCCGACAGTCCAGGTTTTTCATTGAAAGAGACAAAAGTCTGTCTCTAATTTCTCCATCTCATGAGGTGGGCAGTATGTTTCCTTAACAAGGTCCACAATTTGGACCATCCCAAATTATACAGGTGTACTTTACCTGTAGACTAGATCATGGCCTTCCACCAGATTAGGGCATCACCCTTAAAGGACTGTGATACATACTTGACCACATCCTTATCAGCATAGCTGCTGATATCTATGATTGTTTCCATCTCGTCTAGCCACTTTAGGGCTTCCACAGCTCCTTTCTCCCCGTTAAAGTCTCGGGGCTTACAGGAGACAAAGTATTTGTAGGTACATCCGTCTTTAAGAGAGCGGGTCCTATCAGTAAATTCTAGCTTCTTTGGTTCACTCTTCGCATTTGAAGAGTGAACTGAGCTCTCCTTATGAGCTGAAGATGGTGGAATAGATAAGGGTCTAGAGCGAGTAGCACTCGACTCTCTAAGCTTTTCTATGGCCTTTCCCATGGCCTTTTCAACTGCCACGTCAATGCGAGCTTGAAAATTATCATTATCGATATCTCTGTTTTTGGCTTTGTTAGAATCAACATTCCGGTGGCTACTTTGTGCCTCATTTGAGTTAGCCATTTCTTGAGATTTGGTTCTATACATCAATAAAACTTCTCTTAGCCATATTGGCTTTTAAAATTGGATATAACAATCCATTGCCTAAACTAGTGTGAATAACATCACAACTCTTAGGCTTAACATATCTATATTTGGCCTAGGTCTCAATAGGACCATCAAAGGCAAATTACAATTTGGACATAGTCCACATATTATTAGATAGTGGATCGCATTGTCACAACTGTCATTGTCATAATTGATAATTATATTTAGCTCATAGGCTTGTATCGAAGGACATAAATTAGGCACATAGGCATGTCACTAATGGACATAAAATATGGCACATAAGCCTGTCACTAATGGACATGAAATATGGCACATAGGCCTGCCACTAATGGATATGAAATATGGCACATAGGCCTGTCATTAATGTACATGAAATATGGCCCGTAGGCACTACATCACTAATGGATGTTTGAATCATAGCCCCAAGGGTAATACATCACTAATGGATGTTTGAATCATATCCCCATACATATGGATGTTTAATCATAGCCCCAAGGGCAATGCATCACTAATGGATGTTTAATTATAACCCCAAGGGCAATACATCACTAATGGATGTTTAATCATAGCCCCAAGGGCAATACATCACTAATGGATGTTTAATCATAGCCACAAGGACAATACATCACTAATGGATGCTTAATCATAGCCCAAAGGGCAAACGTCGCTAATGGATGTCTAATCATCGCACTGATGATATTAGCCATGATCAAATTTGATTACGTAGGCTTTATAATGTTAGGACATAGTCCATTACCTAGAAGGCTAGTGTGATTCCTCAAGTCACACTACCATGAGTATGAACATTCTTGAATGTTAACATAAGAGTACCTTAATGGTTGATTAATAGTCCCGGTCGCATTGACCTTAACGACTTGGAGGCTTGAACTTAAGTCCACCACATCTGGATAGAAGGATAACTTCCCTTAACTATCCTGATTGAAGAACCCTTCATACTTAACTATCATTTATAATTTGGCCAAAGGTGTGGTCTGTGCCACTTGGCTAATCAAAACCATTAAGATCTTTTTGGAATTATATTGCGGAGCATAAATTTCGAATACAATCGAGACGCTCGTTTTGAAGAGGATGAATACATACATATATAATTCCAAAATAGTTCATTAAATTTCAAATTAGAAATTACAATACAAGAAAATGAAATAAACTGTCCATGCAAGGACTTCAAAGAAATAAAAATGTCCACGCAGGGACTAAAGAAATAACAATGTCCTTGCAGGGACTACATATAGTTAGAAGAGACTTCACTCGTCTTTCTTTCCTTTGACCAACTTGGAGAGTTTCTTTAAGAACTTGTTTGTCTTCTTCTCCGTTTTCTCCGCTTGCTGCTGCATTTCTTTCATTCTTTCTAAGGCTTCATTAATGGCCTCAAGTGGTGGCGGAGGTTGAGGTTGAGGTTGTGGCATAACCGGATACTGGTACCATAAGTTGGATATCCAGTCGGTGGATAAGTAGGTGGGAAAGGAGACGGGTAAAGTGCATTGTGCATAAACAGTTGCATATAAGGGTCTTACGACCATGCTTGATAGTTTACTGGTGTAGACAGGTTGAACGGATCATATCCAGTATTATCTGGATATGTTGGGATAGGGTTACTATAACCCGATGGCGGTGGTTGAACTGCGGGTGTTGGTTCCACCACATGTGAAACTTTAGAGGGTCCACCCATTTATGGGTCCTCTGGAATGTGGGGTAGGAGTTGGGAAAAGGTGGCAGCGATCCCGACCTTTGTCCTATATGTACAGACATACGTGCTCCACACTTCCTCCTTGGTGGTTCGGGTGGTGGTTGAGGGTGGTCCACCGGTTCCATGTGGACATCTTCTTGAACAGGAGGTGGTTGAGAGTGATGGGAAGGTGTGTTGGCGAAGGTAAATTGGTTCCAATATTGGTTTTACTCATTAGGACCTTGGTAAGGCGATCCGACATAAGAGTTCGAATCTCTTGAAATTTCTATAGGATGCGCATTTGATCCTGACGGCGGCATCTCCGGGTCGGAGTCCTCGTCCATAGGGTTTGGCTGGTCCAACTGATTTTGATCGGCTGGAGGCATGTTAAAGTAGTGGTTAGGGTTAAATTCTTCATGATAAGAATGTGAATGATGAGAATGGTGAGAATGATAGGAATGGTGAGAGTGGTAAGCATTTTGGGAATGTTAGGGCAAGTGTCTATGAGAATGTCTCGCAGGTTGCCAAGGAGATGAATCTCCTGATTTTTGGTAGGAATCTGAGTTGTGAGGTTGAGAAGGGATGCGCCCCGATGGTCCTCCCCTCATTGGACCTTTTCCTCTTCCACTTTTTCCTCTTACTCTTGGCGGCATTTTCCTGTAAAAATCAATTGAAAAACAATATTAATAACATAATAATGAAATGAGTAACCCTAGGTCAATGCCTAGACTCGGAAGTCTAAAGAATGTGCACGTGTAAGTTTGAGATTAAACACTAGTAGGGTAGTGTTTAGTTCTCTCAAACGTTGGCTCTGATACCAACCTATCACACCCCGGATTTACAGCCCAAATCCATACACCGGTGGGCCCGGGTGGGGAGTATTGTGACGTCAGTTGATAACATCATTGTCAATTAAACATGGCACAACGGAAGTTTTGGAGTAAAATTACTATTACAAACCAAATGTTCAAAGTACGAAAATAATATACAGACGGTTCGTAATAGAAGATCCACAAGCGGATCGTAAAAATGTACAATGAAGGAATATAAAACAGACTTTAGGGAAGATCTTAAGGATTTGCAAGATCCTCTTATTTCTCTACCAAGCAGCTTCCGACCTATTTCATATTGTACCTACAAGCTTAGCCTTTGGACGATACGTCAGCTTTCGCTGGTAAATACACCCAACTGACTCATTTTGAAAACGTTTTAAAATGATTTTAAGTGTACAAGGCACAAAATCTTTTATAACGTGGGAAAGTTACTTTGTAACCTTGTTAATAGATTCACATGTTTGTCCATACATACAGGGCCCAATACAGAGACTGAGACACGATTAAATACACACCACTTAGAACTCACAGAGGAGTTATCCCCAACGTCTTAGGTAATTTGCATTTGAGCGTCTGTCAGGTGTATGCCTACACCCCGCGCTAAGGTCATGGCCATTAACTAATGTAATGAGATATCCAGGACACGGTAATTTAACCCCCGATGTTTAAGTTATCAAAGAAAACAGATTAAAACAGAATATGCGGATTTTCTAGCCACAATCCGGCATTCGATTGATCCCCTTTCTAATCAAGCGGTAATAATTTACTGTAACCCAAGCCCGTATAGGGAAAATAAGTCGAGAGGATTTACCTGAGCTAGTCTTCCTTTAGTTTTAATAACTCAGCCGTAACCGGCAAGGCTCTAGTCTGGATTATGGCATAAGCTAACCAATTAAATACTAACGGTCTTTATTTAAGTCATAGACTTAAACCGTAGTGTACATGATCAAAACGTTTAACGCTTGATTAAACGATGATTGGATAGAATGTAGTTTAAACCCGACAAGTACTTTGACTTGCATAATATGGGTACTAAGTGCAGATAGCATTTACCGGCAAGGCTCTAGTCTGGATTATGGCAAAAGCTAACCAATTAAATACTAACGGTCTTAATTTAAGTCATAGACTTAGACCGTAGTGTACATGATCAAAACGTATAACGCTTGATTAAACGATGATTGGATAGAATGTAGTTTAAACCCGACAAGTACTTGGACTTGCATAATATGGGTAAACTATAAACATTCTGGATTTTGAAACTTAAATGACAAGGTTAAACCCGTTTCGGTTAATTTTTGTAAAACAGTTACATATACTTAATCGTGCGCATATTAGTGATATCGGGTAACCGGATAAGTCATGGACAAGTTTTATATGCCATTATATTTTAAATAAGTTAAAATATCAGTAGGATATCAACTTGTATGCCCGTTAAGGTTTTAAAACGAAACTATGCCTTATAAGGGCATTTCGGTAATTATATACCGCATAAAAGGAACTTGGGCATATTTTAAGTTTATAATCATAAGTATTCTGAAAAATAGTTTATTTATGAAATAATATCAGTAGGATATTAATTATGTGTGTGTTTTATCTTTTAGGATCTTAAGGTCAGATTAAAATGTCTTAGATATGTTATTTAATATAACATATCAGTAAGTAAAAGATTTACCTTGAAAAGGTTTGATTAAAACTATTTTATGAGCCACAAAGGGCTAAATCATCATTTATCGACATAATACAAGAACTTGCTTGTAAAATCTGTTTATAATCTGGTTTAACATCCCAAATAATCCTACTTATAATATTACATCAGTAGGAAAATTAATTTCAAGTTCATTATCATAAAAACCTTGTTTTATGCAAAAAAGGGCATTTTAGTAAAAAATGGCATAATTGTGGAACTTGTGCATAAACTTGGATTCTGATTATGATCATGTAATATAACCTCAGAGGGTTAGGCTACATTATATTACGATCATAATGCAACTATAGATCAGTAGGTAACTAATCTAAATCGGGTCAGAATCGAAAGTCAAAGCAGAAGTCAAACTTCGCGACTTTCGGTTGCGAACCGACTCTAGAACTGAAATTGACGAGCCGCTATTACCAACTTGTTTAAGTGTCAAAACATGTTTCATAACATACATAAGATTAATTTATGACTTTTCCGAAAAATGGCCTGTTTGACTTTTTAATATCGTAACTTTGACCCGTCAATTGGTCTAGCAAACGTGATCTTCAGGAGGTGCCCTTTATAGGGATTAACACCTACCTTATTACGATCACTTAGCCATATTCGTTACAAACAATGGCTGGACCATAATGGTCTTAACCGAAAGTTAAAGCGTTTTCCGTAAAAGGCTTTACTTTTGGCTATAAAAGCCTATAAACGAAAATGTACAAAGAAGAAACACTTACAAGAGGTTCCTAGAATGTAAGAGAACTAAGTTGGATGCCCTTTCAGTTAGGAACTTCTAGAGGAGGGAGAATAGTTGAAAATGAGAAAGGTGCAAGTTGAAATGGTGAACTTGAGCACCTATTTATAGTTGGAGAACTCAAAGGAGGTGATGCCAGGTGTTTAAGGGTGTAAGAGGAAGCTTACAAGTGTCCTAAAACGTGGCATAGCTGTTTGGGAAGCCATGGTTTCGAAAAAATGGTTTTTGGCATTTTTGTTTGGAGGCCAAGGAAACTTTCTACAGACACAAGCCTCTCGTGCCCCACGATAGGCACAAGCCTTGCCTCTCGCCCCGCGAGCGCCCCATGTCAGATTTCAAAATTTGTTACATTTAGCCCCTCAACTTATTAAACCCCCTTTTAACCTTCTAAAACCCCTTTTTAGCATATTTAGCCTTCCGTAGCCAATTTTTGTCATACCCAGGATTATGCCCGGTCATTGTCGAGCTCTCGGTTCGTTAAAAGGTCAATCAGAGGTATAAATTTACATGTTGACACTTTTAATCCCTCCATTATCCAACTTTCACATATTTACAGAATTGAACCCTCTCGTCCTACAAATGGCACGTATGAAAGTTAGGACTTCGTAAAGGATCACTCAGAGGCTTATTATAAGCATGTTGACTCCGATGTCACTCAGAGGCTGCGCATGTTGACATATCAGTCACTCAGAGGCCAAGTTTTAAGCATGTTGACATATCAGTCACTCAGAGGCTAATGATTTAAGCATGTTGACATATCAGTCACTCAGAGCCTGTTATTTATGCATGTTGACATCGGACCGTCACTCAGAGGCTCAGTTTGAGCATGTTGACGCCTTTAGTCCTTATTGGTCTTTAATAGACTATATTTAAAATACAACACGTGTCACTATACTATTGGACACGATTTTCACAGGGTGTTATAGTTAACTACTGATCTAAAGTTGCATTATGATTGTAATATAATGTAGCATAACCCTCTGAGGTTATATTATCAAAATCTGAGTTTATGTAAAAGTTCCGTAATTATACCATTTTGACTAAAATGCCCTTTTTGCATAAAAAGAGGTTTAAATGATAATTAACTTGAAAATGAGTTTCCTACTGATGTAATATTATAAGTAGGATTATTTGGGAGCTCATATCAGATTATAAACTGAGTTTATGAGCAAGTCCTTGTATTATGTCGATAAATGACGATAAAGCCCTTGTGGCTTATAAAATGGTTTTAATCACATCTTTCAAAGTAAATCTTTTACCTGCTGGTATGTTATATTAAATAACATATCTAAAACTTGTTAATCTGATCATAACATTAGTTTTCATGAAACATCGCATAAATCGTCATTTTACGACATAAGTGCCGTTTCGGCGCATAGTATGGTTTTAAACCATATTTATTAACCAAAACTTGTTAACTACTGATTTAAAAACTTATTTTAAATTTTTTACAGTAGGTACATGATATAAACTCAGAATCCCAAATAATTTTAAACTATATGTAAAATGACCAAAATGCCCCTTCGGTACAGTTTGGTCATAAAAGATAAATTACACATATAATTAATATCCTATTGATATTATATCATAAATATGTTATTTTTCCAGAATACTTATAGTTATAACATCAAATTATGTTCAAGTTCCTTTTGTACGGTATGAAATTACCGAAATGCCCTTATGAGGCACAGTTTCATTTTAAAACCTTAATGGGCATATAAGTTGATATCCTACTAATATTACAACTTATTTAAAGTATAATGGCATATAGAACTTTTCTATGACTTATCCGGTTACCCGATGTCGCTGATATGCGTACGGTTAAGCATATGTAACTAGTTTACGAAAATTAACCGAAACGGGTCTAACCTTGTCATTTAAGTCTCAAAATCCATAATGTTTATAGTTTATCCATATTACACAAGTCAAAGTACTTGTTGGGATTAAACTAGATTCTATCCAATCATCGTTTATTCTAGCATTATACGTTTTGATCAAGTACGCTCGTCGGTCTAAGTATATGACTTAAATAAGACCGTTAGTATTTAATTGGTTAGCTTATGCCATAATCCAGACTAGAGACATTCTGGTAAATGCTATCTGCACTTAGTGCTTTTATGTACGACTGAATTAATAAATCTTGCATTTAAACAATGACTAGCTCAGGTAAATACTCTCGATTTATTTCCCCTATACGGGCTTGGGTTACGGTAAATTATTTCCGCTTGGTCAGAAATGAGATCAATCGGATGATGGATTGTGGCTAGTAAATCTGCATATTCTGTTTTAATCAGTTTTGATTGATAACTTAAACATCAGGGGTTAACTACCGTGTCCTGGATACCCTCGGCTCATTATATTAGTTAATGGCCACGACCTTAGCGCGGGGTGTAGGCATACACCCGACAGATGCTCAAATGCAATTACCCAAGACATTGGGGATGACTCCTTCGTGAGTCCGTAAGTGGTGTGTAGTTAATCATGTCTCGGTTTTCGCACTGGGCTCTATACGTATGGACAAACATGTGAATATGTTAACAAGGTTGCAACGTCAACTTTCCCAAGTTATAAAAGATTTTGTGCTGATATGCACTTAAAACATATTTTTAAAATGTTTTCAAAATGAGTCAGTTGGGTGTATTTACCAGCGAAAGCTGACGTATTTTCAAAAGACTAAGCTTGCAGGTACAATACGAAATTGGCTGGAAGTGCTCGGTAGTGATAAGAGGATCTTGCAAATCCTAGATCTGCCTAAAGTCTGTTTTACATTATTTCTTTGTACAATTTATGATCCGCCTGTGGATCTTCTATTACAAGCCTGCATATTATTTTGTATTTCAAACATTTGTTTTGTAATAGTAATTTAAATCCAAGACTTCCACTGTGCTGTGTTTCATTGTCTATGATATTATCAACTTACGTCACGATATTCCCCACCCGGGCCCACCGGTGTTTGATTGGCTGTGGAAAGCCGGGGTGTGACATATTGTATCAGAGCCAACGTTTGAGAGAGTTAAACACTAGCCTTTTGTGTTTAATCTCAAACTTACACAAGCACATTTCTAAGACTTCCAAGTCTAGGCATTGACCTAGGATTACTCATCTCATTATTAAGTTATTAGTATTGTTTTGATTTGATTTTTAACAGGAAAATGCCGCCACGAGGAAGAGAAAAAGGACCAATGAGGGGAGGACCTTCAGGACATATCCCTTCACATCCCCATCACCCGAACCCTTATGAAGATTCGGGGGATTCGTATTATCGCAACATTCGCCTTCTCACACTCAAAACCCTTACCATTCCTATCATTTGCATCATTCACACCACTCCCATCATTCTCATCATTCATATCATGATGAGTTTAACCCAAACCATTATTTTAATACACCCCCAGCCGACCAAAATCAGTTAGACCAACCCAATCCAATGGACGAGGACTCCGACCCGGAGATGCCGTCGTCGGGATATCTAAGTTATGGATACCAGTATCCTATTATGCCATAACCACAACCACAACCTCCGCCACCACTTGAGGCCATCAACGAGGCCTTAGAACGAATGAAAGAGATGCAACAACAAGCGGAGAAAACGGAGAAGAAGACGAATAAGTTTTTCAAGAAACTCTCCAAGTTGGTTAATAGAATAAAGGACGAGTGAAGTCTCATCTAATATATGATAGTCCTTGCGAGGACATTGTTATTTCTTTAGTCCCTACGTGGATATTTTTTTTCTTTAGTCCTTGCATGGACCGTTTGTTTCATTATTTCTAGTATTGTAATTTCTATTGGAATTTAATGAAGTATTTTTGGAATTATATATACATGTATTCATCCTCTTCAAGCGAGCGTCTCGATTTTATTCGAAATTTGTGCTCTGTTATATAATTCCAAAAGATCTTAATGGATTTGATTATGCCAAGTGGCACAGACCACACATTGGCCAAGAAATGATAGTTAAGAATAAAAGGTCTTCTATTAGGATAGTTAAGGGAAGTTATCCTTCTATCCAGAGGTGGTGGACTAGGTTCAAGCCTCAAAGGTCGTTAAGGTCCAACGTGACCGGGACCATTAATCAATCATTAAGGTACTCTTATGATAACATTAAGGAATGTTCATGCTCCTGGTAATGTGACTTGAGGAACCACACTAGCCGTCTAGGTAAAAGGACTGCGTCCTTAGACCTATTATATAGCCTTTGTGATCAATGTGATCCCGGCTAAAGTCATCAATGTGATGAAAAGTGATATCCAACGTGCCATAATTTACATATGTTATGATGTAGGCCAACATGCCATAATTTACATATGTTATGATGTAGGCCAACGTGCCATAATTTACCTATGTTATGATGTAGGCCAATGTGCCATAATTTACATCTGTTATGATGTAGGCCAACGTGCCATAATTTACATCTGTTATGATGTAGGCCAATGTGCCATAAATTCACATCTGTTATGATGTAGGCCAACGTGCCATAAATTTACATCTGTTATGATGTAGGCCAACATGCCATAAACTACATTTGTTACGATGTAGGCCAACGTGCCATATTATTATGTCCATTAGTGACAAGCCTATGAGCTGTATATAATTGTCTGAATGACAATGATAATTGTGACATTACGATCCACTGTCTAATAATATATGGACTATGTCCAGATTGCAATTTTCCTTTGATGGTCTTATTAAGACCTAAGCCAAATATAGATATGATAAGCCTAAGAGTTGTGATGTTATTCACACTAGCTTAAATAGACGATGGATTGTTATATCCAGTGTTTAAGCCAATATGGTTGTTATACCATGGCAAGCCTAAGAGTTGTGATGATATTCACACTAGCTTAAACGGACGATGGATTGTTATATCCAATATTTAAAGCCAATATGGTTGTTATACCATGGCTAAGAGAAATTTGTTTGATGTTTAGAGCCAAAGCTTCAAAATGGTAAACTCGGAAGAGGCATAGAGTAGCCACCGAGAGATTAGCTCTAACAAAGCTGAAAATATAGTCATTAATAACGATGACTTCTAAGCTCGCATAAATGCAGCTGTGGGAAAGGCCATGGAAAAGGCCATGGAAAAACTCAAGGAGTCGAGTGCTACTCGCTCCAGACCATATTCAATCGCACCATCCTTAGCTCATAAGGAGAGAGCTCAGTTCACTCTTCAAATGCGAAGAGCGAACCAAAGAAAATAGAATTTGCTGATAGGTTCCGTTCTTCTAAAGACAGATGTACCTACAAATATTTCGTCTCCTGTATACCCTGGGGTTTTAATGGGAAAAAGGAGTAGTAGAAGCTTTGAAATGGCTTGATGAGATGGAAACAAGAGTAGACATCAGCAACTGTGCTGATAAGGATGTGGTCAAGTATGTATCACAGTCCTTTAAGGGCGATGCCTTGACTTGGTGGAAGGCTATGATCCAATCTACAGGTAAAGTACACCTGTACAACTTAGGATGGTCTAAGTTTGTTGATTTAATCAAGGAAACATACTGCCCACCTCATGAGGTGGAGAAATTAGAGACATATTTTCTGACTCTTTCAATGAAGAACCTAGACTGTAGGAAGTATGTTTCTTACTTCAATTCCCTGTCTAGGTTAGTCTCATATTTAATCACCACTGAAACCAAACGCATTGCGCGTTTTATAAATGGGTTAGCGCCTGAGATAAAAGGCATGGTAAAGGCTGCTCAGCTTAGTACCTATAGGTCTGCTGTTGACCTGTCTCTCTCCCTCACCCTAGATGTAGTGACGCAAAAGTCAGTCAAATCCGAGACTGACGGGAAAAGAAAGAGGGAGGATGATAACTCCCAGAGATTTAATAGGAAAAAAAAGGAAATTTGGGTTCAGGAGGAACCAAGATAAGTCAGGTGTAATGCCGACATGTAAAAATTGCAACCATAAACATTGGGGACAGTGTAATATTGATCCACAAACTAGACCTTGTGGTATCTGTAAGAAAGAGGGCATAAAACCTTAGAATGCAAGGATCTTAAGAATGTTGTCTGCTACAACTGTAATGAAAAAGGGCATATTAAGTTCAACTGCCCCAAGATCCCCAAAGGTAATGATGCAAAGCCTAGAGAGGCTAAGAAAGGGAATGCTCGTGCCTTCCAGATGGATGCCAGGGAGGCCGTTAATGACAATAACGTTATAACAGGTACATTCCTCATCAATGATGTATATAGAGTTCTTTTCGATTCGGGTGCAAATAAATCTTTTGTTGACCATAAGTTTAGTAAACTATTAAACTTGCCCATAAGAACTCTAGATATAACTTATGAAGTAGAACTCGCTGATGGAACGTTGGGAGATAGCATTTTCCGTTCTTGATGGATGCACTCTATCCATTAAGAATCATTCTATCCCCATCTCTCTTTTACCAATGAAATTAGCAGGGTTCGATGTAGTTTTAGGCATGGATTAGTTTTCCCATAACCAAGCCCGCATTGCCTGCGATAAGAAACTTATCGAAATTAAAGCCCCATCTGGTGAAACGATCACCATCCCTGGAGACTTACACTACGGATTGCCAGACAAGGTGTCGTTATTTAAGGCATCCAAGTGTTTGGGGAGAGGTTGTGTCATTTATATGGCACAAGTAACTATCAACGAGCCTAAACCAGACATTAAAGACCTTCCGGTTATCTCGGAGTATTCTGATGTTTTCCCCGAAGAATTACCTGGCGTACCTCTAGATACGCAAGTGGAGTTTAGAATTGATATCCTACCTGGATCAGCACTGGTATCCAGAGCTCCATATCGGTTATCACCGACGGAAATGAAGGAGTTAAGAGTTCAATTAGATGAACTTTTAGAGAAAGGCTTTATCCAGCCTAGTTCCTCACCTTGGGGAGCTCCAATTCTTTTTGTTAAAAATAAGGACGGTTCAATGCGGATGTGCATTGATTACCGTGAGTTGAACAAGTTAACAATTAAGAACCGATATCCTCTGCCCAAGATCGATGATTTATTCGACCAACTTCAAGGGGCTAGTTATTTTTCTAAGATCGATTTGAGATCAGGATATCATCAGTTGAAGGTTAAGAACGAGGATGTTCCTAAAACTGCCTTTAGGACCCGATATGGTCATTTTGAATTTCTAGTGATGCCTTTTGGGCTCACAAATGCACCTGCAGCATTCATGGATCTAATGAATAGAGTCTGCAAACCATATTTGGATAAGTTTGTTATTGTCTTCATAGACGACATACTTATCTATTCTCGTAATCAAGTTGATCACGAGAAACACCTTCGGTGCATTCTAGAATTGCTAAGGCAAGAAAAGCTTTATGCTAAATTTTCTAAGTGTGAATTTTGGCTTAGAGAAGTCCAATTTCTTGGACATGTTGTAAGTGAGCGTGGTATTCAAGTGGATCCCGCCAAAATAGAAGCCATAATGAATTGGGAAGTACCCAAGACCCCATTAGAGATTCGTAGTTTTCTAGGATTGGTTTGTTACTATAGGAGGTTCATTGCGAACTTTTCAAGAATAACCACTCCTTTGACTATTTAACCCGTAAGAATGTCAAGTTTGTTTGGGGTCCAAAACAACAAGAATCCTTTGAGATTCTAAAACACAAGTTGAGCAACGCTCCTGTGTTATCTCTGCCTGAGGGTATTGAGGATTTTGTAGTTTATTGTGATGCTTCGCACACTGCATGGGCTGTGTGCTAATGCAAAAAGGCAAGGTAATTGCTTATGCATCACGACAGTTAAAGGTGCACGAAAGGAATTACACCACCCATGATTTGGAATTGGGTGCCGTTGTATTTACACTAAAGCTATGGAGATATTACTTATATGCACCAAGTGTATTATATACACTGACCATAAGAGTCTCCAACATTTGTTTAATCAGAAAGAATTGAACATATGACAACGCCGTTGGATGGAAGCACTTAACGATTATGATTGCGAAATTCGCTATCATCCGGGCAAGGCAAATGTCGTAGCTGACGCCTTAAGTCGCAAGGAAAGAATTAAGCTCATTAGGATTAACACCAAGAGCATTGAGCTCAGGAATTGCTTGAGTGAAAAGCTGTTAGATGCACAGAAGCAAGCCCTATTAGAAGCTAATATTCCTAATGAAGGGTTAGGCGGAAATATTGATCAGTTAATGCCTTGAAAGGATGGAATCCTTAGATTTAGTGGAAGGATTTTGGTTGATCTAATCCTCCACGAAGCGCATAATACGAGATACTCAGTTCACCCAGGTGGTGATAAGATGTATCAAGATCTGAAGAAGAATTATTGGTGGATGGGTTTGAAGAAATCCATAGCCACTTATGTAGCTAAGTGTCTGACGTGTTCACAAGTTAAGGACGAACATCAGAAGCCATCAGGACTTCTACAACAATTGGAAATTCCAACATGGAAATAGGAAATGGTAACTATGGACTTGATTACCAACTTACCTAAGACCAAATGTGGTAATGACATGATTTGGGTCATTGTAGATAGGCTGACTAAGTCAGCACATTTCTTGCCAATTAAGGAAATGTATAATTCAGACAAATTGGCTAAGTTGTATGTGGACAAGATTGTGTCCCTACATGTTGTGCCGGTATCTATTGTATCTGATAGAGATACTAAATATACCTCTCACTTTTGGAAAAGTTTCCAACAATCTTTAGGCACAAAATTAAACTTTAGTACGGCTTACCACTTGCAGACGGATGGTCAAAGTGAGCGTACTATTCAGACGTTGGAAGACATGCTTAGGGCATGTGTGATTGATTTAGGTGGAAGTTGGGATGACCACTTACCCCTAATAGATTTCTCCTACAATAATAGTTATCATACGAGCATCAAGGCTGCTCCTTATGAGGCCTTGTATGGGAGAAAGTGTCGAACGCCCGTGTGTTGGGCAGAAGTTGGGGAAGCCCAACTATCAGGACCAGAGATTGTCTTGGAGACCACATAAAAGATTGTGCAAATCCGTGATCGTCTCAAGGATGCCCGTGATAGGTAGAAGAGCTACGCTGACAAGAGGCGTAAACCTCTCAAGTTCCAAGTAGGGGACAAAGTCATGCTGAAAGTATCACCTTGGAAAGGTGTAATGAGATTCAGAAAGAAGGGCAAGCTGAGCCGAAGATATATAGGACCATTCGAGATAGTCGAATGTGTCTGTACTGTAGCTTATAAGCTTAAGTTGCCAGAGGAGCTTAGTGGAATTAATGATGTGTTCCACATCTGTAACCTTAAGAAATGTCTAGGCAACGAGTCGCTAGCAATGTCGCACAAAGATGTGCAAATAGATGAAAACTTGAAATTCTTTGAGAAACCAATTTCGATCGAGGATCGACAAGTTAAGAAGCTCCAAAGGAAATTAATACATATAGTAAAGGTTAAATGGGATGCCTTTAGAGGTCCCGAGTATACATGGGAGGTTGAGTCCAATATGCGATAAAAGTACCCCCATCTTTTTGAATAAAATCTTGAGGACGAGATTTCTTTTAAGGGGGTGAGGATGTAACACCTCGTAAAATTGTGTCGAATAGTATAGTGACACGTGTTGTATTTTATTTTAGTCTATTAAAGATTAGTAGGGACTAAAGGTGTCAACATGCTCAAACTAATCCTCTGAGTGACTAATATGTCAATATGCTTAAAAAATTGGCCTCTGAGTGACTGATATGTCAACATGCCTAGCCTCTGAGTGACTGATATGTCAACAAGCTTAAACATTGGCCTCTGAGTGGCCGATATGTCAACATGCCTAGCCTCTGAGTTACTGATATGCCAACATACTTAAACATTGGCCTCTGAGTGACTGATATGTCAACATGCCTAGCCTCTGAGTGACTGATATATAGACATGCATATAATGAGCCTCTGAATGATCCTTTACAAAGTCCTAGCTCTCATGCGTGCCATTTGTTGGACGAGAGAGGTTAATTCTGTAAGTATATGAAAGTTGGATGATGGAGGGGTTAAAAGTGTCAACATGTTAACTTATACCTCTGAGTGACCTTTTAACGAACCGAGAGCTCGACAATGTCCGAGCATACTCCCAGGTATGCCAAATATTGGTTACGGAGGGCTAAAAGTGCTAAAAAGGTGTTTTACAAGGTTTTATAAGTTAAGGGGCTAAAAGTGTCAAACTTTGAAACTGGCCATGGGGCGCTCGAGGGGCGCGAGAGACCAGGCCTGGGTCTCTCACGGGGCGCGAAAGGCCTGTGTCTGCAGAAAATTTGCTTGGCCTCCACACAAATTGCCAAAAACCATTTGATTCGAAACCATGGCTTTCCAAACTGCTATGCCACGTTTTTGGACACTTGTAAGCTTCCTCTTACACCCCTTAACACCTGGCATCACCTCCTTTAAGCTCTCCAACTATAAATAGGTGCCAAGGTTCACCATTTGAACTTGCACCTTTCTCATTCACAACTCTATCTCCCTCATCTGGAAGTTCCTAACTGAAAGGAGCATCCAACTAAGTTCTATTGCATTCTAGGAACTTCTTGTAAGTGTTATTTGCTCTTGCATTTTCGTTTATAGGCTATTATCGCCAAAAGTCAAGCGTTTTACGGAAAACGCCTTGACTTTCGGTTAAGGCCATTATGTTCCAGCCATTGTTCGTAATGAACATGGCTAAGTGATCGTAATAAGGTAAGTGTTAGTCCCTATAAAGGGAATCTCCTGAAGATCACGTTTACTAGACCAATTGACGGGTCAAAGTTATTATATCAAAAAGTTAACAGACCATTTTTCGGAAATGTTATAATTTGATCTTATATATGTTATAAAACCTGTTTTGACACTTAAAAATGTTGGTAATAATTATCAGAACATGTAAGAACATGTTCGGCTCGTCAATTTCAGTTCTAGGGTCGGTTCGCAACCGAAAGTCGCGAAGTTTGACTTCTGCTTTGACTTTGGATTCTGACCCGATTTAGATTAGTTAACTACTAATCTAAAGTTGCATTATGATCGTAATATAATGTAGCATAACCCTCTGAGGTTATATTACATGATCATAATCAGAATCTGAGTTTATGCACAAGTTCCGTAATTATGCCATTTTGACTAAAATGCCCTTTTAGCATAAAAAGAGGTTTAATGATAATGAACTTGAAAATGAGTTTCCTACTGATGTAATATTATAAGTAGGATTATTTGGGAGGTCATATCAGATTATAAACTGAGTTTATGAGCAAGTCCTTGTATTATGTCGATAAATGACGATAAAGCCCTTGTGGCTTTTAAAATGGTTTTAATCATCTTTTCAAAGTAAATCTTTTACCTACTGGTATGTTATATTTAATAACATATCTAAAGCTTGTTAATCTGATCATAACATTAGTCTTCATGAAACATCGCATAAATCGTCATTTAACGACATAAACGCCGCGACGCATAGTATGGTTTTAAACGCTATTTATTAACCAAGACTTGTTACCTACTGATTTAAAAACTTATTTGAAATATTTTTACAGTAGGTACAAGATATAAACTCAGAATCCCAAATAATTTATAAACTATGTGTAAAATGACCAAAATGCCTCTTCGGTACATAGGTTGGTCATAAAAGATAAATTACACATATAATTAATATCCTATTGATATTATATCATAAATAAGTTATTTTTCTACTTAAAGTTATAACATCAAATTATATTTAAGTTCCTTTTATACGGTATGAAATTACCGAATGCCCTTATGAGGCATAGTTTCATTTTAAAACCTTAACAGGCATATAAGTTGATATCCTACTAATATTACAACTTATTTAAAGTATAATGGCATATAGAACTTGTCCATGACTTATCCGGTTACCCGATGTCGTTGATATGCGTACAGTTAAGCATATGTAACTAGTTTACGAAAATTAACCGAAACGGGTCTAACCTTGTCATTTAAGTCTCAAAATCCTGAATGTTTATAGTTTATCCATATTACACAAGTCAAAGTACTTGTTGGGATTTAACTATATTCTATCCAATCATCATTTAATCTAGCGTTATACGTTTTGATCAAGTACGCTAGTCGGTCTAAGTCTATGACTTAAATAAGACCGTTAGTATTTAATTGGTTAGCTTATGCCATAATCCAGACTAGAGACATTCCGGTAAATGCTATCTGCACTTAGTGCTTTTATGTACGGCTGAGTTAATAAATTTTGCATTTAAACAAAGACTAGCTCAGGTAAATACTCTCGATTTATTTCCCCTATACGGGCTTGGGTTACGGTAAATTATTTTCGCTTGGTCGGAAATGGGATCAATCGAATGACGGATTGTGGCTAGTAAATCTGTATATTCTGTTTTAATCAGTTTTTATTGATAACTTAAACATCGGGGGTTAACTACTGTGTCCTGGATATCCTTGGCTCATTACACTAGTTAATGGCCACGACCTTAGCGCGGGGTGTAAGCATACACCCGGCAGATCTTCAAATGCAATTAACCAAGACATTGGGGACAACTCCTTCGTGAGTCCGTAAGTGGTGTGTAGTTAATCATGTCTCGGTTTTCGCACTGGACTCTATACGTATTGACAAACATGTGAATCTGTTAACAAGGTTGCAAAGTCAACTTTCCCAAGTTATAAAAGATTTTGTGCTGATATGCAATTAAAAAATATTTTAAAATGTTTTCAAAATGAGTCAGTTGGGTGTATTTACCAGCGAAAGCTGACGTATTTTCAAAAGACTAAGCTTGCAGGTACAATACGAAATAGGCTGGAAGTGCTGGGTAGTGATAAGAGGATCTTGCAAATCCTAGATCTGCCTAAAGTCTGTTTTACATTTTTTCTTTGTCCAATTTATGATCCGCCTGTGGATCTTCTATTACAAGCCTGTATATTATTTTGTATTTCGAACATTTGTTTGTAATAGTAATTTAAATCCAAGACTTCCGATGTGTTGTGTTTCATTGTCTATGATGTTATCAACTTACGTCACGATATTCCCCACCCGGGCCCACCGGTGTTTAATTGGCTGTGGAAAGCCGGGGTGTGACACTTAACATGCATTGTGCTATAGGATTAACGAATCGCCCGTATTCGTGAGGTCATGTTAAGTAAACAAACGGTCAAGTCATTGCTATGATTAGATTACGTTAGTGGAAAATTTTGAGTTGACACGTATAATTGCATGATAGTTTTGCCATGTTAGTCTGAGTTTACATTTATGCATGAGGATTTGTTAAACGTTTATGTAATGTTGTTAGTCAAACTTGTATACTCGCCAATGCCTTGTATGTTGAACTATACTTTAACACGTATTGCAGGTTGATGACGATGACAATCCCTGGAATCTCGTAGGATGGACATAGAAACTCATCTTAATTTAGATTTACGTAGGATCGTTTTTCCAATTGAAATGTTGTAATTTTGTTGTACTTGTACTTGAGATTGATGGTTGTATTTGTTTCCAAGCAATGTACTCGAAATTTTAGTAATGAAATGAAATATTGTTCCTTTAAATACTTGTCACAATTTAGCATTATGTTGTATCGAGCAATCTATTTACGTCCGCCCCGATGATTCCACCATCGGTTGGGTGTGATAGAGGGTGTTTGGGATTCTTTTCTTTTCTCCTTTTCAACTTCTCAACACACAAAAACTCATTTTCAACTTTTTATCTAAACACTATAGAAAGAACTTTTATAAGTCAATAAGTTAAAACTTGGTCCAAATAAGCTTACCCAAACACCCAAATCTTTCATCTATCTACAAGATCTTCCTCATCAGTCGTAAGTGTGACATTATTCGAAGAGTTAAATGCCATTTTAGTCCCTGTGGTTTGGGCCATTTTGCCCGTTTAGTCCAAGGGTTTTCATTTTTCTCATGTGGGTCCAAAAAGGTTTCACCATTGTCATTTTAGTCAACTGGGTTAACTTCATTCGTTATTTCTGTTAACAATAAGGGTAATTTGGTCATTCTATATTGCCAAATTTCCCTTATAGTTAACAGAATTACATATAAAATGATTAAATTTCCATTCTCGTTAAAGAAAAAATGGATGAAGTTAACCTAGAGAATTAAAATGGCAAAGGTGAAACCTTTTTGGACCGACAGATGAAAAATGAAACACTTGGACTAAACTTGCAAAATGGCTTAAATCAAAGAATGGCATTTAACTCTTATTCGAATGTTCCCTAACCTTAAAATTAAGTTCGTCAGATGTATTTTGTATTATTTACAAGAATTTGTATAAAATTTCACACACCTGCTTCTAACGTTCGGCCCTAACGAAAACCTAGGGTTTATGTGGTTAATTTGTGAAGCAACTAATAAATACATTTTATTTGTAGATTCTTTTGTGATGTTTTGCTTCGTTTTTTGGAAACGCAAAGATCGATGAATTATCATGCAGGAGTAAAGAGGTGAGTAATATTTGATTTCTTGAGTTTAGTTTTGTTGTGGAGTGGATGAATTATCCTACTTTCATGTTTATTGCAGTCTTGGAATGGAGGTGGTGATGGTATTGCAACTGCTGCCTTCATGGTTCTTGGTGATACCTGCCGCACCCAAGGGGATACATATTTTGTACTGTGAGGAACCAGTAAGCATGACCCTACGGAACCGCAGAATACAACCGTAGTCGTTGTTATTTTGGGGTATCTTTTATGAAGTTTTTTTTATATATAGATATAACCTCATGTATCATCCCCTGGAATCAACTAGTATCTTCTCAGTCACCTATTCTTCCCCTTTAAATACTATCCACAGGGGCAGATGGATGTTTGTTTTAGGAGGTGCATCCTAAAAAAATATATAGTGGTGCTAATTTTAAAAAATTCATGTAGAATTTAAATTAACATATATTTGGGACCCATCATTTATTTTAAAAGGGACCCTTTGACCTGTGAAAGTGTAAAACACATACAGTCCAAACTCCAAAATCCAATTAACAATTTAATATTGAAGCCCCAAATTAATAAATTGATAAATGTGAAGCCCAATTAATTTAACTAGTTCAACAAGAATTTTGGAAAAGTAGAAAACATAAGGTCTCAAGGCTAGCGCCAATTGCCACGACGGCGGCCGTTTATTTGCAGGACTGAAACTTCCAAGAATAAGGTGTAAGTTAAGTCTTCAACAATGCAAAGGTTTGAACTTTAATTCTTTGAAATTTAATGATTGTTGAATATGTATCTATAAGACTATATACCATTAAGTGGGATCATTTGGTTTATTATTGATTGTTGCATTTAATTTACATTGTCTAGTTGTTCTCTGCCAGGTCTATGGAATGATTTTTTTAAATGATAAGAATCATCTTCAGGGCGTAATATGGTTGATTTAGATAAGCTTCCTTGGGATCCTGCCGAGAGGATAAGAATATTGGATTATCACCCTGATCAAAGAGATGAGATACGCAGAAAGTATTGGCTTAGTGGACCTTGTCAACCATGTGGTCATAACTTCCCAACAAAATTGATAGGGAAAAAAGCGATGTTTCATCAAGACTTGGTTTGATGATTAGGGTAAATGGTTAGAGTACAGTGTAAAACTCGATAGAGCATATTGTTTGTGTTGTTACTATTCGCAGATTATGTTGGGAACCAAGGTGGGCGTGATGTATTTTCACAACAAATGTGTCATGCTTTGACTCATTTTCGAAGTTTGATGCATCAATGTTAATGAGATTGTGTCAGTTTTATCCATATGATGTTGATAATAGGGAGAAAGTTGTTCTTGCACATCAACTTGACTTGTACATTGATAGCGTGCAAAAAGAAGAACATTTTTCTAACTTGAGTGGGATTGCCGATTGTCACACCCCGACCCGCAGCGGAAAAGGTGATCGGGGCATGATTGGGTTATCATCAAAGCTCATGACATTTATTATAACGTTTCATATTCATTATTACAATTTAAAGGGAAACATACAATCTTAATTTCATCATGTCCTAAACATCATTCTAGACTTCATTGTTTTCTTCTAAGACATTTCCTATGTTTTCCTTGCTTCATCCTGTTCACCTGTATCATGTGTAAAAATGGTTTTTGGATCAACAAAAAGTTGGCGAGTGAATCCTATGAAAAACATTTAAACAAGTTTATTGAATTGATTATTAAATAAAGTGCATAACCACATATGAGTAAATGTAAATGTAAATATATTCACAAAACACTTAATATTTAGTAATGCACACACATACAATAATTGATCGTTTTGAGGCACGCGTTGTTCAACTCGTCTCTCACGAGGAACTGATGGGCCTAATGGATGAGTTTTGAGGCACGCGTTGTTCTACGAACTGATGGGCCTAATGAATGAGTTTTAAGGCACGCGTTGTTCAACTCGTCTCCCACGAGGAACTGATGGGCCTAACAAATAATTTGCATACAACTTTGACAATAAGTAATACATAACTACAACCAATATTTAATATGGTATGGCACGAGTTTAAATAAGCGAGTTAATTTTAGTGGCACATGACACACCCCAAAACGTGTAATTAAAAAGGGGAGTTGTAAGATTCACTCACAGTGGGTGCGTTCGGTTGACGATGTTGAATGCGCACGAAGTTTGATTTAACCACGAGTGAGACTAACCTAGATAATAACATAATGGTTCGGTAAATAAGCGGATTTTATTAATCAACTTTAGTAGGATTATTGGATATATTTTTGTGAGTTTAAGGCTATTTTCTAACTTTAAAAATGTTATTTTTAAGTATTTTTAATTGATTTTTAAATAAAATAAATAAATAAAATTAATAAAAAAATGTTGACTTTTTGACCGTTGACTCGTTGACCGTTGACCTGTTGACCGGTTTGATTGTGTTATTATGTGCGCTGAGTGAGGTTCGAACTCGTGACCTCCCGTATGCGTGCACGCAGCTCTACCAACTGAGCTACGTGTCTAACCCGAAATATTTCTGTTTTTAATTATATTTATATACTAATTGAATTAATCCGAAAATCATTTATTTTAAAAACGATTTAATTGCATGATTCGGTGCTCGCCACAGGTCTTGAACCCGGGACCTGTGGTTTAGGTTGACACATTCCACCGCTGGACTGTGTGTCTAACTTGGTAAATAATCTGATTTTTATTATACTTATATACAAACTAGATCATTTCATTTCTGCCTTATAGAAAAAGTTTGATAATTGCCAGAACCGGTGCGGTAGTCTGGACTCGAACTCGCGACGTGTGATTTAAATGTTCACACAGTCCACCGCTGGACTGTGTGTCTATCTTGGTTATTATTCCGGTTTTTATTAAACTTAACATCTATTTGCAGTGAATCCGGTTCAGTTTAAAAAAAGAACATTTTTATTAAGGCGAGTGTGCGCGGGACAAGAATCGAACTCGGGACGTATGCGTGTTTATTTGCACACAGTCCACCGTTGGACTGTGTGTCTAACCCGAGATATATCTTGATTTAAATTAAACATATATAATACCGAAAACTTCATCTTCTTCGTTAAGCTTAACCAGAATCGATGTCCGACTGTTTTGACAAAAATAATCAGTTTCTTTAGTGTGTTGTGATTAGCTACATGTGAGTTTAATAAAAACGAGAGAGATTAAGTGTAAGATATACCGAACAGAGCTCCTCTGTTTCGCCGGCGCAACTCCGATGATAGCAGGTTATTCCGGCGACGTGTGTTTTGCGGCAGAGGGTCTTCAGGAAGCTTGAGCTGAGTGTGGGTGGCTTCGGTATGAACTCTAGGTGTTCTGTTTTTAGAGTGATGCACAGAGGTGAAAGGGTTCGGTTTTCCGGCGAGTTTCAGAAGTTTTCTGGCGAGTGAAATTACGTGGAGAAAGGGTGTGATTGTGAGCGAAAAGGCTAACAGAAGTTAGAGGGTGTATTTATAGGGCAGAACATTGACGAATTTGGTCCGTTTTCCGTCTTGATTCATCGGTTAATAATTTTCCGGCGGTTATGACTTTTGTCGTGGACTGGACATCGGTTATAACCGACGTCGTTGTTAATGTTTACGTTGAGTCAAAGGTAACCGACGGTGATTGACAAAATCGTCGGATTTTCCGGCGTCAGCGGATTTGGGCGCGCTGTTGACTGGGTTTGATTTCTGTTTCATTATTTGAATTAATTGTTTGGATATCTTAACAAAAACCCAAAGTGGCGGAGTGGTTGAGCGCGTGTGTGTTAAGGCTTTGGAATCCTGGCTGACCCGGGTTCGAAACCCGGCAGCAGCAATATATTTTTATTTCATTATTTTTAATACTTTTTCAAATATAACTTTTATAATCCAATGTATCGTTTAAAATTAATTTGGGCATTAAATACGCAACAGAATTTTTAACTGATTGTTCGATTAATAAACGAAGCGGGTTTGGTAAATCCGGTTTTTGACGGATGTTACACCGATCTTGCAAGAGTTATAGTGGAAACGAGAAAATATATCATTTCCTTTAGTGTATCGGTTATTAAAGCTAACATTGGTTTTACCCGTTGCAACCGCCACAGTTGAGATGATTTTCAGCAGTGAAGATTGTAAAGACAAATTTGCGTAATCGGATAGGTGAAGATTTTCTGAATGCTTCCGTAGTTTGTGCAGTAGTAAAAGAAGCACTTGAAAGTTTTACAAATGAAGTTGTAATTGATCGTTTCAAAAGATAAAATCACGTAGAGGACAACTGTAAGAAAATTTTATTGACATTTATTATTTAGAGTTTTATTGAAGTTTGTTTTACATGTTTTTTTATAAGAAAATTTTAACATTTGATGTTTAGAGTTTTATTGAAGTTTATTTTACATATTTTTTGCATCTTTTAAGGGAAAATCCTGGATCCGTCACCGACTATCATAATCATAAAACCAATGTGGATTTATTTATAAATAAAATTAGGGCTTTTCCATACTTATTTGGTATGGTTTCTCTTGATATATTATATTAAGTGTTTTTTGCATTTTGTGACAGGCATTTTATAGCGTGTTGTATACAAAATTTCACAATTAGTGGCTTTCTCGAAGAAATATGTACTGATCTGAGCTCTTCTGGTATCATTTAATTCAAGTTTTGATTATCTAAGACTTCAAAAGATGAATTATTTGTGTTGTTTTTATAATTTAATCATATATTTAGTGCGTTTTAACATATTTTTACTTTATTAGTATAATTAATTTTGAGTGTATCTTTTTTGTTATAACTTTTAAGTTACGTTGTTTTATAAAATTTCGAGTATGCCATTATGACATGCCTATTTCTATGTATGTTTCGATATGAACTTTTTTCTGAAGGAGAGTAGTAGTATACAAGCGATCGATACTTAACCATTATTCTATCAAAGCTACCTCACTTTTTTTTAAATTTACGTTGTTTACCTTTTAGTTATTCTAATAATAATATAATGTAATGTTTTATAAAATTCTGAATATATAGTTGCGACGTATTTATTTTTACCAATGTCTTGATATGACTTTTTTCAAAATCGAATATGTCAAATAAAAATGAATTTTGTTTGTTTTTTGTTTACCGTGACAAAACAAACAATACCATACGAACAACTTCGGTAACCGTGTCAACATTCATTTTATACTAATTCTGTGGGTTGGTGCGACCAATCAAAATATGTTATTTATTTTCTTTTTTTACTTTTCGTTATTTCAAAGTTCTATTATTATAATTAATATTGAGTATATTTTGTTTTTGTCTTATAATTTATAAGATAAGATGGTTTATTTTGAGTATACCATTTTGACGTATTTATTTTTATCTACGTTTAAGTATAGTTTTTTTTTCTTTCTAGAACCGAATTGTGAGTAGTAATGTACAAGTAACAAATGCACAACCGTACATGTTATCAAAGCTACCTCGACGTACTTATTTTTATATACGTCTCGATACAAGGTTCTCAACTAAAGTAAAGAGAAAATCTTATCGGGTTTTCGTTTGACATGTTATGTTAACAGATACAGAGTGTTGGGCTATTAGAAGACATAAGAGCACAAAATGGAGGTAACAGAGAAAAGGATACTCAGGTGGATGTGTGGGCACACAAGATAGGACCGGATAAGAAATGAAGTTTTTAGAGAAAGGTTAAGGATAGCTAGTATGGTGGAGGGTTCAAATGAGAAGAAAAATTTCTAATAATAAAAAGAATAACTTTTAAACCAATACAGATTATCCATTTACTTCATTTAATGTATGTATTTAATGTTTTTAAAAAATGCATATAGGTATATCTATAATTGTCAATAATTAGCTAATTAATTAAACTTGTAAGTCTTTTTCTAATATACTCTTTCAAAATAAAATAATTTATGATGAAAGACAATTTTCAACATGTGTAGGATAAATTTTAGTATGTGTAGGATAAATTTTGAAATGTATAGGGTAAATTTACATGTGTGTAAGGTAAATTCCGGTAAGTATAAGACATATGTAGGATAAATTTTGAAATGTGTAGGATAAAATGTTTTTTCTTTTTTAAAGATAACATAATTAATGTGAGAAGTTATAAAACATTTAATGTTTGACCGTTATGTCTTTTCTTCTTACATTAAATTTCTTCTCAAATGAATCTTCCCCAGCTAGTATATTAGATATATAAAGAGGGCGGGAGGGGGGGGGGGGGCTAAGATGTTTTGAACATGTGAAGAGGAGGTACATGACAAAGCCTGTTAGAGCACCATAAACAATCACTGTGGAAGGGAGGATTAGAGGCAGAACCAAATTGGCTTGAGATGAGCGTATTATGTAGGATTTGTTAAACTTGTACTTCTCTGAGAACATGGTCCATAAAAAGAGTTTGTGGTGACATCGGGTTTAGCTTAAGGACTTTTAGCAAAGAGTATAAATGGAGTCACAGGCGATTGTCTTCTACCATCTATTCATATACGTGTTCTCTGACGTTATATATGTCTATTTTTTTCAATGTAGTCTTTCACCACTTCTTTGTTATCGTTAGCTTTCTATTTATTTACCTTTGTTCTGTTTTTACGTTCGTTGTTCACCATAGAGATGGGGTCTCCATGGAAGCAACCTTTATGCCCTAGGGATAGAGGAAAGGTTTTGTCTACATCTCACTACCATCCTTAGACCTACTCATAGCTTGCTATTTGTGGGATTTACTAGGCATGATTGTTGTTGTTTTTGTTTTGATACAAGTTTTGTTCAAAATCAAATGGGCCAATATCGTGCGATAACTTTGGTAACAATGCCATTATTCGTTTTTTATGGTTTACAGTACAATTTTCTTTAAAATGGAGTTGTATTTGCAATATGGTATCTTTTTTATATTGTAATTTATAGTGAGTACTGGTACCTGTGAAGAACCGTCCCAACAATATAGGAATGACGTTGATTTCGACCAAACAAATTCAGTATTGATATCAACACTATCAAAATCGTAATTGTTGTTCGTTTTGATGGTTTTAAATTGATGTATAAAACATTTATATATTTTTTTTGTCATTCACAACTTTGGTTTTTGGTTTTCTTATTTGTTTGCAAGGTCGACCCTAGGGGTGGGCGAGCCGCACCCCCAGCCTGTTAGAGCACCATAAACAATCACTGCGGAGGGGAGGAGTAGAGGCAGAACCAAATTGACTTGAGATGAGCGTATGATGTAGGATTTGTTAGAGTTGCACCTCTATGAGGACATGGTCCATAAAAAGAGTTTGTGGTGACGTCGGGTTAAGCTTAAGGACTTTTAGCAAAGAGTATAAATGTGTTTTAGCTTTGTATTAGGTGCCTAGAATTTCATACACTTTAGGTGGACTTTATAGGCGATTGTCTTCTACCATCTGTTCATATACATGTTCTTTGACGTTATATATGTCTATTTTTTCAATGTACTCTTTCACCACTTCTTTGTTATCGTCAGCTTTCTATTTATTTACCTTTGGTCCATTTTTGCGTTCGTTGTTCGCCATACAGATGGGGTCTCCATGGAAGCAACCTTTCTATCCTATGGATAGAGGAAAGGTTTTGTCTACATCTCATTGCTATCCTTAGACCTACTTATAGCTTGCTATTTGTGGGATTTACTAGGCATGATTGTTGTTGTTTTTGTTTTGATACAAGTTTTGTTCAAAATTAAATGGGTCAATATCGTCCGATAAACTTTGGTAACAATGCCATATTCGTTTTTTATGGTTTACATTACAATTTCTTGAAAATGGAGTTGTATTTGCAATATGCTATCTTTTTTATATTGTAATTTATAGTGAGTACTGGTACCTGTAAAGAACCGTCCCAACAATATAGGAATGACGTTGATTTTGACCAAACAAAATCAGTATTGATATCTACACTATCAAAATCGTAATTGTTGTTCGTTTTGATGGTTTTTAATTGATGTATAAAACATTTATATATTTTTTTTGTCATTCACAACTTTGTTTTTTGGTTTTCTTATTTGTTTGCAGGGTCGACCCTAGGGGTGGGCGAGCCACACCCCCAGCCTGTTAGAGCACCATAAACAATCACTGTGGAGGGGAGGAGTAGAGGCAGAACCAAATTGGCTTGAGATGAGCGTATTATTTAGGATTTTTTAGAGTTGCACCTCTCTGTGGACATGGTCCACAAAAAGAGAAGGACTTTTAGCAAAGAGTATAAATGTGTTTTAGCTTTGTATTAGGTGCCTTGAATTTCATACACTTTAGGTGGACTTTATATGCGATTGTCTTCTACCATCTATTCATATACGTGTTCTCTGACGTTATGTATGTCCATTTTTTTCAATGTACTCTTTCACCACTTCTTTGTTATCGTTAGCTTTCTATTTATTTACCTTTGGTCCGTTTTTGCGTTCGTTGTTCTCCATAGAGATGGGGTCTCCATGGAAACAACCTTTCTGTGTCACACCCTCAAAATCCACATGCGGAGTTTTACCACGAGGCGTGTGATATGCCAGGATCTAGCCACTAATCATGTCGAACTAATAGTTAAATATTTAAAGACAAAGTCATCCTGTCCAACATGAATAGTAAATTCCAATTAAATCATTTCAAACATAGTATGTATTCAGCGGAAGAAAATTTAAATATCTCAAACAATCGAAAATAAAATGTTTTAAAGCGTAAAGTTTTATTGTTTGCAATCAAGTAACACGCCCCATGACACTTCAAGCTCCTCAGACAGTAAGTTCCCACGCAATGATTATCTAACGACCTGCAAGCATGTAGAATAGTGTATCGGGGATTAAGCCGGCGAGTTCACAGTTTTATTTAACGAAAACGAGTTAGTGTTTAGTTTAAAGACATGTTGTTAATAACTCGATACCGGGTGACTTGTGTTTGTTTGCCCTCATCAATACCTATCAACATTGGCCATGTGTTTAAGGTCCTTAGTCCGCGCCCGGCTCCCAACACGGTGTGAGGTTTGTCAAGTCTAATAGCGCTATCAAATAATACCCTGTTGCCTCCCAGGCAACTAGTTCGGCAGTAAGTAGGGACTTTCATGATAGAGTTTGAGTTTATTAACTAACATCAAAATTAAACTACAACATTTATAAAAAGTATTCCTCCAAGGAATAGTAGTTTGTCCCCTCGGGACGCATACCTGTAAAAGAGTAGTGAATCAACTTTGAATGCTCGGATTAAGGATTGTAAAGAAATACGTGAGATGGAACTGTTCAATCACGTCCTAACATGATTACCGTTTAAGGGTTAGTGTGTGTGCTCACGTGGAAACACGAATCCTACACGTAGCACATTTTATTATAAAATACTAATTAACATGCATGCATCTATCACGACGTCACTTAGCGACCACACAAGTGTCACGAAAGATTTAAAATACTCTTCAACAAAATTCAGCAATATAGTGCATTTTCGGACAGTTTTCGAAGTGTTATCCGGAATAGTTCGTGTACCGGAAGATTCCCAAAAAATTACGAGGCGTTTCAATCGGAACATCGACTATTGTGTAAAAATTGGGTGACCAAACTCCTTAAGGATTTTCCATGAAAAATCAAACACTGAACAGTGGTCAGATTCGTCGAAATCTGACCCCTGCCCACTAAATATTTTCTTAAAAATTCCTCGTTTATCCGATTGACTTAAAACAAGCGGAAAAAATCTTAAAACATCAAAGACTATCTAAACTAAGAATTTCATAGGAAAAATCCAAATATGCAACAAGTTACGACGCAAAACGTATCGCATAAAGCTGCAGGGAAAGCAGCTTTCAGTGCTGAAATGAATCAATTTATTTAAAATAGCAATTGATGTCCAAAAATCATGGTTTCAGCACCATTAGAAGCGTATTTCGAAAATAGCACGTAATAGACTAAAAAAAATCAAATTTTCTTTAAATTATGATCCCATTACAGCCAACTGAAGTCGCCTGTAAACATCAACCAGCTTCCTGTTTTCAGCTTTAACTTTCTAATGCGTGTTCGAGTGATTTCGTTAACATGTTTAGCGAACAACAACGACCCTTATACACACTTACAACAGGTTATAATCAAGCTCAAATATATTTATCACCCAAAGCATCAATTTAACCCAACATCATGCGAATATCAAAACCCTAGTAAAGATACAGACGCATAAGTGATCATAACCTCAATCAAACATGAATTCCAGCCATTAGAATTACATGTAATCATTATATCAGCAGAATATCAACACTGTACATCATCCCCTTCATCACAATTATCAAGATTCAACACACAACAAAAACCCTAGCTACTAATCGAACACTTATACGACCAATTCCACATTAAAACACAATTTCAAGCAACCTAGCATACAAGTATTCTCACAAACACCAAGGATTAATTAAGCAACAAAAAACGCAGCCATGTATATACAGAACTTAAAACCCCAAAACAAATAACAACATTAACCGAAGAAAGACGCGAGAGAGAATTAGAGCTCGAGAGAGGGAGAGGGTTGTGATGGAGGGAAAATAGCGAAGGGAGGGGGTTTTCTGCAGTCGCACGTCGAGAGGAGAGGGAGGGAGTGTTAGGGTTTTTTTTATTATTCACAAAACACCGTATGCATACATATAAGTATGGGCAACACACAAAGGGTTGGGCTTGCGTAGTTCGGGCTTGTGTTCGCTATGGGCCAATAACAAGAGGGAGTGGTGGTGGTTGGGTTTTTGGTTTGAGGTTGGGCTGAGACTCAAGGGATGGAGTAGGAGTGACGTGTTAAGTCATGTAAACGGGTCTTGTTTCCAACTTATACCTTTCGTTTACAAAGGAAGCATATACATACATACATACATATATATATATATATATATATATATCAATGTAAAATTTGATAATTTAAATTCGGTGTGTGACGTATAAAAGTAGTGTGTATCGAAACAAAAATTATAGGCGCACAAATGAAGGATGCTAACCTCAAAAGTACGGGTTAATCCTAGGGATACAGGAAAGGTTTTGTCTACATCTCACTACCATCCTTACACCTAATCATAGCTTGCTATTTATGGGATTTACTAGGCATGATTGTTGTTGTTTTTGTTTTGATACAAGTTTTGTTCAAAATCAAATGGGTCAATATCGTCCGATAAACTTTGGTAACAATGCTAATATTTGTTTTTTATGGTTTACAATACAATTTTCTTGAAGACGGAGTTGTATTTGCAATATGGTATCTTTTTTATATTGTAATTTATAGTGAATGCCGGTGCCTGTAAAGAACCGTCCCAACAATATAGGAATGACGTTGATTTCGATCAAACAAAATCAGTATTGATATCTACACTATCAAAATCATAATTGTTGTTCGTTTTGATGGTTTTTAATTGATGTATAAAACATTTATATAGTTTTTTGTCATTCACAACTTTGTTTTTTGGTTTTCTTATTTGTTTGCAGGGTCGACCCTAGGGGTGGGCGAGCCGCACCCCCAGCCGAGGTCCCGTTTTTCTCAGGGCCTAAATTTTGAGTTTTTTTTATATAAATTTTATATATTAACATATAGGATATAAACCATAAGGAAAATATGATTTAGCCTAGTGGTTTAAGGCCTTGCGTTCTTGACAGTAAGTCACAGATTCGAGTCAGCTATCCTTCTATTTTTAGTTGTTTCAGTTCTTTTGGCAATCAACCTTATTATTAAAATTTTGTTTCTTGTGGCTAAAAGCTAGACCAAGAGAAGCAGGCTAGATTTTTTTTGAACTGCAATTCCATCTAAGAGAAGAAGGCTAGTGATTGTGTGTGAGTTCTTACCATTGCTTCTTTGTTTTTTAGCGACGATTTTCTAGTATTATGCTATTGCACTCTCTAAATTAAAAAGCCCAAATTGTTTCACTTCGACCATACTATATTGTCTTAATCAGGCCCATGCTGGCTTCATAGTAACCTAAGTGTATAAAAAAGATGTGTGGATGTTGTTGAATAATGGTTCTGAAAAACCTTATGTTTCTCTTTGTTCTTTATTTTGGTAAAAACTAAACCAGGTGTACAATAAAGTGAAGCTATATATATGTATGTACGTTATCCTTACATCGTAATGATTTGTGTTTAGTGTGTACTAGATTTTTTTACTTTGCATTTGCGGCTTCGTTACATGCGTTACAAATATGACATTAACGTGTGATGCCCGTGCGTGACATGACTTGTTCTTTACTTTGTTGCAAATGTTACGTTTATTACATTAATGTGATTAGGCATAGATAAAGAAGATCATAAAGGCGTAAATGTAAGATAATGTAGAATGTGCTGATGAACCTTTTGAAGTGGTTTCCAAAAAAAAATAGCAACTAACCAAGATTGAAGTATGCCACCTTTTACATATAAAGATAAGCTACGTACTAAGAATTTTAAAGTATATATCATGTTTTAGAATGCATAAGAGAAAACCTAAATATGATAAATCGATTTTCTAAAAGATTTTTATATCTTACGTATTTTTATTTATTTTTACAACTGTTCATAGTTATAAATCATTTACTTAGCACTGGTAGTTAAATATTTTCAAATTCAATTACTAGTTAAATATTTTCAAATCAATTACTTAGCACTGGTAGTTAAATATTTTCAAAATCAATTACATGTGAAAAGGTGTGTATATAAATTATATTATAATAACTAAAAAAAGTGTCATGGGCAAAATACAAGTATGTAACCTTAAACTATCTTCCTATTCCATATGTATCGGTACAGTTTAAATATTAAAAAAAAGAACAAATGCTCTAAGAAATTGGGCTGGCCTAGAAAAAAAAAACAAAAAAGAAATTGAACCGGTTGTAGAAAGAATTGAACTTGCGCCATGCATGTGCATTGTTAAAAGGGCGGACCACCAAGAAAGACTACAACCACCCTTAAGATTTTTGGATAAAATTATACATCAGATATAAAAACGAAGAAACTGGTTGATGACTAAAATCATCGACCTTCTTTTAAGGTATTATAAATAAATGTACAAGCATTCCTAATATTGGGATTTATACCTTAAATAACATATATGTTGGTAACTATAAAAAATCATTTATTTAAGACTTTCGCATAACTTTGTGGATTTCACAAATTAATTTGAGTAAGATAAGACAAGATGAAGATTTAATGCTCTTTATATATTTATTTAAATTTAAATTGGGTGTTAGTGAGTAGAGTTAATTTTAGTTTTCTATTGCTATAACTTATTTAAAAAAAATCGTGTTCATATAATTTGCTAAGAACTAAGAGTCTGTTTTGACTTGATAAGACACTTAAATCCTCAAAGTCAGCTCTATTCCTTTGCTATAACAAGTGTTAGCTCATACCAACATAGTATACTTTGTTTCACATGTCTTTTTTCTATTTTGTTTTTTTTCTTCTTTTGTGTTAATATTTTGGTTTTAAGTGTTGGTGTGTTATGCCACTACTAGTTCATACAAAAATCAGTTAAATATATAGTAAAAGGAAAACTTTAAAGAAACCATGAATTACCGCAAATATTTGTAGTGTTGTGAAGGTGTCACAGAAAGAGCATAGATGCACGTTTACGTGTCAAAAAGCAGCCCATGCAACAACACGTGTAGCATGAAGGAAGTCATCAGTCTCCTTTATAAAGTCCTCTTTCCACTTGTTTTCGTTACTTGTGATCATATCTCAATCTCAACATGGGAAAAACTACTTTGTTCGTCTTCATGTTGGTTCTCGTTCTCATTGCTTCCGGTATGTTTCTTTTCTTCTTTATTATTTAAAATATTTACTCAAAATGTTACTATGATATTAAAACCTATAAAAACGTTATATATGTTAATTGAAGTATTTCTCAATTAAACTATTTAGTAAAATAAACAATGAAATGAGTTACGAGATGCATGAGTATTGTATTTTTAAACTTACATTCTTATATTTACATTTGATTTCTTCAGCCAAAAAATAACCTTTTTATGTTTAATATTTCGTGTTATCTATGTAATTTGTTTTTATGAGCTTTAAAATATTTTTGGTAATACAAAAAATTAACTGTGAGGTGTTATTCGGGTCACTCGAATTTGAAGTTTTCGAAATCGAACTTGAAAGTAGCAATTTAAATTTGAAAATCCTAATTAATGACCCGTCTTATGAGAAAAAAAAACAAAAAAACAAGACAGATTTATGAATATTTTTTCGTATTGAATCCGAGTTTAACTCGAAAACTTGTGAGCGAAATTAAAAATATTATTGTGATTTGGATGATAAGCTGAGTGAGTGCATGCATGCATTAAAGAGTGTGATGAAGGTGACAGAAGCAAAGATGTGTGAACATACGGGGCGTGCTATGAGTTGTGCTTTTGATAGAGACTGTAGCCACTCTTGTGAAAAGGACGGTTTTATTGATGGACATTGTGACGGTGCAAGACGTCGTTGTGTTTGCCGCAAAGCGTGTTAGGTTAATTAATTAATTAATATGCTAGCCTGTGTAGTATGTATTTAGTCTGCACGTTTGTGCAACTAAATTGTGTTAACAATATAATGAATAAACTTTGTTATAGAATCGTGTGTTCGATATAATGAATGAACTTTGTGTTATGTAATCCTTATTTTACCCCTTTAATCAATTAATAGACTTATCGTGATGGTACTGAATCTAACATGTAATCTACTATCATCATTGTAATGAATAAACTTTGTTAGTATATATGTAAATCCTTAATAACCATTCCCTTGTGATTTTAAGACCTCTTAACTGAGTTATTAACGACGCTCTATTTATAAGCTGTAATCTCACTTTAAAGAAATTGCTAACTAGTTTCAAGATACTTTTAGTTAGATATTTATTTCTCGTTGTCAGTTCACACGTCTTACCAGCACATGAATTAGTTTATCACTAACCGGGTAAGTTTCAAGTCCGAATCTAACCAGCATTCCTGGTATGAATCTAACCAGTATACCTTCTTAAAATCACCGATTTAAAGATCAATATCTCAATAGTATATTATAATTCATGATTTTTTTAAACTTTTTAAGATACCTAAAAAATAATAACTTTTCTTTCTCTTTATTTTTAGATAAACCCTTAAAACGAGACTAAACATTATTACGAGACTAATTTAACCATTATATATTTTAAGATACCTAAAAAATAATAACTTTTCTTTCTCTTTATTTTTAGATAAACCCTTATTACGAGACTAATTTAAACATTATTACGAGACTAATTTAAACATTATTTATTTTTTAGCCCTTAAATTTGTTATATTTTTAATAAAACTATTACAACAAATTTATATTTTTATATATTCTTGACATATCTTATAAACTATAATTTAATAAAAGCATGACGACCTACACGTTGTCTTTTTCAATATCGACGCACGGATTAAAATGTATAAATTGATGATATTTTAGTGTACAAGTGATATTAAAATGTATAGCACGGATTAAAAGGTATAAGTTGATGATACTTTAGTGTATAAGTTGATGATATTAAAAGGTATACAAGTGATATTAAAAGGATAGGACGGATTAAAAGGTTTTAGTGTATAAGTTGATGATATAAGGATAGGACGGATTAAAAGCTATAAGTTGATGATACTTTAGTGTATAAGTTGATATTAAAAGGTATAACACGGATTAAAAGGTATAAGTTGATACTTTAGTGTATAACTGATATTAAAAGGTATAAGTTGATAATATTTTAGTGTACGATTAAAGAAGAAAATAACAACTAATATAGTCGGCAAAAAAGAAGAAAATAATAACTAATATAGTCCACAAAAAAAGTGGTAGAAGTGTCTACTATCAAACAGTAGACTGATTAAAAGGTATAAGCCGATGATGATTTAGTGTACATGTGATTAAAAAAGAAAATAACACCTAATATAGTTGGCAAAAAAGTGCTAGAAGTGTCTACTATCAAACAGTAGACATTGCGTATCTATACTATATTATAATCCATGAGAAATGGACATTTTAAGATTAAAAAAATAAGAACTTTTTTCTCTTTAATGTATAAGGTACATCCCTGAAATGAGGGTAAATTGGTCTTTTAAATACCAATCATATTTTAATTCTCCATCTTATTACACTTTAATTTATCAATTTTAACAAAATTATGGATAATTACTTACACTTTCCTCTATCCACTATAATTACTTTATGTATTCTTGTCATATTTTTAAACTATAATGTTATAAAAACATTTGAAGATAACGTGTCGATCTGCTTATTTTTGTCAGATGTTCGTCTTGGTCAATATCGACTTGTGGAATAAAACGTAAAAGCAAGTAGTACCATTGTAGCAATTTTACTTAAATTAATCACAAAGAAGGTGGTGAAAAAATTGATGATCTGAATAAAATTTTCATAGATGTTCAAGTGGAAGTGTAATTTTGTAAATATTGTTATAGATATGAAACATATACGTTAATATCAAATGTATTATTATATAATTATTTTTATTATCATAATTATTAGGGTGTTGATATTAACATTGTTATCATAATTATTATTATTAACCTATAATCTTATTTGTCACAAACACACACTAACCATTTGAGAGAAAAATTATTGATATACATGTAAGATTTTATACATGTGTTTTACTCAAGTAAACTTCCCAATTTAAAGGGTTATTTTTTATAGGTTTAACTAAGATTTTAACCATGCGTTTAAATCAACAAAACTTCCTAATCTAAAGGAGATTATTTTTAACAAGTTTAATGAAATAAAAGATAGAAGTACGGTAAAAAAAATTTAAAACTAATTGATTTAACATGATTTTCCACTTGGTTCCTAATTTAAAGCGGGTTCTTTTTAACAAGTTTAACAAAGAAAATAAAAATAAAAGCATGATAAAAAAATCTAAAACTAATTGTTTAAACATGTTTTTACACTTTAGTCAAATATCAACAAAACTTCCTAATTCAAAGGGGTGAAAAACTCTTATAGTTAACCAAGCGGGAAACAAACTTTTAAAATTTAAACCCTAAAGAGCACAACTAGAGTTTATCCGTTAAATATATAGCAATACACAACTACATTTCATTTACTAAATCGATTAGGCATGGATCCAAACATAATTTCAAAAGTTAAAGCTTCTAAGGTTAATTCTTTGCTAGTTTATGTTTTACTAATTATATCTTTTTTATATATTCGAGTTATGATAATATTGTTTGTGTGTTGTTTGGATCACTGGGTTAATTGGTATATTTAACATATTTTATTTAGAAGTTGATATTATATATAAATCTAATATATTAACATGTTTTCATGAACACGAATGCACATATGATTTTTATTTTACTCATATGTAAATCTTAACTTTTTTTCTTTTTGCAGATTCATTTCGATGAAGAACATACTGATTTGAGCAAACAAATAGCCGTACAATCGTCTAAGGTTCGTCTGTGTAACGCTTCATTTTTTCGTATTTTCCTTAATTAGAAAGTGTAATTGAAATTCTATTTATGAAAACTTATATTTGTATTGTATTCGTATTTCAATTCCAATCATGTAAATTTGAGACTTTAATAGTAATGAAATTCATTCTTGATATATACTTGTTAAACGTGTTTAAATGCAAACCAATACTTATTATACGTGCAAATACTCATACATTCATGCTTGATACCTAAAATGTACTTGCATATACTTCACACACTTAAAAACGTGCAAAAATACCAAGTTATAGCATGAAATGAAAGAAAAACCAAGTTAAGGGACTAAAAGTGACAAAAATCAAAGAAGTTTCTGGAATTATACGTCTCGCGGTCCGCGACCGTGCCTCCTTCTGTCACACCCTCAATTTCCACTTGCAGAGTTTTACCGCGAGGCGTGTGAACAAACCAGAATCTGAAACACTAGTACGTCGAACGACTCTATATGATTTGATAATACGTTTTCCAAAAATCATTTGATTAACCAATCATCGTAAATTTTAGATTGTCTTAGTTAGTTACCAAAGTTTAGCGGAAGCATTAGTTTAAGTGGTTGAGCTGAAGCATAAAAATAAGTAGAGAAATGGGCGCCAACACAAACGCCAAAACAAATGAAAAACCCAAAACAATATTTGTAAATGAGACTCGATAAAAGATGTCTTGTTCAATGCATGTGAGTGCACCTAGAGCTCCTAGCGTCCTGAGAAACATGTAAAGAAACAAGTGTCAACATAAAAGATGAGTGAGTTCACAGGTTTTCATAAATTCGTTTGTTCGGTTATGAGTTTGTTTCCCCCGTTATCCCTAACCCGGGATAACGATTTAGTTCCATTATTCTCATCCCGGAATAATAATGATGTTGGTTCCATTATTCCAAACGCGGAATAATAAGTTGTTGTTTCCATTATTCCAAACCCGGAATAATAAGTTGTTTTTTCCATTATCCTCAACCCGGGATAATATAGTTGATTCGTAATTAAGTTCAATGTTAACATATATAGGTAGCTAGCCTAAAGTTATGTCACGTAAGAGTTCGCGATCGAAGCTGACTGTTGTGCCTCCGTTTTGCCAGGCCTATCACTGACCATGGCGAGGTTAGGCCAAATTATTCACCCGTTGACCATACCCGGTCGGCTAGCGCGACTAGCTCGGATGGGGCTTGTCGGGCCCAGTAGTACTACTTATAATTCCCCCGCTATTAAAACCCAATACTAACGGTCCGAGAGATTGACGAGGACTTAAGTGATATAGCTGCTTAGTGACCATAACATTACATTAACATCAACTTAGTTACCGAATAGTTATGTGACGTTAATTTCGTATAACGTAAAGAGATTGAGTTTGAAGAGTGTATACATGTTTCTCCCCCTGTTGTTTAAAAACCGGATAAAGTTAGGGGCCGTGAACTCACCTTTATTTGCTCGGTTAGTGAAGCAAAGAAGTTGTAAAGGATGGGACCGCTAATTGCGTCCTAACAAGCCAATTGATTTCAAGTCAGTGTGTGATCACACCAATACAAATTCTACACGTAATTTACGCACAAAGTGATACACACAACAAAATATCTAACACTCAAACATGCATGCAAGTATCCTCATGTGATGTTAGTAATCAAAACAGTTTATCATGAACATAATCCAATCCATACAACACTTTGGTGCATACAATCACAAGTTATCAAATTTCAGCTTGATACTCATAATTCAGCTGTTTTCTAGGATTTTTATAAAATAGTTCCAACGTTCCAAAAATTCCAATTATTTTACAGCAGGTGAAATTTATAATGTAGAAATTTATATAAATTTTCCAAGTCCTAAATCTTTACCAATTAACCATAAATATTAATATACTAGGCTGCAGTCAGATTCGTCGCTTTCTGACTGCAGTCCACGGAAGAATTTATTTAAAAATCACTGATCGTCCAATTAACAAAATTCCAGTTGGAGTTGCCCGGAAATTTTCATACCTAGTTGCTGTACAAAATTCATGACTCGACTCCCTACTGATTATAAAATCCAACTCGATAAACAACTAACAAAATTTCAGGATTTTCACAGCTTTAGTTACTGAACTTATTTAGCCATTTAAAAATATCAAACCACTTCAGAAAAATATGAATCCAGCGCCATTAGATTCGTTATTCAAATCTCTACGTTCTAGACATCATAAAATCCGTTTTTCGACAACCAATGACCGAGTTACAGTCAGATGAAGTCGGCTGTAACTATTACTCAGCAAATTGTTTCAGCATTCTATCGCATAAACCGTCCATATTATTAACCTAGGCGATCAAGAACCGGTTTTCTAATCATAGATCAATACCTATAACATATCCATGCAAACCCTAATCAACATCTCTAGTTTTTATACACAAATACAGCCTATGATTTCAGATTTTTAAACAACATCACATGCAAACATTATTAACAAATCGGCTATCCTAACCTATCATTCAACATACAATCCGAAAACAATAAAATCGAAACACATGTATCCGAATATGATCTTGTAACATATGATAAGTTCTAATCTTTTAATGATAAGGTAAACGAACCGTGAGTAAGATAAGGAACCGATGACCAAGAGTAATTGTGACCGAGAAGATCCGTGACCGAGAAGAAGTAGTAGGCTGTTTTGTGATCGAGGAAGTGAACAAGTGGAAGAGATGGGCTGTTTGCGATTGAAAGGATGAAGGATCGGCTGCTCGCGATCAATGGAACAAGCGGAAGCTGCCGACGGCTGATTAGATGCTAGGGTTTTGGTGTTGTGAAAGAACATGCATGAGTGTGTGTATATATAGCACAACAAGGTGACTCGCAATGGGTTTGCGGTTTTGGGCTTGATCTCGTGGCCGAGAACTTGGGTTGGTTCGGTTTGGGTTTGATCTTGCGGCCGAATAGTTTGAGTTTAAGGTTTGGGTTAGAACTCGGTTCACTCCTAGAGTCACAAGGAGTTTAAGGTTTGGTTCGTGTCGCGGTTCGGTCCGTGTACATATTTGCCATGATTATTTTATAACTAACACAATCACATAATCGCACATCACGTATTCACTAACTCGTACACGTTTAATACATAGCATATAATTCACTCGACAAGTATTACGTTTAAGTTATCCGAAAAACCCGGGATGTCACATTATCCCCATGTTGAAAGAATTTTCGTCCCGAAAATTGAGTAAACGCGGTTTAGCATGCAGCGTACATGTTTAGAGTGCCACGCACAAGGAGTTAGTTCGTTAATGATGGTACGCAACGTTACAAGAAGTTCCCAAGTGCCATGCACAAAGATTCCCAAGTGCCATGCACAAGGATTTAGTTAACAATTCGTTAATGATGGTACGCAACGTTACAAGAAGTTCCCAAGTGCCATGCGCAAAGATTCCCAAGTGCCATGCACAAGGATTTAGTTAACAATGGTACGCGAAAGTATGAGAAATTTCCAGGTTGTCACATCATCCCCATGTTGAAAGAATTTTCGTCCCGAAAATTTAGTTACTGGTATCGTTAGTTTGCTGCTCAGTTGCGAAGAGGTGTGGGTATTTGCTTTTCATTTGGTCCTCTCTTTCCCACGTGAACTCCGGTCCACGCTTAGAGTCCCAACGAGCCTTTACGATTGGAATCTTGCTGTGCCTTCAAGTCTTGATTTCACGATCCATGATCTCGATAGGCTGTTCCACGAAGTGTAGTTGTTCATCCACTTGGATCTCATCCAATGGAATGACTAGACTTTCATCTGATAGACACTTCTTCAGATTTGACACGTGAAAAACGTTGTGAACTCCACTGAGTTCGGCAGGAAGGTCTAATTGATAAGCTACGGGTCCGATACGTTTCAAGATTACAAACGGGCCTACGTACCGTGGGTTTAGTTTGCCCCGTTTTCCAAAGCGGATTACACCCTTCCAGGGTGACACCTTTAGTAGGACGTGGTCGCCTACTTGAAATTCGAGCGGTTTGCGTCGTTGATCAGCGTAGCTTTTCTGTCGATCCCGTGCCGCCGCCATGCGGTTTCTGATCTGTATAATCTTTTCAGTAGCCTCAAGTATTAACTCAGGGCCTGTGAGTTGACTGTCACCGACTTCTGCCCAACAGACCGGTGATCTACATTTACGACCGTATAGTGCCTCAAACGGTGCTGCCGAAATACTCGTATGATAGCTGTTGTTATATGAGAATTCCACTAAAGGCAGGTGAATTTCCCAACTATTTCCGAAGTCTACTACGCATGCCCTAAGCATGTCTTCCAAGGTTTGTATGGTCCTTTCACTTTGACCGTCAGTCTGAGGGTGATAGGCTGTGCTCATATCTAAGCGTGTTCCCAACGCTTTCTGGAGTGACTGCCAGAAGTTGGACGTAAAGCGAGCATCTCTGTCTGAGATGATGGATGTTGGCACTCCGTGCCGAGAAACTACTTCCTTAATGTAGATGCGAGTCAACTTCTCCATCTTATCTGTTTCTTTAATAGCTAGGAAGTGTGCGGACTTAGTTAAACGATCCACAATTACCCAGATGGTATCGCAACCACCCAAGGTTCGCGGGAGTTTAGTGATGAAGTCCATCGAGATCTGATCCCATTTCCACACTGGGATCTCAGGTTGTTGGAGTAGCCCCGATGGCTTTTGATACTCTACCTTGACTTTTGCACAAGTCAAACACTTGCTCACGTAGGTGGCTATATCGGCTTTCATGTTGGGCCACCAATACGCAGCTTTAAGGTCTTGATACATCTTATCCGAACCCAGATGGACAGAGTATCGGGATTTGTGAGCTTCATCCATGACTAGCTCTCTGAGGTTTCCGTAGAGAGGTACCCATATGCGATTCATGAAATACCGGGCTCCATTGGGTTTTACTTCCCAATCGCGTTCCATCTTTCCCACCGATTCGGCCTTGATGTTTTCCTCCTTAACTGCTTCTAACTGGGCGTCTCGTATTTGTTCGGGTAGCCCCGAATGAATAGTGAGTTGTAATGCTCGTACACGACGAGGTTTCAAGTGTTCCTTCCTACTGAGGGCATCAGCTACCACGTTAGCTTTACCCGGGTGATACCGAATGGCACACTCATAATCGTTCAAGAGTTCGTCCCAGCGACGCTGTCGCATGTTCAGCTCTTTCTGATCAAAGATGTGTTGGAGACTCTTGTGGTCTGTAAAGATTGTGCACTTCGTTCCATAGAGGTAGTGTCTCCAAATCTTAAGTGCAAACACTACTGCTCCCAATTCCAGGTCATGCGTCGTGTAGTTTTTCTCGTGAACCTTCAGTTGTCGCGACGCATACGCGATGACCTTATCGCGTTGCATGAGTACGCATCCCAGTCCCCGGATGGAAGCATCACAATATACTACAAAGTCATCTGTCCCTTCCGGCAAGGACAGAATGGGTGCACTGCAAAGTTTCTGTTTCAGCAATTGAAATGCTGCTTCTTGCTTGTCACCCCAAGCATACTTGATGCCTTTCTGGGTGAGGGTAGTAAGCGGTTGTGCGATCTTTGAAAATCCCTCGATGAAACGTCTGTAGTAACCAGCCAATCCCAAAAATTGGCGGATCTCCATCGGTGTCCTAGGTGTTTCCCAGTTTTTGATGGCTTCAATCTTGGCAGGGTCTACGTGGATACCCTTTTCGTTTACGATATGCCCAAGAAATTGAACTTCCCGAATCCAGAAATCACACTTTGAAAGCTTGGCATATAGCTTCTCCTGTTGAAGTAATCCTAACAGTAATCGTAGATGTTCAGCATGTTCTTCTTCACTTTTGGAATAGATGAGTATGTCATCGATAAACACAATGACAAACTTGTCGAGGGATGGTTTGCACACGCGGTTCATGAGGTCCATGAACACCGCGGGCGCGTTGGTGAGACCGAAGGGCATGACCAAGAACTCATAATGGCCATACCGAGTGCGAAATGCTGTCTTAGCGATATCCTCCTCCGTGACGCGTAGCTGATGGTAACCGGACCGTAAATCAATCTTGGAGTAGTAACTTGACCCTTGAAGTTGGTCGAAGAGATCGTCGATGCGAGGTAACGGGTATCGGTTCTTGACCGTAACCTTGTTGAGTTCCCTGTAGTCGATGCACATGCGGAAAGTCCCGTCCTTCTTCTTGACAAAAAGGACTGGAGCTCCCCATGGCGAAACGCTTGGTCGGATAAATCTTTTTTCTAATAGCTCCTGAAGTTGGGTAGACAGCTCCTGCAGCTCGGCTGGAGCTAGGCGGTATGGAGCCTTGGCGATAGGAGTTGCATGGTTCGCCAATTCGATTTCAAACTCCAATTGTCGATGGGGTGGAAGACCAGGTAGTTCTTCTGGGAATACATCGGAAAAATCACGGACGACAGGGATGTCTTCTATACGTTTCTCGTCCTTAGGCTGTTCAGTAATCAGTGCGAGTAAAGCGAAGGAGTTCTTCCTCCGAAGATACTTCTGCGCTTGCATGTAAGAGATGATGTTGGTGACGGCGCTTGCCTTATCGCCTTGTTCCATCAAGATTTCATCGTTCGAGAGCGGAATAGGGATAGATTTTTCGAAGCAGAGAACTTCAGCCCGGACGTCGGATAGCCAGTCCATTCCGACTATCACGTCAATACTACCCAGGGTAGTTGTCATCAGATCAATGGTAAAAGTGTGGCCCGCGAGTTTGAGTTGACAGCCGGATACTATTTGGGTCACATCTACAGATTTACCATCGGCTAATTCTATAACATAAGGGGTCTCTAATGGTTTAAGCGTGAGATTTAGGTTCTTCCTAAAAGACTCAGATATAAAGCTCCTATCCGCACCCGAATAAAAAAGCACAGTAGCAAAATGTTCATTAAGGGGAAACTTACCGGTGACCACGTTCGAGTCGTTTCTGGCCTCTCCGCGGCCCAATGTGAATGCGCGACCTTTGGCACCTCCTGTGCCACCGTTTCCATTATTGTTGTTGTTATTGTTGTTGTTGTGGTTATTGTGGTTGTGGTTGTTCCCACCATTGTTGTTGTTACGCAGCTGTGGGCAGTCTCTTTTGAAGTGGGCAGTGCTACCACACTGATAGCATCCCCGGTTAACACCCTGCTGCTGACCCTAGGGTTGATTTTGATTTTGTCGGGACATGATTTCCCCACGACAATCCTTTGCCGCATGTCCCATCTTGCCACATCGTTGGCAGCGATTTCCGGCACACGGGCCGTTATGATGAAGATTACAGCGGTTGCACTGCGGCTTTCGACCTGCATAGCCGCTTGCGTTCTGGTTGTTGTTGTTGTTGGCGGGCTGATTTTGGTGACCCCGGTGGCTGTTGTAATAACCGTTTCTGGTTCCCCTGTTGCGGCTGGGATGACGAAGACTGTCGAGCAGACGAGTCTTCAAACTTTCTTTTGTTATCAGGGGCAACTTCAGTTGTACCCCGTGCTGGCAACTTCTTTTGTTCCACCGCCTTATCGGTGAGTTTGTGCGCCAATCGGATTGCTTGATGCTCAGTTACAGGGTTACTAGCCATTACCATGCCCTGAATCTCCGGAACCAGACCCCGAGATAGAACTCGAGTCTTTTCTCCACAGTGTTGGCCAAATCGGGACATAGAAATACCAAGTCATGATGTTTTGCAGTGTAAGCTTCGATTTCAGATCCCACCATCTTGTGGTTCCATAAGGCTTGCTCCAACTATTGCACTCTGTCTCGTGGACAGTACTCCTCTTTGATTAGGGCCTTGAACTCGGCCCAGGCCATTGCATTGGCAGCAATAAGTCCACGCGTTTGGACCTGTGCATTCCACCAAGTTAGTGCCCCATCTTCCAGCGTTGAGGCTGCATATTTGACCTTGTTGGCCTCTAGACAGTTGCATATTTCAAATACGGATTCAGATTTTTCGATCCAGCGGACCAGTCCAATGGGTCCTTCCGCCCCCGAGAATTTGCTTGGTTTCGCGTCAAGGAACATCTTGTAGGGGTTAAAGCCCCCTCCTGCTGACAGAGAACAGGTAGTCAGCGAGGAATTCTACTAGCCCAACTATTAGATTTTCACACGAAAATTTAATAATGGTTACCTGCCGGTTGGTTCTGAACACCCACTAAAGCTGCGTTCACGTGCTCTTGAATCATGGCAGCTAGCTCTTCGGGCGCCAAGTTAAGGTTTCCACGTCGTCCAGTTGCCATTTAGATCTTCGAAACACAACACAAACACACCCCAATAAGTCTATATATCCAATATAGTTATCCTACTTCGTACTTTAATAATTATCAAGTTATGTCAACTTAATATATTAAATAGTCAAAAGAAATACTTGATTAAATGAAATTTCAACGTCTTACAAAGTGTCAACCAAACATATGAATTTACTATAAAGTCTTAAGTTTAAACACAAGTGGGAAAATAAATAGACTGGAGGAAAGTAAATAAAATAAGCGAGACGTGTCAGTCGTCTACGTCTCCATCCCCCAACATATGAATTTACTACGTCTCCACTGTGTATTGGTGAACTATACGAAAGAGGTTATAGGGAGGTTATCCTCCTACCTCCGTGCATGACTTCTATGAACTTCCATGATATTATTGATCTATTTATTATGTATACTATAATATATATTATA